>CAMXBY010000003.1:0-80554 GCA_947179485.1 Allacma fusca | reverse complement strand
CTATAGGGTGGGCAAGAAATATGTCCCAAAAAATGTAAAACGACTTAAATGTATTTAAAATCAACACAGCATTACATAGGATTGTCAAACTTGTGTAAAGTAACATTGTAATTGGTTTGTAATGATGCACAAAATGTTTTGATGGTACATGGGGGCAGGGGCACTTAAATTAAGTATTGTAACAATTTTCAAATGTTGGCATCAGTAAAATACATTCAGCTTACTTTTCGACGTTTTGCTGGTTTGATGCCTTGACCTTTGACATTTTCAACTCAACAACTTGTTATCTATGTACTTAAATTCAGTATCCATGGAACTTAAATGTAATTAAGTTTGACATCCTTATTATTCAAGAGCACTTTCTGTCCGTTTATTTAAAATTTCGCACTTTCATAGTTCAATGACCTCACACAACCCCAAAAGGTGGCATGAACAGCACTCATTATTAACGAGCACTACCTGTCCATTTATTTAAATCGCTACTCTTAATATATGCGCATCCGATTTATAACCTAACCCCTGAACCTAAATAAAAGATACTGCTATTTTCGATCACCACTGTAGTTTATAATCGAACTAAATATAATTATTAATCCAGCGTTGATTTTATTTATTTACTACATAGCGTTGCCATGGAAAAAAGCTTCTGTTGTTTCAAACAGAGGGATTATCTCCATATTTCGAGGGATTATCTACGGAGAGATTATGTCAGAGGGGTTGTATCCGGAGGGAATATCTCCCGAGGGAATATATCCGACCACGCTAGCAAGTACTGAATACCGGCAGGAATTGACATGACTAGACTACGCTGCGTTAGAAATTATAATGGTTAACTTCACTTGACTAGGCAAACAATCTGCATAAACTAGACTAGTCAATTTGTAAATGCTCTCTTCAAATGATGCCTAAATTACGCAATAAAGCAATTTTGGTGGGAATATGGGACCTTCAAAGAATAAAAAAGGTTCCAAGCTATAAGTCATTTCCATGTCAGTACTTGTATAACTATTTCCTTTAGCGAGTGATAAATTCAGTGGAAAAATTCAGCGCATAGTTGTATTATTTAAGCCGTTATTACATTACACAATATAGGCTGCAATAGTATCTATAAAGCACGTTTTTCTGAAGCGGTTTAAAAAAAAATACTCATTTTTGATACAATATTAAATCAGGAATCGCCCAGTCGAAAATCTGTAAAATCTCACCAGACATACACATTTAAATAAACATGAAATGATTGAGGCCGACCAGTAACAATTTCATGCAAAAACATTTGAGGTAGTGGAGAAATGTGTTAAAAAAGGAACCTTGCAAAGTAAAGTATTGTTAGAAAACCCGTTCCCAGAACATGTGCAGAAAACGAACACCTGAACGAAAATCACATCTCGAGAACGTCACGAAGTGGCAACTAATTCCCTTATTATTAAATTTTATTATTCGTTAGTTTCCAGCGCTTCTTTAACCAATCTAGTGCATTTGAATTATCACGTTATTTTATAATTTTTTTCTATTCCGTATTTATGCTAGACAATTATTTAAGTTGTCCAACAAAATGCAATATTTCCTTCATAAATACTGCAGTTAAAATAGATACATTAAGGACTACTTTGGTACTATATTTTCAGGGCTTGATTTTGTATTGATTTAAATAAAGCTAATACGTAAATAAAAAAATTATATAAAAAACAATTAAATTTGCTCTATAATAAAGAGCAATAGACTAGGAGACCAGAATGACTTTACTAGGACTTTCAGCGTAAATACGCGACTGTGACTTGACTATCAGTGAGAATACCAGGTTAGGTTTAAGTTTGGTGGCCTGAACAATCTGGTTACACACGCCTCTCTTATCTTCTACTAGCACTGCACAGCCAGCTATTGCTGGCTTTGAAAGGCTTCACTGAGGTGGATAACCTCAATTTCCCATTAACAGCATAGATCAAAGATGGGCCCCTTGCCTATATCTAGGCCCTTTTATAGGCAAAAATTCTAGGGGGGAAGAAAAGAATCAAGGTTCTAGGCTAGGATATAGGTAAGGTTCAATGGGATTTATATGCAAATAAAATATTATAGGAAGTTTGGGGAATAAATATAGGCACTTAGGAAATTTAGGCAAGGAGCTTCATAAATACATATAATATGAAGGGAGCAGGTATGCTACTGATGCCGACTTGCCGAGTAGGGGTACAGTCATGCAACTGACGCACTGGATAATAAAACGTATGTATGTATATAATTTCGAAGAGGAATGTATAATTTTCCATTGGGAATTCTCTAACTTTTACACTACAACAAATTTCCAATGGTTGTAAAAATGCGGAGAAGTAAAGCATGGTATAGCACGATTGTCAAGACATCTGGACATTCTGGACGACACTGATTTAGCAAATTTTCAGCATGGAAAAGACCAACAGACCAACGTAGCAATAAATAAATATACAGTACTATTACGTACAGGATATTTGGACATACACACATACGAGGTTTCCGGTTTTCTGTAGGGACTTTAAGCATCTACTTATACAGGGAAGCAGTAGTTTTGGATTTTAAACTTCCTAGTATGGTATAGTTGTATGATACTCTCAAAAGGAATATAAGAACATTTTTAACGATATATGTAGGTATGCATCTCCCTGTTTCCTATATTATAGGAAGGAACTTCGTGTTGCTTTAGCTTTTATAGGATTTAAGGAAGGCGTTTGGTTGAATACTTCCTTAAAAGGGGGAGATAACTTGACGAGGCTAAAAATTATAGGCAAATAGGGAAGCGCTTTATGTTAGTTTAATTATAGGAAGGAAATAGGCTAGGTGAATTAAAAGGCCCATCTTTGGCACAGATGCAGTCTATTGGCTATTAAAATTATGTTGTCAAAATAATGTATGTTTCAAATAGAATATTTTTTAAATAATGACCTTTGCTTCTGAAATACAATTTCGTATATGTTACAATCTAACAGTAGATAACTTCTTTAAATGGACAATTTGAAATTTGTACTCACGAACCTAGAGAGCGCGTTTAGGAGAGATTAGCCAACAACCTTAGTAAAGACCTTAATTACTCCAATATATTATAGTAATTAATCCAAAAAATTACAAAACATCTTCTTGAAATACAATTACTTGGGTACACATTCACCGTTGCCCATTATTTCACATTGTTTAGCAGTATCAGTTGCAACGACCTTGATATTTTCTTTAGATTTATCCTTCGGAAATGCAACATACAGTTGTATATGTGAAAATAAATGCCTGCTTTACCGAAACTTTGTCCATGACATTTATTAACTGTCTTTGCAAATAATACTCGAATAGGAAACTGTTTCCCTTTAATATAAATGGGTATAGTCACCATTTACGTTATTGTAAATGTAGCCCGTGACAATATCGCCGCCCATGCTACTGTATAATGCTTCGGTATACCATTAAGTCATTTAACCCACTGGTGCCCACGAGGTTGCCTAGTCTAGTCTATTCTATTTTGTCGGAGGATTGTCCTTGCCTATTCAATTCTAGTCTATTCTTCTTCAAATTTCTTCGCGCTAGTCAAGTCTAGTCCTATTCATACATTTTCTTAAAATTCCTAGTCTATTCCTAGTCTACTCCTTGTCATTTCCAATTCCTATTCAATTTCTATTCAAGCCTCAAACTAAAAGCAACCCTAAGATCCTCGTCTTGGGTTCACAAATTCATGGATAAAATGGGGAAGGTTGGGATGAGGATATAATATGTGGGATCTGTCAGATAGCTGGGTGAAAGATAGAATGTGGAGTAAAAGACGGTATGTGCACCGAGTTAATCATTACAATTTGTAAAAAAAATATCCCTAACATTTGATGAACCAAACCAACAACAAATCTTCATAACTAAAACATTAGATTTCCTCCGTACTTCTGGACACACTCCCTGAGACAGTGCATGTACCAGTGTAGCCCAAATTTATGAGTGCGAGAACCATGTCAAGCACTCATGGACTAAAAAAACGAATGCGAGTGCTTGCACTCAGGCGCGTAGCCAAGGGGGCAATTGCCCCCCCCCATTCGAAATAAAATACTCTCAAATCACTCAAAAAGTTAAAAATAAATCAGTCCATACCGAGACATGCAAACCTTTTTAGTGATTTGACAGTACAATTTTTTTTATTTGTAAAAAAAATCACTTCGAAACTCAACATATGCAGTATTCCATGTAAATATCTGTGTATAAACAGCATAACTCTAGAATCACCCAAGAAGTTTGCATGTTTCCTGTGAATGATTTATTACCCACGGCTCCTCCCGTCATTAATTGACCCATCCATACGCGCGAAAATCGTATCGCAATGTTTGTCCATTGCGAGAGCAAAGGATTTCTAGATCAATAAATTTCTATCGAAATGGAAAAGCATTTCGATACGATTTTTGCGAGTATGGATGGGTCAACTTTTGACGGTAAGAAGCCGTGGGTAATAAACCATTCAATAAAGAGACGTTTTGGGTGATTGTAGAGTATATTTTTATTGTGTTCATCCTTGCTTAGCGGGTGATTGCGAAATCCCGATTTCACTTTGACCTTTGCCTCGTCGATTTGACTTCAACCTTCAACGGCAACAAAAGTATGGTAACAGCGGCTTTAAATATTTTCATATTAAAAGCTTTTAGCTTCTGTAACTTACACGCATCGCTTCGAGGGAATTTTTAAGCTGGATAGAATTATTAAATTAGTGAATTGTATTTAATTCTTCATTATGAAAAGGTCAAGCACGCCTGATATCCGCAGTTTCTTTTCGAAGCAAAGACGTGTGTCACAGGAACAGTAGGTTAAGCACCAGCTGAAACGATAGAAGCGAACCCAGGTCTCGAAATTCTCCGAAATCGGATCAAGCCCAATTAAAAATCTGGTCCAAAATTATTCAACTTTGTTTGAATCGTAAAACGTGGAGAATTTTAAAATCTGAAATTCAGTTTGCGAAATTTGATGCGTTTTACATTCGTGAATTGGATTTCCCATAGAATGTGTCAGTTTACATATGTACGTTCTAATTAATGTTGCCCCCCTTGGCCAATTCCTGGCTACGCGCCTGCTTGCACTGCACTCCTTCCAAAAAACGTTCTCACTATTATTAACATAAAAATTACCGACGACTAATCGTCGCAAATAAAACATTGACAGATTTCCCCGGTGAGTTTACTCACTTGTGCAGCTCAAAAATGAGTGCAATTGACAACTCAAGCACTTATGAACTAAAACTTACTGCTCATAATTGAATATGAAGTTTAATGTAGTAGCTCCTCATGGGTGTTAATAAAAATTGGTACACACGCAATATTTCATAAACGAGATCATAGATTACAAAACTGGAACTAGATATTTGCTGACAAAAATTCTTTCAGTTTCGTAATTTGCTACAGAAATGTTGCATGTGTATCAATTTTTATTTTTATCAAAATAAGTGAGGATCTACTAAAGTTAACATGTTCCCAAATGATAACCTTAAATAATCATGCGTTCATGTGGTAATATTTAATTTTTTGCTGAAAGAGCTATATAATACTTGTAAAAAAGGTTATAAATGGGGTGTTCAAGTTATGGGTGAAGAACTCAAATGAATTATTTGCGCTTTCGATTTAAAGCAAACCTATCTTCAACCGGTTTCACCTAGTGGTCGAAACGGTTTAATTCATTTCAGTTTTTCCATTTCATTCTAATTCACATGCTGAACTGAATGGAAACTAGATTTTCAATTCAGTTCAGTTTTTTCCAATTCAGTTGAGTCAACTGAATTGAACTAAACCGAAAATTTCCAATTCCGGATTTGAATTTTACTGATAAAATTATTTTGAAGTTATATCTATGTTAGATTAGGCTCACCACGTTGATATTCAATTTTGGACGATCAGTTTTTATTAGCTAAATCCCAAAATTATGCTTTAGTAACAAATGTGACCTTTGACCACTCATATCTCGGGAACTAGAGATTCGTTGTAAATTGTTTGCCAATGTTTCGTAATCTACTACTGATATATTGCATGTGTACCAACTTTTATCAAAACCAAAAAGGAGCAACTAAAGTAAATTTGATCCCAAAATATAAATGTAAAAAAATGTCTTCATATACGGTAATATTTTCATTTTTGTTTAAAAAGCTATACTATACTTGTAAAAAGTTATAAATGGGCTGAGCAAGTCTTCAGTGAAGGGCTAAAATGAATTAGATGCGTTTCGATTACAAGTAAAATTATCTTCACCAGGTTTCACCAAAAGTACAATGATCTACGTATAAATAATAAAAATATTTGTACAGCGTGTATACAATTTTGCTTTCAGTCATAAATGAAACTAGTTTACTCACAATCAGCCTCTTCAACGACGAAATACCTACTACTTGGTAGCTGCTGCTGGAGTGCAAGAAGCAAGGATACCCTTTCGTTTCCATGGGTAAAGGTCGTGTACATATTTATGACAAAAGAAAACGGAGTATTTTTTGTGAAAACGAGTGCTAGAGCTCACACTATGCAGCCTAATTAGAGAAAATCTGTGAGCAGGAATAGATATATTTTCCTAGTCAAGTCTATTCTATTCTATGTGTTTTAATTACATGACTAGTCTATTCTAGTCTAGTCCTTCTAAACTTCGTATATCGCTAGTCTATTCGAGTCTATTCATTTCGCTTCCTATTAACGACTAGTCTAGTCTATTCCCTATTTTCCTAGTCAAGTCGGACTAGACTAGGGCACCAGTGATTTAACCTTATGGTAATTTGTGCTCGCGAAACTATAAAGCGCGCTTAGGAGATAGAGCGAAGTTTTAAAATCCTTTCATCATCTTGAAATTATGATATAGTGATTGGCCCATGATTTGTCATACTTCTCAGGGCCTATTAAAAGAATTTATGCACATACATGCAATGTAAATCTACAGCAGCAGGGTTACGACATTAAAACTCGATGGTTGACAGTCCCTCTATGGAACCAGGGGTCTGATTTTTGTAAATTTCCCTCCCTGGAAGTTCATTTTTGAATTTCCCTGCTGACTATTATCTCCCTGCTGAAAAAAGGTTAACGATTTCCAAAACCCTGTTGGGGACTGTGTACTAATGACGTCATACATTTAGGGGGGAGGGGGAGTAGCAGAATGAGTGACTTCGGGTGACAGGAGGAGGGGAGGGGCAAGTGTTGTCTGACGTCATACAAAAATAACGATGGTTTATTGTACTACCTAAAAGCAGTAATCTTAGATATTTTAGAATTCAGTTGCAACAAATCGTTTTGATGGCTTTCACAGACATCGGAATCCAGCAACACAATATGCACAAATTATTAATATTTTACTAAATCCCGCTTTACTCAAGGATGCAGTCTTTATTGTATTAATGAATACATGAGTATTACACATGACGTCAGATGGTGGGGGTGGGGTTGACAGAATATGATTTGATGTGATTTTGGGGGAGGGGGTGTTCAAAAGTGGGCAATTTGGAGTGACGTCATTAGTACACAGTCCCTTGGCAAAAAAAAAATCCCTTGCGTGAAATCCGTGCCAAATTATGCCAACCAAGCCAAATATCCCTGTTTGCTTAACAAATTTCCCTGAAACACGTCAACAAATTTGAAAATCCCTGCCAAAAAAAGGTCGACGAATCCCTGTTCGTAAAAATATATTTTCCCTGGGAAGAATCTTTCCGTCTTCCCACAAAAATCCGACCCCTGATGGAACAAAGCATAAGCTAATCATAAACAGGAGAGGTGTGTGCGTAACACACCTGACCTTAGTTGACCAGCTGCCATTTACAAATGCTTCGACGTACGATAGCGGTACAATCGATGGGCGTTGGTAAATTTTCCGGAATTTTTCATGACGTAATATATAAATATTATGGAACAGAACGAAAGTTTTTAGTAGGGTGCCCATATAGTTTCATTCTCAAATCAGGACTCCTTAATGAAAAATATAAGTACATCATTCAAAAATCAAGTACACTAACGTCTCATTGCAATTTAACTATTTCTAACTGGGTCAAAGCAGAGCTGCGCACAAGTACAAGTAGTACACGAGTATTTCAAGTCAAGTTCGCGTTCGGGTCGTGGTCAAGTAAATAAATTTAAAACCATGAACGGTTCGGGTCGTGTTCAGGTATTTCATGGACTTGACCATGATTTCTTACCTCAAGTCAAGTTCGTGGTCAAGTATAATTATTTTACTTGAACCATAGTACCTGGTCATGTTCAAGTAAATATTAAAAAGTACTTGACCACGAACTTGAGTTTTTCGTGTACAAGTTCAAGTGATTTTGTTTGTGCAATTCTTCATGGCTGAGGGAGTTTTCAATTCACTTACGATTCACTGTACTAAATGAAACTTAAAACGGCATTTAATACATCACTTTAAGCGGCATTTGTTAATTTGTTCGTGTACACAAATACAAAAGAAAGCTCAACATTCATATGGCTCCGTGAAAATTGATTTAAAAATGTTAGCACCCATGTTTATAATAGTATGTGGCAACAAAACCTAAAAGGAGTTCTGTGTCCCCGAAAATGTCAACTGAGTCACCAGACCCACCCGGTACACGAAATCAGAGTAGATCTGCAGTATACAATCGTTCTACATTCATTGAAAGGAACCAAAAATACAACTATTATTTTTAGAGGCGGTTGCTAGCAAAATGCTGGGTGAAACCTAGTGTGTTAGAAACCCAGGTTCGCTTTCATTAGAAATATAAATTCAATAAAACTTAAGTATTTTGATGTCCAATGGATTACTTGAAAGTACTTGAAAGTTCAAGTTCATGGTCAAGTTCGGGTCATGGTCAAGTCAAGTTGAAGTTGGACCCGAAACGCGCGTATAAAATCATGGTCAAGTAATATGAGAATTACTTGAAAACCCGAACTTGTTTCATTCAAGTATTACTTGAACTGAAAATGTCAAGTTCGGGTAATCTTGAAATACGTACTTGAGAAGTCGGGGTCAAGTCAAGTTCGTGGTCGGATCTTTATAAATACTTGACCCGAGCGCAGCACTAGGTCAAAGTAGTGGTCGGACCGATTCAGTTCAGAAACTAAATTTTCAATTCGGTTCAGTTTGGTTCAATTTTATTTCAATTCAGTTTACTTGATGAATTGAACTGGTCGGTTCATTTCACTCGCGTGAATTGAACTGAACTGTAAAATGTGAATTGCAATTCAAACGATTCGTTAATGCCCCTTACAATCTAAATAACGTGACCACAGGCATGCAAATATAGTCTAACAATTTCGTCCCACATCTCATACACGCTTACCATATATATATCAATTGTTTGTCTGATCAATTTTCGTAAACATGTTAGTAAAATATTAGTAGTCGTTGCAAGTATTTCGAAGCAATAATTTATTGATAAATATTATATTTATTGGGGAATCATATTTCAGAACTCATATTGGGACACAAAATACCATGTTCCCAAAATTATGTACTGGAAGAACCAGAACCTGCGAATCATTTTAGTTCAGAGGAAAATGTGCGTAAAGAGAAGAATTAAACAAATATTTAGCCAGAAAGAAAAATTATTTCACTTGAATGTCAGGTTTTTGTTCATGTAATTAATTATGACAATATAACTTGTTAACATTGGAAAATAAAAAGCCTCTGAAGGGTCCTCCTTTTACAATGAGAATGATATCCGAGGTCCATTTTGGAAAATTTTATAAGACTGGTAAAAACGTTACCGTGACCAAACGTGATCGAAGCAACGAACACAAACTTGTTGGAATTCTGCTTTTCCCGCTTGAACTGAATGGTTCACGGTTCAATTCAGTTCGTAGACTAAAACTGAATTGAATTGAACTGAAGTTTGTCAAACTGAATTGAACCATTCTCGTTCAATTCAATTCCGCGTATAAACTGAATTGAATTGATTTTTTTGAACCAAACTGAACCAGTCCGACCACTAGGTCAAGACCTTCATTTTTCAGTTTTCTTATTGCTTGCGTCTGATCCTATAGAAAAGGATTCTTGCGATTTAATTTAATTGATCAAACCTTGGAGTGAAAATGGTGCCAGAACATTTTGAACTAAAGCTGCAACTTAGGTTTGTCCTAAAGTCAATGAAGCAGCTATTTTAGAATCTGGAAATATTTGTATCATGTCCGAGGTTCTAAAAATTGGTGATGCCTTACTCCATGATAAGCCAGGGTAAATTCGGCAGCTGTGGTTTTGTCATCGCTTTGATTTTTAGATGCTTGAAACAGAAAATTTCGCTTGACTCACGTATTTAGCTTTTTCTAATGATTTTCTGTCGAAATATGCTTTTTCAAATCCTTAATCCCACCATTAGCACAACTTGCATCAAATCTACAGATGCTGCCATAAAAATACTTGTCTTGTATGCTGCTACACTAATACAACTAATCCTTTTCCCAGTGCACATTATAAAGACAACTATTCGGGATTCCGAATATTCAATTAAGAGTCAATTAAGAAATTAATTTTTACAAACCCTTACAACCAAAAACGAAATCTTTCAATTAAACTTTTTATATAAGCACTGAGCATTAAGTAAGATACCATCAACTGCACTAGTAAAACAATTAAAAAATAATTACAGTTGCCAATAGGTAACTGTAAGTGAACAACTGCAGTTTAGATTATTATGATATAAAAATCATCGCTACGCGATAATTTGAGGCTTCGCGTAGGGTGGCGTCAGCCACAGCCGTCAAAGTATGCCGTTTTGATCTTTTTTCAAAATATCAGATTTTTACAAAACAAACTATCGGGCTGATTTCAACCATATAAGCAATAACCATTCCGATTTACATAAGCAATATTCACAAAAAAATTCATTGAAATACATTCAGTAGTTTTGGAGATAACTGTCATTTGATTTGAAGTCCAAAATTGCAATATATTTTTTTCTCAAAAACTATCCGCCCGATTTCAACTAACTACGAACTTAGCCTTACTTTTGACACAAGTAATGTCCACAAAAAATTTCATTGAAATCGGACCAGCGGTTTTTGCGTAATCGTGCGGAAGGACACACGGACGTACGGACGTACGGACATGGCTATTTTACTAGAGGGCTGACGCCACCCTAAAAACGTTAAAAGTTGAACTATGAAAAACATTGTACACACAGGGCAACATATAGGTTCATGTGTATAGTTACTCTTTGTTACTACAGTATTATCGGGGCAAAGTGGCTTTATGATAAGAAAGTAATGACAAATTTTAGTCACTTTGCCCCGAAATGCAGCAAAGTGATATTTTTGTCACTAACTGCGAAATCAGGACTAAATTTAAGCTCATCAGGTGACCCTGGATCATATCAGGATTTCTGGGCACCCTAGTTTGCAGTGATGTGATGAACCATAATGATGAACATAGCCGTTGACAACTTTTTAGATACTCACAACGCAATGAAACAGACCAGAGCTGCTCTCAGGTACCAAAAAATCAGGATCCGCACCTGAACCCGACCCGCACCTGACATTTCAGGTAAAAAATTTTCTTCGACCCGAACTTGCTCAGTCGGATCCGAGCCAATACTTTACTTGTCAGGTATTTTTCGTCGGGTATTTCTAGGATACCCGTACCTGAAAAATTACCTGAAGTTCGGATCCAATGTAAACCCGACCCGAACCTGACCCGAACCTGACCCGAACCTGAACCCGCACTTGACTTTCAGGTATTTCACCCACTGATTTAATGTTAATCTTATTGTTAGCCTAAGCTGGGCAAAATATTTGCATACCTATACCTTAAATTTTATTCTACATATTTTTAGATTCTTTCGTAGAGCCTACAGTTTAACCTACATTCATAGATCACTCCTGAGATTTGACCCTACCTACAACCTGCATACATCACTCCCGAGATTTGTTCCAACGATATATATTTGTTCCTCGAAACATGCAGTCTACATACAAGTGCCTACAAAATGTTAAAAAATTTGAGCATAACCTAAAATTTTATCTACTTAGCAAATATGTAGGGTATGCCGTCAGCTTTGTTTTAGAAGTTTATGAGTAAATGAACTAATAACTACAAGTGTATTTATGAGTCTCACCAGAGTCAGTGAAATGGCTGCATGCTATTGATTTTTTCTCTGGATTATGACCATGTTTTCAGTCATCTTCACTTTGATTTACTTCTTCGATGATTTCGGCTACTTCTTCACTTATGTTGAAATCTTACAGTTTCAATTCAAACATACTTAAAGCTCATGCTAATTATATCGAAATTATGACCTATTTCCAATAATTGTTAAATAAAAAATCATCGCTACGCGATAATTTGAGGCTTCGCGTAGGGTGGCGTCAACCAACGCCGTCAAAGTAGGACAAATTTTAGTTTTTTTTTCAAAATTTCAAGAATTTTTTTTAGAAAAAACTATCGGACCGATTTCAACGAAATATACAGTAGTCATTACTACTTACATAAGCAATATTCACAAAAAGTTTCATTGAAATCGATTCAGTAGTTTTAGAGATAACAGTCATTTGACATAAAATCCAAAATTTCACGAATTTTTTTCGGAAAAACTATTCGGCCGATTTCAACCAAATACAGTCTCAGCCTTACTTTTGATACAAGTAATGTCCATAAAAAATTTCATTGAAATCGGTTCAGTAGTTTTTGCGTAATCGTGCGGAGGGACACACGGACGTACGGACGTACAGACAAGGCTATTTTACTAGGGGGCTGACGCCACCCTAAAAACCATTGCACTTTAACTCTCATCGATAATCACTGTACAAGCCTGGTTGACGGTTTGCTAAACACTTCGGTATTCACTATTTTTCCCAAACCAAGTGCCCTTATAAATATTGCATGAAGAATGGAAGGTTTTATTCACGTGAAGTTTGATTTTTTTGGCGGAAATAAATACGTGCAAATTACCTGAAATGTCAAGTTCGGGTTCAGGTAATTTAAATACTGTGACCCGAACTTGGACCCGATAAATTGCTCAGGTATTTTATTTTACCCGAACTTGACGGTAACCCGACCTGAATTTTCAGGTGCGGATCTTACACCTACCCGCACTCGACCCGATATCCAGGTACTTAATTTTAGTCAACCCGAACCCGACCCGAACCCGACCCGACGGGTATTTTTCAGGTACTACCTGATACCTGCAAGCAGCTCTGAAACAGACCCTCCAAAACATTTCCAAAATGGATCAAAATCCTCGAGCCAGCATCTAAGAAACTGTATTTAAGAGGGAACAAGCCAAGTGCACTAAAATCAGCTAGTTTTTTCAAGATCTTGTACCAGACTAAAACAAACAGTCACCAGCCATATTACTGAAAGGAAGGTGTTAACAGCGAAATATAGCCATTTCCATAAGTGGATATACTTTACATGTTACACATCTGCTAGTTACTGAATTGTAAGCAAAGTTGCCATCAGAATATCGTCGATAAAGACGCACAATGATCCGGAGACACCTTTAATTAAAATCAAAACGGTTTACTACATCTCTTTTTGCTTTTAGGTCTCATCAAATGGCTGCAAGATACGTTCAAGTTAAAATGGTCCACTTGTGGTATTTACGCAAATCAATATAAATTACATGCAGACACATGCTTTAAATATTGTCACTGGATTAGATACCCCGTGTAGACTATTTCCTTTCAATTTTTAAAAGAAGCAGTTCGCTTTGCCACTACTAAAATTGCACCTACGCAATTTTCGCTCAGATAAAGAAAAAGCCTATTATGGGTCACATAAAACATTTTGCTAGCCCAAAAGATTACGACTTAAATTATCTTATATTGTTGTCAAAAGAAGTATCTCCCGAAATGATAATGATTTATTTTTGTCAATAACAGCATACGCACAACTAGCACCTTTACAAATGATGTGATCATTAGGTAGCTAGCATGAAGATAGCAATGACATTAATATTATAATCGTAAATGCATATGTCAACTGTCACAAAAAGAACTTAATTCAAACCGCAATTCAATAGAATTTGTAGTTAATTCCTATCGTCGTGCCAGCTTTGAATCTTCCTTAATTTTGGAAATGTATTCAGCCTTTTATTACATTTCCTCCAGGAAAGAGTTATGCGTGATTTCGATTGTTGCGAGCAAAGAATTTACATAGTCTTAATTTACACATTGATAACTGTTGTTGGAAAAAATAATAAACATAAATATTTCTATTAAAAATAATTTTGTAGTCATGGCTTTAACAAAACAAGCAATTAAGTTATTTAAATCAGTTAGGTCCCAACCTGTTTGAATAAATAACTGAATAAAGAACCTTACCGGCGATGATATCAAATGATCCAAGAAAACGTCTTCAATCTTTTACTTTTTGATTGTTGGGAATTTAATGACGGGAGTTTCGAAATTTTCATCGTCGCACTTGCTAGCTAACAGCGAAGTATTGGGAGAATTGCCTTGCATTCACCGTGGCGGACATGAGGATAAGCTTAACATTCCTCTCCTTGCCTAGCTTATCTTCAATGAGGATCTTCTTAATCAAGAGCAAGAGTAAGTCAGTGTCCAAGTCTCGCTCGTGGACTTCATCTACAATTATATGCGTCCACTCTTTGAAGGTCTTGCAGCCGGTCAATTTCCGTAGGAGAACGCCAGTTGTCATATACGTAACCAAGGTGTCTTCCTTAGAGACTCGTTTGTCCATGTCCACTTGGTAACCTACAACTGTTCCTAGCTCCCAACATCGTTCCTCACAAACTCGACGTGCTACGGACACGGCAGCAACCTTCCTTGGTTGGGTTACAATGACGTTGCGGAGTTCCGCAGCTCGGTCAATTATCAACTGAGGTACCTGTAATAATAACAAACCAAGTGTTTATTACTAAACCATAAGTCACCTTTGGGATGATTATTGTATCACTATAGAAAAATATAGCTAAAGCTTAACTAACCTGTGTTGTTTTACCACATCCCGTAAATCCATCAATGATCACCACTCGGTTCCCTTCAATTGAATTAATTATCTACAAAAGTAAGTTTAAATTAAAGTACTGAGGCATTAAATGATGTTTCTTTGCGAAGAATGCTAAAAATTAAGTAGATCCAAAAACAAGGTTTAATTCTAATTTTTTTTTAAAGTAGACACATACTTTGTCCTTATTCTCGTAAGCCGTTAGCTTAGACACATCGATGGACCGCTTTTTAAAGTCATACTTGTTGAAGATTTCATCCCTCAAGTGCATTCGTTTCCTTAACGGAGCAAGAATTTCCCGGAATCAGTATACAGAAACGAAACACAAAATTAAGTTCCTTTTGTTACTTTCCCTGGATAACCGAAACCTACAGAAATGAAAAATTAGGATATTACAAAACGGGAAGTTATTCCCAAACGTAAAATTACCTGATGATCAGGAATTGCTTGATCGTACAATCGACGACCCTCTTCCACATACTGGACTTCTTCCTCAGGATTATGAGCGTTGTAATGAGCCACCTTCGGCATTTTGGGCACCGGAGCCCCAGCCTCACCCACATTCCTCTACGGAGCCACGTTTGGCAATGCCTTGGAAGGATCCGTGAAAGAAAAACAATTCCCCAGACTCTGCATCTCCTCCGTTATCTCCGGATCTCCTTTCTCAATCCTTCGCTTCACATCCCTCATGTCTTGATTGTCCTCCGGAAGCAAATTATTATCCGTTTCACTGGGATCCGTCTCAAAAATGGTGGTGTTGATTCTGATGGCGGGTCCAGCGGTACTCGACGGCGCTGGGGATGGTTCTCGAGGACGCTTTGACCTGCCGCTTGACCCGTTGCTGGTACCTGGAACTTCCTCAAACTTTCCATCATCTCTGCTTGGCCCACTAGAATCCCAACGGCTTTCGTCCTTCTTTCGCCTCTGCTTGACCCGCTGTTTTCTTGTCTTACATCTGACCGTCTATCGGCTATGTTTGACCCACTGGCATCCCATGCGACCTCTGACCTCCTATCGCCTCTACTTGGCTCGCCGTTATTCAATCCACCATCTGATCGTCTATCTCCTACGATTGACTCCCTAGAATCCCGTGACTTTATATCTCTGACTGGCCCAGTATTCCAAGTGTTATGTGACGGATCGTCTCGGCTGCAGCCACCAGCATCCCATGTGACCTCTGACCTTGTATCTCTGACCGGTCCAGGGTTCCAAATGTTATGTGACGTATCGTCTCTGGTGCAGCCACCAGCATCCCGTGTGACCTCTGACCTTGTATCTCTGACCGGCCCAGGATTCCATGCACTCCCTGACCTCGTATCGCCTCTACTATTCCTACTGGCATCCCCTGTCCTGTTTAGTGCATCGCATGGGTTCAAAACAGTCGAACCTGAACCTGAACCTGGACCCAAACTTTGGGTACCTCAAAAGTGTGAACCTGTACCTGAAAATGTACCCATTTAACAGGTTAAAATATTTCGATCCTGAACCTGACCCAAATGCATTTTTGTAGTACCCGCACCTGATTAGTACCTGAACCCGAAAAAGTACCCAAAAGCCGGCCTGAACCCGGATATTTTTGAACCGGACTTGAACATGTTTGGGTACTTGAGAATCCGAACTTTTTAAAAATTTTATCTAGTATTAAAAGTACAAATATATTTAAAATTAATAAGAATGCAAGTTCTCTGGTTCCTGGGACACCCTGCCATTGCTTTTGCGATGGAAATCATCTTGGAAGCTTGAAATTCTCCGGCCTTTAACTTTCAATTAATGAACCCAAACATTTCAGGTCTTTTGTGATCAGATTCAGGTCTTTCATGTGTTACGCCTGGCCCTGTCAGGTAAAATCAAAACGGCTTTTTCTCTGTACCTGATCCTGAACCTGAACCTTTACCCAATTTTACGGGTATAAAATATTGTACCCAGAAAGGACCCAAAATTATTGGGTCCAAAATACATGCACCCATACTGAACCTGGACCTGAACCCAAATACCCGGGTGCGACCTGAACCCATGCGATGCACTAGTCCCGTTGCCTCGTATCTCCTCTGACCGGCCCAGTATTCCATGCGTTTCCTGATCTAGTATCGCCACTAGCCACTACTATTCCCGCTCCCATCCCTTCTGTCCTGTGTATCTTCTCTGACTGGCCCGACATTTGTTGTAGTCGCTAGCCTTGTATCGCCTCCGCCAGGGAGGTTGGTAACTCCTGTGCCCTCTGACCTTACATCGCTCTCGTCTGGCTCACCGTCCCAGTTGCCCTCTATATCGTTACTGACAGGCCAAGTGTCCCAAGAGTCGCCTGACCTTCCACCGCCTCTACTAGGTCCGCCAGTATTCCTCCTGTCATTTGTCCATCTCCCACCTCTGCTCGACCCATTGGCGTTGTTCCCTCTTCCCTGTGACCTTCTATCACCCCAACTTGACCCCCTTGAATTATTCCCTCGATTTTCGGACCATCCACCGTCCCTACTCGACCCACGGTTCCACCTTCCAGACATACTGCTCTAATTTCGGAAACTAAAATTTTGCAAAATTAAAAATGTGCAAGTACGTTGTGTATTTACTTGAAGTACACCATTTTTAAAAAAATAAATATTTTTCCACAAAATACGAAGGACACGGTCAGTAGCAGTGATTCCTGGTCAATTTGTGTATTGGTAACACTGAATAGCAAGTCTGTGGTAATTAAATATGTTATGCGATTATTGCAAGTTGCAAGGAAGTATGCAACGATTATTAATTATTTATGTAGATAATATTTAATACTGGAAATTATTTTTATTATAATAATTAATAAGCGGAGACAGTCAGGGACATTCTTCGGAGTCGGGGGACTTACTAAAGCTTACAATTACGATTTAAAATTCAACTTCCTGTGTGAGGAATACAAATTAAGGAATACAAAATGAAAGCAGGTTAATTCCAGTGTTTACACAAATTATTTAGACCACCAGGACGACGAACCATACATGGGCACCCTCACGAGGGATTGAGGGATGCCTCACCCTCTCCCTCGTCATCGCCCTCACAAAATGCGAGGGTGAGGGTGGTACACGTTGATTTCAGGAGCCCTCATGAACATGAGAGAGAGGACCAATGGAGAGGGTGTGAACGAAAGAGGGGGAGGCAGAGTGCGCATATAATCCCTCATAATTTTTTCTTACCGGAACCTTTATCAAATTAGGAGAGAAAATCTTATATGCATTTTAATGTGTCAAGGCAATCCCACAGCGCCAGATTCATTCACAGTAATCCAACAAGTAAACGTCGCAGATTTTCCAAAAACTTCATTGGCCTGTGTAAGCTTTTAGTTTTCACTTTTGCACGTCAAGGGCGTGAACCAAAGTTGGATTTCGAATCAGTGCCCCACATGGGTACAAAAATGTTGCACCTGAATTTGGGTACATAAATGTTTATCTGTACCTGAATACATAGTTTCACTTTACCTGCACCTAGTGCTGTAATATTGTACTCGTTTAGTTTTGTACTTTTGTATTGTTTTTGTCTTTGGTACAAAACTAAACAAACAATATCCATTTTCGAGATACAAAACTAAAACAAAAACAAAACAGGAATTGAAAAAAACAATACAATCCAAATTGTATTGTTCCAAGGTTCTAGAGACGCTAGAAATTTACTAAAGTGATTGTTGTAATAGATTTCTAGAGCACATAGGAATTGATTTGTGTAATTGGAATCGTGAAAAACACGTCAAAGCACAAAAACTGGGCATTGACTGATTATGGTTAGATTCGCCTACTATCGCCCATATAAAATATACACTTACATTGAGTATGTCATTCTAGTGTCATGTGACTATTAATGCGCCAATAAAGTCAATCATAGGTGATTTACTACTAGTTACTCACCAAGTTTCATTATAGGTCATGCGCCCCTTAAAACCGTAATCTGTCATGATACTATTGGTGACCCAATAAGGTCAATTTGAGGTCACATGACCTTACTGTGTCACTAGTAGTCACATGACCTCAGATTGACCTACTGTGTCACTAGTAGTCACATGACCTCAGATTGACCTTACTGTGTCACTAATAGTCACATGACCTCCGATTGACCTTACTGTGTCACTAATAGTCACATGACCTCAGATTGACCTTACTGTGTCACTAATAGTCACATGACCTCAGATTGACCTTACTGTGTCACTAATAGTCACATGACCTCAGATTGACCTTACTGTGTCCCTAATAGTTGCATGACTTTGACTGTTACCATATTGATTATTAAAGGTTGTAACGGCTGAGGCGACTATATCAACCAATAAAACCCTATTATTATTATTATATTGATTATTAGACGCCACCGATAAGATGTACTAGTTGTAGGTTACATTTAATGTGGATTAGTAAGACGTCATGAAAAAGGTCACGAATTAAATCAACACTGGCTAATGACAATTCAATGGCATCAGATATGATACCAATGAATCGGTACTGATAAATAAAATTGGCTAACCGTATGGCTTAAATGTTGACCTGGATAAATCTAGTCTGTGTCTAACAAAGACAAAAGACCTAGTCTAACAAACGAACTATGCGATTTGTAAATGTAGTCTACGCATAGAGGACATTTCTACATCGATGAAATAGGTGGTAAAAGCCAACGGCTGAGCAAATTGAAAATATAGATATCAGAGCCCAAGCGTCTACTCTATCCATTCTAATTTTAAGCAATGGTAGTGGATATTGTTTATGAAATTATGTTGTTCTGGAAATTACGATGTGGTTATTACAGGGATTATTCACAAATAGGTTGGTGCCACAGAATTGCACCCTTCAAAATTCGACCGTCAACAGATTCAATGCATCTCTTATGGGAGATTAGTCAATGACTGGTTTTTTGATCTTTTACGTAATTTTTAAACAACTAAAGTTGCACACATCAATTCCTACGTGCCCTTGAACTCAGATACAACTATCACTTTAGCAAATTTCTAGCGTCTTCTAAAACCTTAGAACAATACAATACAGATTGTACAAAAACAAAAACAATCTGATAGAAGTACAAAACAAAAACAAAACTCGGAGTACAAAACAATATCTTAGTTGTACTACTTTTGTACTTTTCGCCAAAGTACAATACAATACTAAAAGGACAAATTACAGCACTACCTGCACCTGTACCTGTTCGCAAACTAAATCGGGAGTACCTGTACCTCAAAAGTACCTGCATCCAAAATGTACTCAAAAAGGTTTTTGTACCCGGGTATATTCAAACGATTGGGCTAAATTAAAGAATGAAAAATGAAACTATGAGACCTATCAGTACTTAAAGTTTAATTTTATCCAAGGTCACTGGGGTCAGAAACAAGACGCAAATTCTAAATTATCGACTATTTCTAAATTAACAGTTATTTACAACCTCGCCTATCGTTTGTTGTGGCTTGGATGTGCTTAGTACTCGGAACAGTTCAGTTCGATTCAAAATTTGCAGTTCAGTTCAGTTTGAGCAGTGAACTGAAACGAAAATTCGGTTTCGGTTCAGTTCAAGCAAAAACAGTTCAGTTTAGTTCAGTTTCACCCGATGAACTGAACTGAATCGGTGAATCAAACAGTTCAGTCGCAGTGTTTGGTAAACAATAATAATTGCGGGTGTACACACATAAAGATCCGAATTTAGTCATCCGAGTCAATCCCAGAAAAACTGATTTTTTACCTCTTAACCTGTTCCTAATCGCATTCACCATAGCAAACAGTGCAATGGAGAATGCACAAATGATATGCTCTTGATGATGGTAATGTACACTGGAATGGCCCTGTTTCAGAATCAACGTTTAGTAATCCGTAATAGATTGCTTCCTTTTAGCATTACATCTTTGGGAGAATTCAGTATCTACATTTTCGTTAGGATTCGTTTAAAATTTTTTTAGCTCCGTAATCAAACCAGAATTTTAAGTACTTGTTGAAGTTTTAAAGAAAATAGTGCGAAATGCAACTTTAGCCCCATGTTTGGTCCGGCAACAGCAATGTCCCATATAATTATTAAAAGAACATTTTTGAAAGTAATTAAAAAACTGTTGATTATTCGTTAAATAAGTATACATGGGAATGACAGCTAAGAATGTACGTTGGTGGCGACGTTTCCAGCAAGGAGCCCGTTTGCAAACTGTTTGAACTGCAGTTTGCTTTATACGGTTCAATTCGATTCAAATACTGAATCGAACTGTTCAGTTCAGTTCAACAGCTGAACTGAACTGTGTTTATAATGAATCAAACTGAACTGAACTGAACCGAATCGGAATTTTTCGGTTTTGAACTGAACTGGTCCGAGTACTAGATGTGCTTTTCAGAGTTTAATACACTCCAGGATTGTGGACAGCACCAAACAAGACACTAACAATACGCAAATTTACAGCAACTCTGCTTCCAAAGCGAAATTTAACAATGAGCTTACTTACATTTTGAAGCTGCCATATTTTTACAAAGTACGGTAAACATTTTTTTTGAAAGCACAGAGGTTGTAGAAAATTGTATAGGGGTTTATTTACGTGCAATATAAAATAACGAGGGCACTCACGAGGGCGAGGGAGAGGGGTGAATTTTAAAATTAGCACCTCACGACGGTAAGGGCGAGAACAATCCGAAACGTGTCGCTTGATTGATGACGAGGGAGAGTGCTTGCGGACTGTAATATATCTCTCGCACAAAGAGGCGGAGGGAGACAAAAATGCCCATCTATGCGGCGAACTCCAAACGAAATCCTTATTTTTCAAATTTGCGCGCGGTTTAAAAGCACATTTGAGTTTATATCCTTGTGTAGGAAAAACGTGTTATAAAAAAAATATGGAAAAAGGAAGGGAGTGTAATTTGTAATTACTATTAAAAGGGAAAGTAGAAATACCTTTCGCCGCTCTATAATTAATTAAATGATAATTATTATTATTATCGTAATTACCATTCCCATTAAATTACCATTAGTTAAGAAAAGGCGTTGAGCAGAAGCTATCATTAAGAATAGAGAGTTATTGACGAATGCATATATGACATTGCTAAACCGGTTTAGCATTAAATATTTAAAATATTACACCGTGTCACGTCTTTGGAATCGAAGATGAATTTGTAGAATTTTTTCATCTGATGTGAGCTTTATTTGCTTTTTTAAATGTTGACAAAAGCAATTATCTGCGAATGCGCTGTATAGTAGAATAGAAATATTTCTGGATTTGTACAAGAGCACAAGGATTGTCATACCACTAAAAATGTCTACGATTAGGAATAATAGGTATTTTTATGTACATTGCTCACACTCCTTTTGCTTGAGGAGTGCGCGACAATTTCGTATATAAATTACTGGTGCTGTTACTTGGTAAGTAACAAATTTAATTAATTTGAGACTACGTCAAATAACAGAATAGACTGCCTTGGATGAAGCTGCCTTGTCATTTGGAGAATTGACTTTTTTAAAAATAAATACTTACTTCTATTCCTTACGCCGAATAATTATAAGTTGCAAGTACAAATAAGCGTTTCATCGTTGTTGCGATTATGAAATATTAGCGTGATCGTTTTTGTTTACAAATCCGCTAAATTCTAAATAATTACTCTACTAATTAGATTCTGTCGAAACAGAGTTACAGTTAATGTGACAAGGGGTCATTGGTATGATTACAAATGTAGATGCTTGTGAGCTAACAATCATGTAGGTCGGTATAAGAATTATTAAATATTAATAGCACTGATTAATAACCGCTGATTGCAGTCGCGGGGCTAGATAATAAATTGTTGAATATTTCTGGAAAAGAGGTACAAAATACTTTTAAATTCCCAAATTGTCTATAGTACATGTATTTTTTAAAGTTACAAAAAAATAAGGGTCAATTAAAATAGACACGAGGCACATTTTAATATTAGCAGTCAATTGTGCATTGTTCCATTGAGACTAGGTCAAGTCAAGTCGAAGAGCTTGACAGCGTTGTAGGTCGTGGCCGTGGCTACCTCCTCCGGGGGCATATTCATAAGTTCTGCAATCTCTATCTCATCTCCAGAGTTGCTAGAAGTGAGTAAGGTTCGTTCCGCTGAAAGGTGCAATGCCGATTTAGGATAGTCAGGGACCGAGGAGAAATTCACTGCTTCACATCTACGGGTAGTTTGGGCGATCGGGTATTTGGGTACAAGAACGAAGCATCCGTTTCGACTAGAAAGCGATCCAGGGGAATAATATTCTCTAGTAGCTTCCGCACTCCATCGTGACTCTTGTCCTTCCATACGTAACCTACACAAAATTCTGGGAAATATTATTAGAAAAATTATAACTGGACCATTTATAAACTGCGAATGTAATTTCCAGAAGTTTTTAATTTTGTAAGCATGATTAGATACTATTACACATTGCAGGATTGTTTATTAACTATTAAGCTATTCTACAAGCCGAATTAAAATGAAATCTCACCTGTAATTCCAATGTAAAGTCAAAAAACTAAATAAGTCTTTGCTTGAAATACAGTGCCAGTGAAGAACACAAGGCGGTACTTAACTTGTCCTTGTACTTGGTCAACACTAAAACCATCTCGGCATGAGCACCCCTTTCATGAAGGAAAACGGATTTCCTCAGTCTTACAACCATCTGCACCTGCTTCTCAAACACCTCCAGCTGAACTTCCGAAGGAGAGTTTCGACTGAAGTCAAGTCCACACTCTCCTAAAGGTACACACTCCGGATTCTTACACAGGAACTCAATCTCCTCCTCCGATGTCTCATCCCAGCTCGTTGCATCATGGGGATGAATTCCTACATCATCGCAACTCACTATGAGTGCACAGTAACGTACTAAAAATGAAACCGAATACACTAGGGATGCCAATGGTCTGGTCCGGCCTGGTCCCAGATTTGTATGGTCTGGTCCGGTCTGATCCAACACTTGGACCAGACCAGATACAATTGATCCAGCTTCAGGTCCAGACCAGACCACAGGACCATTGTCCCGAAAGTACGCAAAATAAAAATTTATGAGTTAACAAAATCTTATGGAACAAATTAAAATGTAATTTCTGGGGATAAAAGAAAAATTTGACTGGATACTATTAATTAATTTCTCTCAATCATTTTCTGGACCATGGTCTTTGGTCTGGTCTGGTACAAACGACTGGCTTTGGACCAGACCAGTTTCATAAAACCTAGATCAGACCAGACTATTGGAATCACTAGAAGCCAGCAAAATACATGAACACCTACATACATACATAAGTATCAACCTACAAATTAATAACAAACAAACTAAAATATCGCCCACCTAATACCAACAAATCCTTAATAAAAAAAATTAACCAACTAAATTCCTGCCGATACCATTCCCCGAAATGTTATCTAAAAATAATATAGCACTACTAAAATCAAAAAAATTAACAACCCTATCCACTTAACCTCCTCATCCTCCCCGCAAAAACCAAAAACTTCCCAAATGAATCCCAAACAATTTACCAGGGCTTCAATAAACTGCGGGCTCGCGGGCTCCCTCAATAAACTGCGAGCTCGCGGGCTCACGGGCTTCATCAATAAAATCCAACTCACGGGCTCCCTCAAAAAAATTAAACTCAAGGCTGCGGGCTCCCTCAAAAAAATTAAATTTAAGACTGCGGGCTCACGGGCTCCCTTAAAAAAATGAAACTCACGGGCTGCGGGCTCACTCAAAAAAATGAAACTCACGGGCTGCGGGCTCCCTCAAAAAAATTAAACTCACGGGCTGCGGGCTCCCTCAAAAAAATTAAACTCAAGGCTGCGGGCTCTCAAAAAAATTAAACTCACGGGCTGCGGGCTCCCTCAAAAAAATTAAACTCAAGGCTGCGGGCTCTCAAAAAAATTAAACTCACGGGCTGCGGGATCCCTCACGAAGACCATAGGACTGCCCAGCCAGCTACTGCAAGCAACTTATTACTGCCTTCAAAGCTTTGCTGATTGTGAGTCAGCAGTTGCTGAATGTACAGCCCGTGAACCCACATTTTATTCAGGGAGCTCGTGAGCCCACAGCCCGTGAGTTTAA
Organism: Allacma fusca; assembly: GCA_947179485.1. Taxonomy (NCBI): domain Eukaryota; kingdom Metazoa; phylum Arthropoda; class Collembola; order Symphypleona; family Sminthuridae; genus Allacma; species Allacma fusca. The sequence continues at coordinate 55,678 of CAMXBY010000003.1, read as the reverse complement.
TTTTTTTGAGGGAGCCCGCAGTCTTGAGTTTAATATTTTTGAGGGAGCCCGTGAGTTTGATTTTATTGAGGGAGCCCGTGAGCCCGCAGCCTTGAGTTTAATTTTTGTGAGGGAGCCCGTGAGTTTGAATTTATTGTGGGAGCCCGCAGCCCGCGAGCCCGCAGTTTATTGAGGGAGCCCGCGAGCCCGCAAGCCAGTAGTTTATTGAGGGAGCCCGCGACCCCGTGAGCCCGCAGTTTATTGAAGCCCATTTACCAGCAGTAGAGAACAGAACGTTCGGGAAGATCCTCGTCAGTCTCAGAGCTTCCTTACTACTCTGAATGCTGGTCCCAGTGACCATAATGTTATGAATCCCCTACCCTTTTGCCCGCTGCACCACCGAGTCAATATCCCAGGAAAACTTCTTATTCGTCAAGTTCGCTCCAATATCCACAAGGATGTAGCTCTCGGATTTACCATATTCTCCAGATCCACCAGTCTGTTGAAATCCCCGTCATACTCGACGCTGGTATTCCGGAGAGTCGTTGTATTTCTTTAACCCTAGCCCTAAGGCTCCTGTTACTTTCATGTCTTATAATCCTGTGGTGAGGCCAGGCTGGCCACCAATGATGTTCGCTGGGGATACCGTCTCTCAGGACGGACGGCAAAAATCGGGACGGGATAGGGACTTTGAGACGGATTCGGTTCTAACAATTAAGAGAGGAGAGGGACTGAGACGGGATCGAGACGTTGACCGTAAAGTACATTAATAATAGGGACGAATACTTGGGACGTTTCGATCTAATACTATTATATATTATAATAACATGTGATGTGTACCCCATATATGCAGCAATAAAAATAACAATGGTGGGTACAAGGAATGGTTGTCACGTGAGACGGAAGGAGGGATATGGATACGGACGGGACGGGGACGATCACTAACGACGTTAGCGCTGACTGGCCGTGACTGAGACTAGATCGTCTGGTGTTCAGGACGGATTGGAGGGACGTAAGGATTTGTGACTGAGTGTTACCAGGGATATGGACGTACCTAGTAGGGATTTTCCCATCATTGCTGGCCACATGTTAAACCCCGGGGCCAGATACATATTTTGAATCAGAGATCTCGAAAGGAAATGGCATTCCTTCAACTTTCAAACTAGTAACATGATTGATGTCCGTCCGTATGTCCGTACGTCCGTTCCCACCATAAATCAAAACTTAGTGAACCAATTCCGTCGAAATGTGTTTTCGACATTACTTATCTCAACAGGTAGTCTGATTTCTTATTTGGTTGGAATCGGTTGGATAGTTTTGGAGAAAAAAATTCTTGAAATTTCCAAAGGACACCGCACAATCCTTACGAGAAAAAGTCCTCTGTTCGATTTTAACGAAAAAATTACTGCAGGGTGCGCCTTGATGCGTAGATCATTTTTGATAATTGCCCCGACAAAATCTGACGCCGGGATTCGGAGATATCCCGGGTAAAAGTTAGCAAAAATGAGGGTGGGCTCATGGGGTACCAAAAAATTCAAACTGAAAATTAGCAATATAACTTCCAAAATGGAAAGAATAAAAATTAAACAACGTCCAAAAAAAATTTCAGTGAGATATGACCTCAAAATTCCAAGATATTGACCTCAAGAGGTCAAAGAGCGTCGATACCTGTTTAATAATCTAAACGGTGAGAAAACTGGCCCAGATTGGAATTAGGGCTTTAATTAGACACATATTAAACGTGTGCCAAGTTTGGTTCCAGTTTATGACACGATGACCCAGCTGTGACCCCCGAGGTCAATATCTTACCCATACCGGATTTGGTACCTAAAAATCATTCGAATTGCCCCCAAATATGCTAAAACTTTTGGCTTAAGCCCAGATGAGTTGCCTGCCAATTTGGTTCCAGTTTGTAACACGATGACCTAGCTGAGACCTCCGATCTCAATATTACATCCATACCGGATTTGGTAAAAAATCATTCGAATTACCCTCAAATAGGCTAGAACTGTTGGTTTAAGCCTAGATGAGTTGCCTGTCTATTTTGGTTCCAGTTGTATGATTTTTAGGTACCTAATCATCTTAGTAAGGTATGGGTAAAATATTAACCTCTGGTGTCACAGATGGGTCATTGTATCACCAAATGTAACCAAACTTGACAGGCAACACATCTAGGCTTAAACCAAAAGATCCGGGTTGTCCAATTTATTTCCGGGTAATTCGAATGATTTTTGAGTACCAAATCCGGTATGAGTAAAATATTGACCTCGGGGGTCACAGCTGGGTCATCGTGTCATAAACTGGAACCAAACTCGTCACACGTTTAATATGTGTCTAATTAAAGCCCTAATTCCAATCTGGGCCAGTTTATTTCCCGTTTAGATTATTATACAGGTATCGACGCCCTTTGACCTCTTGAGGTCAATATGGAATTTTGAGGTCATATCTCGCTGAAATTTTTTTTGGACGTTGTTTAATTTTTATTCTTGCCATTTTTGAAGTTATATTGCTAATTTTCAGTTTGAATTTCTTGGTACCCCATGAGACCCCCTCATTTTTGCTAACTTTGACCCGGGATATCTCTGAATCCCGTCGTCAGATTTTGTCGGGGCAATTATCGAAAATGATCTGCGCATCAAGGCGCACCCTGCAGTAATTTTTTCGTTAAAATCGAACAGAGGGCATTTTCGCGTAAGGATTGTGCGGTGTCCTTTCAATTAAATCACGGTTATTTCAAGCACTACTGGACCGATTTTGATGAAATGTTTTGAGCATATACTTTCATTACTTCCAAGTCACTAGCGACTGGCAATTCATTCGGATAGTCTTGAAAAAACAACAGTGTCTAGTAAAATCTTTTACTTGGCAGGGGTCGGATTTTTATAAATCTTCCTGGAAGATCATTTCTGAATTTCTTTGCTGAATATTATCACCCTGCTGGAAGGTCCTCGCTTTCTAAAACCCCTGGTTAAAAAAAATGTCAACGATTTTAAACATTTCTGTTCGTAAAATTAAATCCCTTCCCTTTGAGATTTTCCCTGCCAGAAATATTTTTCCCCTGGGAAGAATCTTCCCGTCTTCCTACAAAAATCCGTCCCCTGGAAACAAGCTTCCCAAAACATTGATGATATCAAGTTTCTAAGGTTGAACTTTTTCCGTAATTAAATTCTTTGTATTTTAAGTATACAAGTAGAATTCAAATAAATATTCAAATCGGAATTCATAATGAACGAATGCTCAAGGATATTTAAATTCGTATTAGAATTCATATTTTTCAGTATTGCTATAGGTATTTTAAATCGGAATTCTTCCCCTTGAATATTTTAATTCGAATTTGAATTCATATTTTTCCGATTTTCCATTCTTGCTACTACTACTACTACAATGAAGCTTTTAGTAACACGGATATCTGAAATCCCTAATGTCCAATCCCTTCAGCCCCTTTTCACTTCCTTGCAAAAATTAAAATATTCTAGTTAGTGCCCCTCATGGGTATTTGGGTTCAGGTACAGGTACGTATCAGGTACATACTTCTTGTACCCATCCAATTTGGGTACAGGTTCAGGTCAGGTATGGGTACAGATTCAAAAACCAATCGTTTGGGTATAAATCCATCAGGTACGAGTACACACTGGGTAAATACCTGAACCAGAATGTAAAATACCTGAACTTTCAGGTACTTCACAGTCAATAATAATTTACAAGTAACGCCTGTAAAGGTGTTGTTGAGCTTTAAAAACTGCTCCGATTTTTTGACCTTGAAACATTTTACATTAAAATTTATACGTATAAGCTCAGTCAGGAAAACTAATTCCACCGTATAGGAACACGTGGCTAGTTACCCACCATTAGATGGAATGACCAGAAATTGTTTAGCAGCTCCTTGAACTGCTAAAGAACAGAGTTCTACAGATAGAGCGAACCTTCTCCTATGACCCAGATCTTCGGACGCATATAAGAGTGGAGTTACGGTAGGAAATGCTTTTGCCTCAACGCTTGGCTGAAGTTAAAATCTGAGGAGTTTGAATCTAAAAAAATGTTTTCCATTGCGAAAGCAATTGCAGGGTGCAAAACAAATTCTTAATCTCCTAATTTCTCGGCATTATTGAACGTTTAGAAAACATTACACTGCATTTGTATTGTTAGATTGATCTTATTCATATCGTAGATTTTGCTATCTATTACCTTTTCAACCTTTATGTATCAGTAATCATTTATAGCTATGGTAGTTCCAGTACTTAGTCATGCTTTCGAAGAATAAAAAATATAAAAAAATCTAATCTGATAAATAAATGTATTAAATCAAAACGTCTTGGTCTCAGATATTTTAATTTTTTATTTCGTGTAATATATTTGGCAATCCTTTAAATTAGTACAATGGAAAATACCCGGGCAGGTTCAAGTACTTTTAAAATATACCCGGGTACAGGTACCCCTGGTTTAGTTTGAGAGCAGGTACAGGTTCAGGAAAATTGAACCCAGGTATTCAGGTACGGGTATAGGTTCAAAAAATCCATGTACAGATGATTCAGGTACAGGTACAACAATTTTGTACCCATGCGGGGCACTAATTCTAGTGAATCTATAGTTTATATAAATTCTACGACATTGTATTTTTACTAGTAAACAGCCCTGTTCCGCAGGGAAATTTGCTTGAAGTCTTGGTTAACTGTAACACATTAAAACCTGCATAATAATAGTCCGCCATTTAAAATTCGACAAACACGTGAGACAGTCATGGTTGAGCGCACTGAGGAACTTCTCACTAAGGCTCTGTACATACCCGATGTTGGATCCGTAGATCGCAGTTGGGAGCTGGTCCCGCATGCATTTAAAAAAATCAGTAAATTTATCAATTAAAAACTTTACAATATTTGTTGTTACGTTTCAAGTACTTTCAAGTACTGTCAAGTATTTTACACTGATGTTCAGCGTCAACAATTTTTACATAACTTTCTTTCAGATGTAGCTCTGCAAAGTTCCTGTAAACTGGGTTTTCTGGTATGAAATAATTACCTACCGATATTTTACAATACATCACCAACTATAGCCACCGGCAATTGTGAAAACTCCCAATGAAATGATCGCTATAACAGAAAATTATTTACAGGAAAATTTTCAACTTTGGCAGCTTCGATAACGTGAACCTCTCTCACTATCTAGTTTTCTTCCGCAGTATCTAAACAGATTTCGCCAGAATGACCTTATGGACAGCATATACTTAAGCTCATTGTGAGTCATGTGATTTCCGATATTGTGACAATGGCTCCAATTTTGTAAACGCATTTTCTTACGATTTTATATATTGGGAATTCAACACAACTGAGGAATCTACTAACGAATCCGCAGAAATTAATTTTGAAACTGAAGGAGACGATAATTTTGAATTACAAGACCAAGTGGATATTATTGATGAAGAAACCTACTTGGGTTACAACGACAAATTCCTTCAAAGTGCAGCCCATACGCTTCAATTAGCTGTATTGAAAATTGCAAAGGCAAATGAAGATAAAAAGATTATTTTAGCAGCTTGTAAAGTGGTCAGTTCTTTGAACAACGAATGTCCGGTATGTGTTACAGACGTTGGGACAATCCTCTCCGATAATTGATTGTGACACCCGATGGTTCTCAACTCATGATATGATGGAATCCTTGATGACAATGAAAGATGTCTGTGTGGAGTTGCTACAGAAGTGAATTATTAAAGGAACAATAACAACTGTAAACTGGAACTCAATAAAAGAACTTGTAGAAATTCTCAAGTCTGCAAAAGAAGCCACGCTTAAATTTCAGAGTGAGCAATTGACTGCGTATTAGTTTTTCCATCTACATTTTAAGTAATTTAATGTAGATAATCGTTTGTACAATTATGTATATCATGTAATGCAGGGGAATTCCACGACGCGTGGACTCGAATGAAGTTGGATATTCAGGCCGAAATTCTGTCGGAAGTTGTTGGAAAACATTGTGGAACGGGAGAATATTTTAATGTCAAATGAGGGTATTTTGACAATATTATATTTGGATCCTCGGTACAAATCGCTTATTGTTGACCAGGTATATGTGATCACATGTCAAATAATTTTAACTAAAAGCTAACCAATTTACGATATTTACTTATTGATATTACATTACATTTTAGTTTGATACTGTACGTGAATCGGTTCTTTCTTTTGCAAAGCGTTTGCTAGATTGCAACCTCAAACCGATGTGGAAGTTAGTAATGTGCCAGTAGTAACTGTCTCTGAAGAAGACGAATACGAAAATTTACTGACACGCAACAAGACTCAAAGAAGGAGGCCGAGGTACATCCCAACATGATTTATATAATATCTTTCATTGTTTATTAACATTTGCTTAAATTATATTAATGCTCACGTTATGGCTTGTCCAATTTTTGTGAGGTGATATTGAGCAACGAATTTTAAATTTAAGGGAGGAGCTTCTTTGTTTCGAAACTATGGAGCGCACAAGGGACAGAAGAATTAATATGTTCAAGATGTGGAACGACTCAGGATTTTCTGGAATTCTCCAGCAAGTAGCTTTTATGATCTTGAGCAATCCAGTTACTCAGGTTTCTGTGGAAAGACTTTTTTCTGCATTGCGTTTCATTTTAAACGATTACAGAGGTAGATTATTATGAATTCCTGCAAAACGTGCTGTTTGTTAGAGTAAACAAAAAATGACTTGGTCTAATGTCTTAGAATTACAAAAATTAAAAATTTTTTTAAATACAGAACCGGATTCGGAATGATTTAAAATTATTTGAATACATCGGAATCCGAATAGAAATCGAAATTTAATCTAAGCAGGTATTGAAATTGGAATTTTAATTTTTCCGATATTTCATCCCTTATATTAGCAGACGAAATCCGAGCAATGTATGCTGACAAACATTTTTGTTAGCTTAAATAATTTAATTACCGTTTATACACACCATGTAGAGTAGAGCCGTTAAATATCAAAATATCTAATTGACATAAAAGCATTTATACCCCACATCAGATTAATTTTAAAAAAGTTCTGAAATTTATTTTTTGTCAACCGATTTACAGGCATCCTAACGTAATTTAAGATACAGCAGATGTAATATTGTGCTAATTATACTAACATAAATTGGAGTTTATTTTTGTTGTTGATAGGTTATAAACCTCCATGTCAGTTTCCATGAGAGTTTTTGTTATAGTAATAGCTATAGTCACTCCAGCAATGAAGATACTACAACTAGCTATTTACGAAATGTTGCAAAATAGCAACCATTGAGTATTAGGTAATTTCTTATATAGGCTAGAGACGGGGCGAATTGCATAGCTAACCCATTTCATGTGAGGATTATTTAGCTCTTTGTATTTTATAAAACATTACATATTAATGTGTAACAACTGACAGAAATAGAACTAAGGACTTTTAAATGTAAAACATTGTTGCATTCAAATCAATATTAAAATATATTGGCACCAGGTATTCCATCCATCCCGGCGGATGACTTGGTTGTTAGTTTTGTATATGTTGAAGTAATAAAGGCGCAATTGACTTTCTCTTCCTAAATTGCTCTTACAAGATCCCATAACATATTGCGATGTGATTGTGAGCTGAGAGTTTTAATTCCAAAGAAAACACATGTACTAGATTAGATTTAATCTAGGTAATAACAATTATTTGTGATACAGCCTTAGATTTTTGATGCACTGTATGTTTCTATGCTCTCCGTTATTTTGGTTCACCTAAATCTATGGCACTTATTTACTGTTGATGCACTGTATTATTCTATAGTACTCATTTATTTTTGATGCACTGTATGTTTCTGTGCGCTCCGATATTTTGGTTCACCTAAATCTATGGCACTTATTTACTGTTGATGCACTGTATTTTTCTGTAGTACTCATTTATTTTTGATGCACTGTATGTTTCTGTGCGCTCCGTTATTTTGGTTCACCTAAATCTATGGCACTTATTTACTGTTGATGCACTGTATTATTCTATAGTACTCATTTATTTTTGATGCACTGTATGTTTCTGTGCGCTCCGATATTTTGGTTCACCTAAATCTATGGCACTTATTTACTGTTGATGCACTGTATTTTTCTGTAGTACTCATTTATTTTTGATGCACTGTATGTTTCTGTGCGCTCCGTTATTTTGGTTCACCTAAATCTATGGCACTTATTTACTGTTGATGCACTGTATTATTCTATAGTACTCATTTATTTTTGATGCACTGTATGTTTCTGTGCGCTCCGTTATTTTGGTTCAACATCAATCTATGTCCCTTATTTATTTTTGATGCACTGTATAATTCTCTGCACTCCGTTATTTTTGTTGAACTGTATAATTCTGTGCACTCTTTTATTTTCGATGCACTGTATGGCTGAATGCTTACCTTTACTTTGGTGTACTGGGTAGTACTACGCACTCCTGTATTTGGATGCACTGTATTATTCTATAGCACTCATTTATTTTTGATGCACTGTATTATTCTATAGCACTCAATTATTTTTGATGCACTGTATTATTCTATAGCACTCAATTATTTTTGATGCACTGTATTATTCTATAGCACTCAATTATTTTTGATGCACTGTATTATTCTATAGTACTCATTTATTTTTGATGCACTGTATGTTTCTGTGCGCTCCGATATTTTGGTTCACCTAAATCTATGGCACTTATTTACTGTTGATGCACTGTATTTTTCTGTAGTACTCATTTATTTTTGATGCACTGTATGTTTCTGTGCGCTCCGTTATTTTGGTTCACCTAAATCTATGGCACTTATTTACTGTTGATGCACTGTATTATTCTATAGTACTCATTTATTTTTGATGCACTGTATGTTTCTGTGCGCTCCGATATTTTGGTTCACCTAAATCTATGGCACTTATTTACTGTTGATGCACTGTATTTTTCTGTAGTACTCATTTATTTTTGATGCACTGTATGTTTCTGTGCGCTCCGTTATTTTGGTTCACCTAAATCTATGGCACTTATTTACTGTTGATGCACTGTATTATTCTATAGTACTCATTTATTTTTGATGCACTGTATGTTTCTGTGCGCTCCGTTATTTTGGTTCAACATCAATCTATGTCCCTTATTTATTTTTGATGCACTGTATAATTCTCTGCACTCCGTTATTTTTGTTGAACTGTATAATTCTGTGCACTCTTTTATTGTCGATGCACTGTATGGCTGAATGCTTTCCTTTACTTTGGTGTACTGGGTAGTACTATGCACTCCTGTATTTGGATGCACTGTATTATTCTATAGCACTCATTTATTTTTGATGCACTGTATTATTCTATAGCACTCAATTATTTTTGATGCACTGTATTATTCTGTAGCACTCAATTATTTTTGATGCACTGTATTATTCTGTAGCACCCAATTATTTTTGATGCACTGTATGCTTCTGTGCGCTCCGTTTTTTTGGTTCACCTAAATCTATGGCACTTATTTACTGTTGATGCACTGTATTATTCTATAGTACTCATTTATTTTTGATGCACTGTATATTTCTGTGCGCTCCGTTATTTTGGTTCAACATAAATCTATGGCACTTATTTATTGTCGATGCACTGTATAATTCTATAGTACTCATTTATATATTGTAGTTACCATGTGTATCATTACCTTGATGATTAGCAGCCAGTTGATTCACTAAACAGTTTAATCTTAATTCTGAAAATTTTAATCCAAGCAATCACGATCATTTTTTATGCCAGTTTTCATCTTTACTGATTGAATGTATTTATTTAGTACGATACTTTCGCTGGAAAAGGTAGGTCATACATGTAAAGGATGCCTCCAAACGAAAAAAACCGTTACCCTGCTGCTGAAAAGAAATGGATTATAGAAGAAATCTCATTCCTTATGAGAAATGGGGATTCCTTTCACGCAGCATTACTGAAAATTCAAATTGATTACGAGCAAAGGTACGGAAGTGAACGCAAGCCGTGTTACAAAACCGTCCGTCGATGGAAGAGGAACTGGGATCATGACTTCTCGCTGGCGTGCAGAAAGCCAACTGGAAGACCAATAAGCGTGACCACCCCAGGAAACGTTAAGAAACTGGAGCGATTGCTACTAAGAAAACCACTGCTATCCAGTCGCAAACAAGCCGCAATAACAAATATAAAGCGGGGTAGTTGTCGTCGAATTGTGAAGAAACTACGTATTACTCTGAGCAGATCAACCAGAGGTCAAGTTCTAAAGCCAGCAGATCCGAGAAAACGGAAATCATTTTGTGAACGAATGATTGAGCGATTCAATCAAGACGTAAAGAGAATTTTTATTTTTAATTATACAATACCCCTTTACCATTTGATTTTAAAGCTTTCGTTGTAGGATACTCTTGTTGATCGGATCTGTTGGACAGACGAGACTTTTATACAGCTAAAGGGACCGGTCAATACAAGGAACGACGTGCACTACGGTTATGGTAATCCCCATCGAGTTGTAGAGACAGATAAGCGGGGCTATAATGGAGTGCTCATGTGGGCTGGCGTTATCGGAACACAGTTTATTGGACCTTTTTTCATACGAGGTACGATTACTGGTGAAGTGTACCATGATTTGCTGCTAAGTAAGGCAATCCCAGCACTAAGACAGCTGGGGCTCTTGGAGGATTGCATTTTTATGCAAGATGGGGCCACTCCACACAATGTAGAAGAGGTTGCTGACCTACTTAACGATACATTTGGCCAGAATTGGATTGGTACCGATGGGCCATTTGACAGTTGGCCTGCGAGGTCCTGTGATCTGACACCACCAGATTACTGGTAAAATGTGATATTTCATTATTTTATGAACTGTCTGTAATTTTTAAACAATTTGTTGAAGGCTGTGGAACCGAATCAAAGAATATGTCAAAAAAGGACAACCTAAAACAATTGCTGATATTAAGAGACTGTCTAGAGAAGCGTTTCGGAGCCTGTCTGGTGCCGAAATACAGAGATCGTGCAGAAAGGTTAAAGCTAAGTTCCAGCAATGTGTGAGACGCAACGGTTTACAAGTTTCTAAGAGTTTTGAATAACAACTTATTTCAGTTAGTATTTTAAATTTAAAGGCAGGTCATTATGAATTTAGGAGACGGCTTGTAACATATCGGACGAATAATAATTTTACTTAAAATTGTTTTAAACTATCCCGTTCCAAACTATCATGGGTAAAATATTTAATAAATAAACATTTTATGTAAATATAATGGAAGGGTGCATTCATTTGCAAAATTAATGGAGATTGACAGCTGGTAAGACGATATTTATCTACAATCCTATTTAGCATGATACTTTTGCTGACACAATTTAGGTTGTAAGCTATTGGGCTGGCAAAACATTTAATGTGACAAAATTAAACTCCCATAATAAGTAAAATGGTCTAGATCCTTTCTTTATCTAAGCGAAAATTGCGTATGTGCATTTTTACTAGTAGGAATGTGGAATGCTTGCTTTAAAAACTGAAAGGAAAATGGTCTACACGCAGTCTAATCCATCAAAAGTAACTACGTGATAATATTCAAACTATGTGCCTGCATGTAATTTATATTGATTTGAAAAAATACCGTAAGTGAACCATTTTAACATGAACCTGTCTTGTAGCAATTTCATTGGGATTGACTCTATTTGTAATTGTAATGAGTGAGATAACCAGCCAGTTTTAATTTCTTAACCCTGCTGCAAGGGATTTACATTGCATGTGCATATGTTCTTTTTTTCGCGCTGAAAAGCATGACAAATCATAGGCCCATAGAAGACAAGAGAGGCGTGCGTAACATACCTGTCCTTAATTGGCCACGTGCCCTTTCCAAATGTAATGCTCGTTTGGATTGCTACATTTGAGTCCCAAAATTGTCTAATCACGTTTCCGTTCCGAATAAATCATACATTCTTTTAATGCAAAATAGAATTCGAGCAAAATTTTAAATGTAGGAGTAATGCTAAAAGGTACATATGTATGTACATGGTAGACACAGTCACCTGAACATCTTTGATCTAGTCTCTATTTCCAGACCATTCCATTTTAGAGACAATACAATGCGTAAGCAAATGCTAAAAAACAGCAGAAATAATCAAAATTGTCAAATGCTGAATATAACTACAATGTTCTTGCACGCAAGGAAATAGTCATTTGGTTGCATGCACTCCCATACAAAATAACATCTCTTAATGTCAATGCCAGCTATTTTTTTTTGTTCCAGCCATTCAAGCAGATTTTCTCATTTTCCTGCTCCATATATGCATGCACATTTAGCTCCTGCTTCAATCAACTTTTATGACAGTGCACTCTCCCTATATGAGAATATCTATTATATGTAAGTGCATGCATGGATCTATTCTATAAGGACAAAAATATCTGGACTCATCCCAATGTACTACACTGCTAATGTGCTACCTTTAAAATAGCATGTTATTACGGAATTAAATTTCTTGGTTGGCATGGGGCATTTGAAGCAGAGTGTATTCTGTTTACACTTTCCAAGGAAATAATAGAGCATGAGAAAGCGTAAAGGTTTACAATTGAAACTTAAATGCACTTCCATTCGGAACGTAGGATTGTATCCCTTCATGAGTGAATATAGGACCTCACATGGCTCACATGTAATATAACATTACACTCCATGTTTGTTTGTATATAAATCAGGTATTATGGAAATTTGCCTTGTTTTTACAACAATTTCTATTCACATATGTAAAAGTAGGATATAATTATTTCAGCCTTCCCCATGAAGGAGTTGGGAGTGTGAAATGACCCATGAGCTCTACACAGAGACGGATTAAATTAAATCCATAGCGTTTTTTATATTTCAAACAGACACATAACTAAAACTGTTCTGTGGATTTTTGAAGGATTGATACAAATCTCTTCGGTATTTAATTCCAGTTCATTAAAGTTTTTTGAATACTTTATTGAAGTCAATTTTATAGCTTAATTCGAACATGAGTGACCCTGAAGAGCAGACACCGGAGGATTTCCATCCTAAAAATGGCCCCAGTTATTAGCGGGGAGTCTGGGTAATTAACTAAACGTACTTTCCCAATACAAGGGACCTATAACTATGAGCATTTTCTATGGAGGTGTTTAAAGTTTTTCGAGAGCCCCAATTATTTCAATGTAGATTTTAATGCTTGTAGGATCATGCAATTCTAAGCCAAATTTCGGGGATTTTTTTAGCGTGCTATTATAAATATGCTTCGTTTGAAGCGGAGCTTCTGCCGGGGTCGGGACACTGGACGGGACGTCCCCGGGGACAAAATAATTGTCCCCATGTCGTATTCGGGACGGGACGGGGACAAAAAAATATTCTCTAATATATTCGGGACGGGACGGGGACAGAAAAAATTTTCCCCATTATTTTTGGGGCGGACGGGGACAAAACAATTGTCCCCATCGTATTCGGAACGGGATATGCTTTTTGGCATTTTTGTGTATAACGGGACGGGACGAGTAAGCAAAGCAGAACAAGGATAACGTTTCAGCTTTTAATGCTAGTGAGTAAACTATTCTGTGAGTTCTATTTCAGTAGAAAATGAAGCGTATTGCTCATAAAATGACAGGAACTTCATCATGGTTTTATGATTAGGATTATTAGATTTTGGCATTAGAGCGAATAAAGACAATACATATGTTTACAATCATAATTGAAGTAAGTAATCATACACATTGTTTGAAAACAGATTCCAAACATGAGTGACAGATTAATTTTGGTGACCGAAATAGAACAGGAATAGAATAGTAATAATTGTTGAAATATAACCGCAATTTAAGCTGCCTTAAGCAGGAATCTTGGAACTACGATCCTATAAATGTATTTTTGATGTTTTTGGTACGAATATGTTTTGTGCGAATTTTTTCTCATGCTCCGATTTTCAACATGAGAGCGTCGACAACTGTTTTTTGTAATTATCGGGACGGGAAAGGAATTTGTGTTGACTTGAACAGGATTAAGTTGCAGTAACACTTGGTTACTATAAGTTAAACCTGTTCAAGTAAACCAAAAAGAAATGTTCAAAAGAAAAGCTGTTCATATCTCTTTCATTCGAGAAAAATAATAACAACTGCTTTAAAATAAAAATCAAAGCAAGAATGAAAAAAATATAATCTCCGTGCTTCAACATGACATATACATAAGGACGACAACCTTTACTACTACAATAAAGCTTTTAGCAAGAAGGATAATAATATTAATCTACAGCAATGAATCCGAAGATCCATAGTTTAAGGAAAGTTTTTTAAAGCCATCCAGTGCCATTTTCAAAAATTAAACGCCAAAAAGGCATCCTTTATACTAATTTGAAAGTGATTGTCTTGATGATGATGATGATGGTGCCAGTCGTCACTTATGTACATGGCATGTTGAAGCATAGCGGTTCATTTTTTTTCTTTTATTCATGAAATAAATGCTTTAATTTTTATTATAAAAACTTAATAAAAATATCTTTATTTTTAAAAGAAAAAAATACTTTTATTTTTTTTATTAACTTTTTTGTACAAATGAAAAAAATGAACTTCTATTCTTTTTTAACATTTCGTTTTTGTTTACTTGGGCAGATTAAGTTATAGTAACCAAGTGTTACTACAACTTAATCCTGTTCAAGTCAACAAAACATAATGCCATTTAATATTACAAACCAGAAAAAAATAAAAAAGAGAAAAGAACTAACCTAATGCTAAAAAAAGTTACCAACAAAGTTACTATTAATGCATCGCATGGGTACGGGTAGTACCTGAGTATTTGGGTACAGGTACAGGTCCAGGTCCGAAATGGGTACTCTGTTTAAGTACCCAAACTGAATGAGTACTTTATGGGTACTACTTATTTGTACCCAAATTTTGGGCACAAAACCAGGTATTGGGTACAGGTACAAACTTGGAATTTTTTGGGTTATCTGACAGGAAGCTTTCAATATACCTGGACCTGACAAACTAATACCTGAAAATGTGGATACTTTTACAAACATAAATCCTTCTTACGAGGTATCTAGTGTAGTATGTGGCTCTCTCTCCGACCTACAGGTTTATTTTGATATTCAGCGTGTTTTCAGGAGTGCATAGCAATTTTTGGAAAAGCATACGTTTATGCAATAGAGATAGTTGACTTAGCAAACCGTGCCATCAATAAGTACGTGTAATTGCAAATTCCACATGTGATTCAGTAAAAATGGTGTTAAACGATATTGTGGTTATGGAGGATGATCTAGAATTGGAAGATTTAATTGGAGATGCAATACCTCAGATGATATAGAAGTTATAGTTCCATTAAGATATCTAGTATTGCAAAAATTATGACGAGGCAGAATTTTTTCTAGCTTGTAATTGCTGTGATGTAAAGCATCGAATGTCATCATGTTGAATCGTTTACAGTAATTCTTTTTAAAGTACCTGATTGGGTACAGGTACGTAGGAAAATTTTTCAGGTACGGGTCCATATATTGGGTATATTTTGGGTACAGGTAAAATTCAGGTACAGGTACGCACTACTTGCAAAATAATCAGGTCCAGGTACCAACATTTATTTAATGGGTATATTATTTCAGGTACGGGTTTGGGTACGATTTTTGCCGGTACCCACTATTTGGGTCCAGGTTCAGGTCCAGGTACATCATTTTTGTACCCATGAGATGCACTGGTTACTATCTTGCATCTTGGAATTATGTATGGTTAATTCGAATCAACTACCACTTGCTTATTGTGCACGCTTTTGTATATTTAGTACAGTTTGGCTAATATAATCATTTGCCATCTTTTAACTACCACGATTAAATTCTAACTTTGAATATGAGAGTAAGTAGAGTATAAGAGTAACTTTGGGGTCCATTAACACATCAGACATAAAATTAATTAAAATGATGTATCTATCATGCATGGACAGCGTTCTGGATTACGAAAAAAAATTGACACTTTCGTTGTCAAAAATTAGGGTCTTTAATAGATAAATGTTTTGGTCAATTCTTGTAATTTTAATAATTGGTTCCAGCAAAATGAATATAAACAAGGGCAATTTTAAATTGCAAACAATCGATCAGCTTAAATTATTTAACTACCATTTTATAAGTACCCCGTACAGCACCTATTTACTAAACAGCATTTAAATGTTTTCAAAAAACAATTATGCCACGGAAAAGTGTGAGAACAATTCCAAAACTTATTCTTTGAGTAACGACTTCACGTATAGTAAAAGGACAGGTTCCAGTTTTTTAAAATCAGCGAATCCTATTTTGACCAAAGTCTGTGGCAATGTTGCCAACATAAATAGGATGCTTTTAGTTTTCCTAAGAGTAGGTTTTTTATCTAGCTACTATGACAGTTCCATTCGATGTTTAATTGTGACTACAGATAAACTCAATACAAAAGTAAAGTTATTTTAAAAACCTATATACGAGATGTAGGTAAAACTGAAAATTTCGAGATTGGTTATGTAGGTCAGTG
The DNA here is from genome assembly GCA_947179485.1 of Allacma fusca. Classification (NCBI taxonomy): domain Eukaryota; kingdom Metazoa; phylum Arthropoda; class Collembola; order Symphypleona; family Sminthuridae; genus Allacma; species Allacma fusca. Next base: position 39,274 of record CAMXBY010000003.1, on the reverse strand, counting down.
GCGTGGAACTTTGAAAAACATAAATAGTCAAATAAAGACTAGGTCTTTCTGCATGGAATCTGAGGGCCTTTGTTATTTTTTTATACCCTGACCGGACCAGAGTTGATCCCCCTTAAATTCATATAGGTTTTAAAAAAATTTAACTTACCTTTGCAGGAAAATTGGTAAAACAAATTGATATATACAGCCATTATTAAGTGACAAAGTTGGTTTCTGTCACAGATTTTACCCGATCGAAACGGATAAGAGGTTTAAAGGATCCATTGCATTTATTTAAACGAAGAACAGCCTTATATGTAAAAACGCCCTAATTATATATTGTTAAGTTTAATATTTTTTATGATTTACAAAACGTTACGAACCACTGTTCCCATCCACCTTGGTGGATGGCTTGCATGCTAGTAATAAAAACGAGAATACTGAAATGATTTGGGACCGTCAAAACATTGTAAGAATAACCTCAGCTAATGGAGTTAATTAAAATTACGATGCTATTTTTGTCTGGTCCCATTCTCGTATTACAAAGTCCTTTGAACAAATAAAGAAGACAACATAATTAAATGGAGTCCGAGAATGAATATCCAGTTGAGGTACACTTACTAGAGTTAGTAATGCCATCTGTCCATGTCCAGCGCATTGTGGCATACTTTCCGTTTAAAATAATCAAAAATCACCTGAAACAAGTGCTAAAGTGCTTTGTTTTATGAGTACACAGTTTTCAGTGCAATTTTAAAGACAGGCGTACAAGTTTATTGCATACATAATTTGAAATGAAGTATATTAAAATCAAACGTATAATGGACTAGGTGAAGGTCTTTACAGCAAATTGAATTACTGCATAGTATCACATCTTTTGGTTCGGCACAGATGCTCCAAGTATTTACAAGTTCTATCACATTTCCCTCGGCATAGGAGTAGAGGTAAAATAAATATTGCATTTCAATTAAAAATTTTGGCATTTCAAAAGTAAAACACCCGCCGCAATAATTGTAAAATTTCACGGCCTTTCAGTGAGCTACCAGACAGGTCCCCGCGCTAATAATCGTAGAAATGTTAAGATAAATTAAATTATTTGAATAAATTTTGTAAAGCAAAATAGTAAAGCAACGTTTTTGCTTCACTACCTTGTCCGCTGTATGATGTTGAGCTGCGAGCGTGGAACTAGTTTTGAAAAATCTGGACAAAACTTGTAAAAAGTATAGGGAATCAAAGTATTTTTGCCCTTCGTTTTCAGGCTCATGTGTGGAGCTTTTTATGCACCCAATCCATATGTACTTGCATATAATATTTGTGTACATAGACAAATGAATAGCAGTTCAGAAACATTACGATTTACATAAGCAAAAGCGAAAGAGTTCACAAAAAATTCATTGAAATCGATTCAGTAGTTTTAGAGATAACTATCATTTGGCTTTAAATTCGAAATTTCAGATTGTTTTCCCAAAATACTATTGGACCAATTTCAGCAACATAAGAAATAACCATTACGATTTACATAAGCAATATTCACAAAAAATGTCATTGAAATCGATTAAGTACTTTTGGAGATAACTGTCATTTAACTTGAAGCCTAGAAGTACCCTCAGGACACCTAGGGTATGTCAAATAGAAAATGCCCGGCATTTTTGACATTTTCATTTCAGTGCGAGGGCGGCACAGTAGGGCATTTTATATGAAATATTTATATCAACGCCAGATAATACATAAATACAAATACACCAGAGAGGTGCGCCAGAAATGTAATGGACATCATATTTGTGTCCCTGAGACACCAAAAGAGTGAGGCAAGGTTTAAATAGATCTTAACTCAGTTTTAGTTACTGACTAGTAAAAGCCCTGTGCTTCACAGGGTTGATTACTTGAAGAGGTGGTAGTGTGATTGTAGAAATTAAAGTCAAACGGTTTACAAAAGCCCTGTCGTAGACTTGTTGTACGCCTAAATCGTGCGGGATTATATTAAGAGTAGCTCTTTAAATAAACGGACAGGCAATAGTCGTTAATATTAAGGAGTGCTTGGCATGCCACCTTTTGGGCGTTGTGTGAGGCCATGCGAGGAACTTTAAATAAACGGACAGAAAGTGCCCTTTAATAATAAAGAACTAGTAAAAGCACTGTACTTCACGCGGAAAATTACTTGAAGAGGTGGTAGTGTGATTGTAGAAATTAAAAGCCAAACGTCTTACGAATCAAGCCATGTCGTATAGACTTGTTGTATGCCTAAATCTTGCGCGCTTATATTAAGAGTAGCGCTTTAAATAAACGGACAGGCAGTGCTCGTTAATAATAAGTAGTGCTTGGCATGCCACCTTTTGGACGTTGTGTGAGGCCATTAAACTATGCAAGTGCGAACCTTTAAATAAACGGTGTTAACATAATAGATTGTAGTAAATGGTTCGTAATGGAGGAAAATGTTATGAAGAGCCGATTATGGAAATAAATAGGGAAATATTAATGGAATTGAGTGTGAGAGATGAGATGATGGGGAAAATGTAGACGGTAGAGATTCACTTGCTTTGGAGTGAGGGATTTCGGGCTTGTGTCTCAAGATAGGGATAATGAGATGCGTATGTTGTTATAAGGGTTTGTTCTCACGGTATACTTTATTTATATATAGTGCGTAGATCTGATACACTTAGTTGGTCTCACACGCGTTCCCTTGCTCTGCTTAGTTCAAGATCTGACGTTGCTCTCCTCTCTCGTACCTACGGAGGCACGAAGTTTTATACGGAGGTGAGCTCACAAGAGCCCACCTCCAGTATTCACAAAGGTTTTCATTCTGACCAATAATATTAGGTTAAAGTAAGTACCTAACACTTTTTCCATGGAAACTTTACATCTTAACAGTACATATATGTACATTAATGTTAACGTTACATTTATTGAGTGTTAAGAAACCAGATATCGGTTAACATTCTACGGGGAAGGGGAAACAATGTCCCCATTGTTTAAAATGGTAGGAACTGTAACAGATTTTTTGTACCGTTGGTATTTTTAGTCTGCTTCTATCTTGAACTGGGACGACGTAGTTTCTTTTTCCTCTGGTTTTCTTGGCTTGAACTCTTTCCACTGGAGTTGAATAAACTGTTTAGCTTTACAAATATTATTTTAACATATAGAATATACATAAAACTGTATTTGTCGTTAAAAATAACATCGAAATTGTGCAGTATTAGCGTAAATGTTTGTATAAACTTCCTGGAGTGGCAGAAAATTCTGTCCACAGAATTCTTAAGATAGAATTGAGTAAAATTTGGAGAGGGGATTCGCAAGATGGAGATCGTATATACGGTGAGTAACAATTTTTCTATGGGGTTAGTGAGATTGAAATTGAAAAGAGCTTATAGTATGAACTTTAAAGTGTGTGTATAACAGAGTTTACAGAAATTTTGTGTGTGTACAGGGTGTCTAATGGGAAGTGGTGAAATGTAGTGATCAGCTACAATTTCTTGAAATAAGGAAAATGTGTTGGGAGCTGCAGCTCATAGTACGTAGGTATAGAATTAAGACAAAAATTGTTAATTGTGTAATATAAGAGTGTGATGTGTGAGAATTATGTGAAAGTGTTTGTGAAGCTAGGGAAAATTGTTAGTAATGAAATATAATATTTTTTTTTTGTATTTTTCTTGATTGTAGATGACTTGCAAATGTCATGGCGTCCCATGTGTGCTTGCAGTTGGAGTTGTCATCATAGAGGGTGCTGACCTGAACATCCGTGAATGTGGGTCATGTTGTGAAGTCTGCAAAAGTGAGTGAAGAATTTTGCTGGAACTCAAAAGAAATGTGCTCATTAGTATTTTTCTCAGAATAAAATTATAATGCAGGGTTTATAATGTTACAGGGTGACAACGGAAGTTGGTGTGCTGGTGCAGATCATCATTGAAGAAATTGTGAAGTTCCAATTAATATTATTTGTTCTTCGTACAGTGTTCTTCTTTTCTTTCTTGACTTTTTTTGTGATTTTTTGTTAGGAGTACGGGTCTGCGGTTGTCTTGCCCTTGCAATTCGTAGATCCAGGGAATCTGTTGATGAAGTTAGTGATTGTGCAATGTATTGTGTGTTCACATTATGAGCAGTAGATGCTTGAGGGTTCAATTTATTAAATTGCGGTCCAAGTGCTCAGAGTGACTCGGGGACCTTTGCCTGGTAATGGCAAGCTAGTGTTTAATAATGTGGGACAAGTTCATTGTACATGGAATGGAAACAGATGACCGAGGATGTGACCTTTGAAAAGGCACAGATTATTATTTTTGAAATTTTCTGTAGTTTTTCTTGATACAGTACTTCTGGTTAATTAAAGATGACAGGTCATCATGTGATACCTTTAGAAGGGCTGATTCGCAAGGGGGAAGGGTCACTCCGTGAGGGAGGGGTGACCTTCCACGTAGGGGGGGGTTGGGGGGAAACTCTCGGGGTGTATGACCGTATACGGGTCACGCCAAAATTTTTCTTGAATAAAGACTTGTAAATTTTGAGGTCAAAAGAGGTCAGTGAACCTGTAGTAGCATGATGTACTGTATTGAATTTTTCATTTATAAACGACTCCGAAATGGGAGTTGTATGTGTTGTGTGTGGAATAAAACTCTGTTGTAATTTGAAGGGTTGTTCATGAATTTTGCTGAGCATAGAGCATATATTTATAAATGAAGCTGGATCCGATATCCGTGTTGTTACAGTTGAGAACTGTGATTATTTGTAGGGCAAACTGTTGTGAAGTTGAATAGGTTATCCATAGCATGGATATTTGTTCTTGTGCTACGTCTAAATTCTGTATCTGTTCGGGAATAAAAATCTGTGGGTAATATTTGCTGAGATTCCTGTTCCAATAATTGTTGCTGTGTTCTGCGAACCCGTTTATTAGGAATTGTTATAGAGGAGGAATGAGGAATATCCATAGCGGAATTTTTATGTGCAGACAACAGTGCTTCTCTATAGGTGGGTTTATGAGGTTGCTCTTGAATTGCTGGTGGAATTGAAGTCGGTTGTTGAACTGGGAATGGAGGCACTGTATCTCGTAATGGGAATGCATGGTTGTCATTTAATGGTAATTCTGGAGCAAGAATAATGTCAGGCTGACATGAGGGCTGTTCAGAAATAATTTCAGGAATAATGTCAGGTTCTGGAGAAGGTAGTTCGCCTGGAGATTTAGTGCGTTCTTGAGGAATATCCTGTAGATTTGTAGAAGGTTCCTGCTCTGGAAGCTCATACTCACTATTGAGCAGAGATTTAGTGTTGAACACATTAGGGCGTTCATAGAATAGTTTCAATCTCGACACGTGAACTGTGAGGGTTTTAACTGTGTTACCAACGGATCCTCTAATAGTGTAGTTAACGTCAGAGGGTTGATCAATAACAGAAAATGGACCCTTCCATCGTGGGAGTAACTTTGTACTCGTTCCAGGTTGGACTGAAGTATGTTGAAGGAGTACATTATCTCCGATGTTGTAATTAACTGTGCGTTTAGATTTATTTACGCGTTCAGCGTACTTCTCTCTTTGACGGGTTAAAATTTCGTGGGTAGTCTTCCATAGAACAGTCATGTCTTGGACGTTCCGGTTTTCTGGAGTAAAGGTAGGGAATGCATTTCTCAACGGGGTGCGTGCATGAAAACCATGCAGCACATAGAATGGTGTAAAACCGTGGGAGCTGTGCTGAGTATTGTTGAGATGGAATGTAATTGCTGGAATGGCTTGGGGCCAGTCGGCCTTATTTTCCGCTCTGTACATAGCAATGCAATCACCTAATGTCTGATGTGATCTCTCAATTAATCCCTGAGTTTGGGGGTGAAAGGCCGTGGAGTAGTTCATCTTAAAAGCAAATAGTTGTGAAAGTCCATTAATGACCACATTATGAAATTCAGTTCCTTGATCTGACTGTATAATTTCGGGAAGGGAATAGACGGCAGCGATTTTGTTGAAAATGAATTTGGCTATAGCGGACGCATCTGCTGGGGGTACAACTTCAGCTACAAGAAATTTGGTCAAGTAACAAATCGCAGTTATTATATATCGTGGACGTCCTTCTTTGTTGGATAAGGGCCCCTGGACATCGAGCTGGATCCGCTCGAAAGGCCGAAGGGGAATTGGAATGAATTGAAATTCGCCTGGCTGTTTGTGTCCTCGGGGAGTTTTTCTTTCTTGACAGAATTTACAAGATTGGATAAAATCTTTGATGTCTTTACTCATCGTTTTCCAGTAGTAACTATGTTGTATTTCCCTCAGGGCTTTTGTATGTCCTGTGTGGGACACTGGGTTATGATGACGTTTAATAATATCTGGTATCATGTGTTGTGGAATCATGAGTAGAGATTTTTCTCCAAGTTTTTTGTTATGTTTATACAAGATATTATTGTAAAGGGCGTACGTTGAACGTACTCTCCAATTTGTGGGAAGTTTATTAATTATTTCCAAGAGTGCTGGATCTTTTGCTTGTTCTGTCTGGAGAATACCAATGTCTATGGTATGAACAGATAGGCAGGCGTCCTCATCAGTCTGGGAGTGTGTGGGCTCTTGGAAAGGATTTCGGCTGAGGCAGTCTGCAACTTTATGGGTTGTGCCTTTGACATATTTTATTTTTATATCAAAGGGCATTAACAGTAATTGTAAGCGCTGGAGTTTGGAATCTAGGTTATCTTTGCTCTTGAGGATGTAACACAAGGAATGGTGGTCTGTCTTGACCGTGAATGGTATGCCAAGTAAATACTCCTTTAATTTCATTACAGACCAAGTTATGGCCAGGAGTTCTAAAATGCGAATGTGATACTTAACTTCATATTTATTTAGACGTCGGCTGAGGAAGAAAACTGGATGTTCCAAACCATCGGGGTGAAGTTGTGTCATGTAGGCACCAAGTCCTTGGTAGGAGGCGTCTGTATATAAAAATGTTTCCTTTTGGGGATCATAGTGTGCTAAGACTGGTTTGCATAGTAAGAGATTCTTCAGGGCTTGGAATGCTTGATCACATTCGTGAGTCCACAGGAACGGGGTGTTCTTTTTTGTGAGTTCTCGTAATGGTGCTGCTATATGTGCAAAATTGGGCACAAATCTTCGGAAGAAGTTAGCCATTCCAAGAAAGGACTGGACTGTAGTGATGTTAGTTGGGGCGGGCATCTGCCTTAATCCATTTAAATTGTCATCGTAGGGTTTAATTCCGTAGGCGGTAATTGTAAAACCAAGGAGATTTATTTTTTCGTAACCAAATTTACATTTGGTTGGCTCAAACTTGAGGTTATGCTGGGCGAAGCGTATGAAGATTTTCCTGAGTTTAGAAATATGCTCGTCAATGGTTTGACTAGCAATGACAATGTCATCAACATATGCTAGAGCGGTATTGTATTTGAGATCTGCCAGAATAACATCTATCACCCGGCAAAAATGTGAGGGGGAGTTTTTGGTGCCAAATGGCATGTCCTTGTTTTGATACTGTCCATTACGTGTGATAAAACTGAGTTTTTCGCGTGAGCTTTCCTCAACAGTTATTTGGTGAAACCCGGAGGCTAAGTCGAGTGTGGAGAAATATTGCTGGTTTTGTAAGCGGCGGAGGATCTCATCAATGGAGGGTAACGGCCAATGCATTGCCTTAGTAATAGCGTTGAGGGATCTGAAATCGATGACCATGCGGGGCTTGCGGACTCCCTGGTCATTTGGTTTTTTAAATACTATTATTACGGGACTTGAGAAGGGTGAAGTAGAAGGCTCGATAATATTATTATCGAGTAATTTTTTAACTTCGGCGTCGATAATTGAGTCTTGATAAGAGGAGGTCTTGCAGGGGTTATGAGCTACTATGCCTCCAGACTGGAGTTCAACTCGGAATGGAATCGTGGAACATTTACCAAGTTCATTGGGGTAGAAGGCAAAAGAGTTCCTGTATTCTCTTAATAATGAACGGAGTTTAATTCGGTCATCGGGGTTTAGGTCCGGATTGATTTTAAATGATGCGACTTCAGTTTCCAACTGGGATGTATCGATCGCATTGATATGTATGGGGTTCATAGAATTATCATGTGTATCAAAAGGGGTTAAAATTCCTAGGCCTAAACCATCTGGTACGGTAATAGTCATGGAAGTGGGATTTGTCAGAATGAAGAATTTAGAAACTGGACTGAGGATTGAGTGGGGAGCAAGAAGGTGATATTGTGTGTGTAAAGAATGGTGAGGTTGGAAGTACAGAGGTGAAGTTTCTTCACAGGAGTGGATAGTGTGTATAGTGACATGGGACCGGGGTTGAATGACCTGAGTACCGTGTACTCTGAGAACGGTGTCCTCGTGTGTGTTGGAAACACACAGAACAGGGATAGGTGGCATTTTTTGAGGGTTAGAAGGTTGAGCTGACACGGATGATATGGGAGTATGTGGAGTTTTGAGAGTAACTCGACGGTAAGTGGAGATACGTTTGCGGTGTGGATGAGTTGTGCTATGATTGTAAATCTCGTCCGTGTCATCAGAAGAAGTTCCTGGAGTTGTAGAATATTTTTCTTGAGGTGGGGAATATTTAACTCTATGTTGAGGTTGAATTTTAGTTGTAGAAATTGTTTGAGAAGCTGTGTCTTGAAAACTGGGAAGAGTTTGGGTAGACGTAGAGACTGGAAAAGAGGTCACAGGTGGTGTAGAGAATGAGAAGCAAGGGTTGGGCAGGAAGTTAGTTTCCTGGTCTTTGTCTGAATGAGATTTATGGGACAGGTTTGTTCTGGTTGATAAGTGTTGTATGGTGTCTACTGGAATTTCGCATTGTGCCTTAAGTGCATTGTCGTGTTGTACGAGAGTATGAATCAGCGGGATGTTTCCTGTGAATTTGTTGAATAGGATATTCTGCTCAGTGTTGATAATGAATCCTCCTTTAGAGTATAAGAAGTCTGTTCCCAAGATGCAGCGAAGTGCTGTGGAAGGAGCAATTATGAAAGGGTGTAGAAATGTACAGTGTCCTATCTTGATTTTTACAAGGGCGAGTCCTGTATTGGGCATGTGATTTCCTGAGGCATCTATGAGTGTGAGATTGGTCTTGGTGATGTGTGTGCCTTGAGGTACGTATGATGGATGGATCAACGAAGCAGCTGCTCCTGTGTCGATAAGACACGGGAGGCTCATACCGTTTATACTTGCAATGATTTTCAGGGAACAGGAGAGTGAGTGTACACTGATGTTAGGAGTACATTGAGTAGTAATGGAAGGAATTATTAGTGGTTGTCTTGTGAGTTTTGGTGGTCTGCAGCTTGTATAGGCAGAAGCTGGCGTCGGGGCAGGCCTTGTGGAGCCTGCCCGTTGGAGTTTAAAGGCTGGTTCTGTAGTTGCTGTTGTCTTTCTTCACGTCGTCGTTGCATATATTGTGGAAATTGTTGGTAGTGTATAGCAACTGGTTGTCTGCAACGGTTAGCATGATGTCCTGGACGGGAGCAACGACCGCAAATTTCTGGGGATTGAGAAGCTGGATTTTGAGGTTGAGTAGGTTGAGTTGGGCAATACCGTGCTGTGTGGCCGGTTTGGTTACACTTGTAACACGTGTAGGTTCGTTGAATGTTAGAACCTAGTCCAGGTTGAAAGTTGTTGTACTGTGAGCGCTGGGGCTGAGCATGTTGAGTGACTGCCATAATGGGAGTTTCTTTAGCTTCCAATTTCTCAATTTTCTCTAGAAGCGTGGCCAGGGTTTTTTCTAATGATGTAGGAAGAACCGGAGTTGCAAGAGTAACAGCATTATGGTCTGTATGGGGAGTTGTGCATGATTCATAGTCGCGTAGGGCGTCCAAGAGATGATTGAAAGTTTTAATTTTCAGATTTTTGCTGGTTATGAAAATCTTCACCGTTGTGTCGAGTTTTTCCAACAATGTTTTCACAGTAGTGGCCTCTGGAAAGGTTGACCAGTCTGTGCTTGCAGCAGACTTAACTCTTAATACAAACTTGGTTGGCTGTTCATGTGGATATGGTGACATGGATAACGCGTCCAAAAGTTTACTCTTTCTGTCGGGCACATCCCGTGGCATTTTGGTGAGCACAGCATCCCGAAACTGGGCATATGTTTGATGCGAAGTGGACGTGAGATTATAGAAGTGGGATAGAAAATCTTTGCCTGTTTTTGTGGCATCGGAGAGTTTTCTGTAGACATAAGACTTTTTCATCTTGTCGTCAGTTTGGAAGGTATTAAAGAAGTCATCGCAGCGTAGGAGGAATTCAGACAATTCTTCGGAGGAGATTTTGGAAGAAGGATAGGCTGGTTTGTCGAAAAGAAATCTGGTGTAGTCCATGGTGGGATTTTTTGTAGGAATAATTGGAGGAATAGGTGGAGGAGTTGGAATAGGAGAGGTGGAACGAGAGGAGGAAGAGCTGTTGGTGGCAGTGGTGAAATGGAGAGATTCAGAGTGGAGTGACCCTGAATCAGAGTTTGAATCTGAAAGAGGTGGAGGAGTTATGTTAATATGATGTAGAGGATTGTCACTGTCGTATGGTGCGGTAGTGTCAATGTCAGGAATGAGGACAGCGGTATTGTCCTGGGGAGCTGTATGAGAATGATTATTGGTGTGATTTTCTAGATTAGTGACGGGAGTGGAAAAAATGTCCGGGTAGGATTGAGTAGCAATGGAAATGAACTCCTGGTCTAAAAGAAAGAGTCCTTCTTTGTAGGCTTGCTGAGAGGAAAAATGACAGTGGTTGTGGGTATATTTGGATGTGAGGTTAAATTCCTGTACTAAGCCTAAGTAAGATGCGTAACTGAGAAGTTGGGCAATGTCCTGAGTGGAATTGTGGTCAGCTTGTAGTCGTGTGGTCCAGGCGAGGATTACAGGCGTGTAGCTGTGTGTTTCGATAACAAAGGTAGGGGTCTTAGTAGTGGACACGGAAGGAGTAGTTGTGGTGACTGGAGTAGTAGTTACGGTTGGACAAAATTCTTGAGCTAGTAATGAAGTTTGGATGTCCTCGATTTCTTCAATGATGGGTGCAAATTCAGTTGAATTAGTCTGCCAAAGTGTAAAGATGCGGAGGATTCGTGCTACAATTTTTGTAAATGTTTCTCTGGTGTTGAGGAAATGACCGTCAGATGTAACTTCTGTGGTTAACTTGAGATCATACAGCAATTGTTGGTAATGGGAGTACGTGAGGATGCTAGTCCCTGAAGAGTCGATTTCTTGCTTGGTTTTTATGTCGTCCACTAACTTCTGGGCTACGTCTTCGAGGAGGTCTCGGGACGTGAAAAGACGGGATGACGTGGGTTGTGGATGTGGAGCTACGGGTGTGCCAGTGAGAGTATGATTGTGAGACAAATTAAAGTTTGTACTTACTGATTGAGTAGTTACGAGGATCGAATCTGTATCTGCGGGACCAGAAGAGACAGCGGGAGTGGAAGTCCTACTGGGGTTGAAACTTGCAAATCCTCCAAGAGGTGTTGTGGGCTCCGGTGTTGGTCCTTCGGTGTCAGTTTCGCCTTCACTTGATGGTACGTGGGTGAGGATGTCGTCTGGGACGGTCACCACGGTGGTTTCAGGCAGGGTCGTAGTCGAACTATTAATTGAGCGTGGAATTCTGCTTGGATTTTTGCGGATAACTTTTATGTCACTCCTATCAACTGGTTGGGGCTCAATGTCAGAGTTAACGTATCGAGGCAACTTTTGCTTAAACAGTTTGTAAAACTTGTAAAGGTAGAGTGCTCTTGTAGATGAGAGATGACTATATTTGGCACGTGCACGTATTTGGTCCTCAGAGGTAAGCTCAACGAGAGCAGCTTCACTTAGTAATAGAGCTATATATTTCTGGTTATTACAAATGATGAATTCGGGATGGTTATCCAGTTCTACTACTCTAATAAATCTGATGTCGTGAGGTGACATGTGGCACTGGGAAACTTGAGACAATTTATAGAAAAATCTGGCATAGCCTCCGGCGGCGGCTGACGCCACGTAAGATAGTAATTGACAATGTGGTAGAAAAAATGGAAAATTTGGGCAGAGTTCTGTTTAGCGGCTGACGCCACAAGTATATTTGCACATAATTTGGCCGAAAAATAAAATAATGAGAATAGGCTTATAATTGCCGTACGAACCTTTTTAGTGAGACCTCGAAACCCGCAAACTCCACCATGTTAATATAATAGATTGTAGTAAATGGTTCGTAATGGAGGAAAATGTTATGAAGAGCCGATTATGGAAATAAATAGGGAAATATTAATGGAATTGAGTGTGAGAGATGAGATGATGGGGAAAATGTAGACGGTAGAGATTCACTTGCTTTGGAGTGAGGGATTTCGGGCTTGTGTCTCAAGATAGGGATAATGAGATGCGTATGTTGTTATAAGGGTTTGTTCTCACGGTATACTTTATTTATATATAGTGCGTAGATCTGATACACTTAGTTGGTCTCACACGCGTTCCCTTGCTCTGCTTAGTTCAAGATCTGACGTTGCTCTCCTCTCTCGTACCTACGGAGGCACGAAGTTTTATACGGAGGTGAGCTCACAAGAGCCCACCTCCAGTATTCACAAAGGTTTTCATTCTGACCAATAATATTAGGTTAAAGTAAGTACCTAACACTTTTTCCATGGAAACTTTACATCTTAACAGTACATATATGTACATTAATGTTAACGTTACATTTATTGAGTGTTAAGAAACCAGATATCGGTTAACAACGGACAGAAAGTGCCCTTTAATAATAAGGATTTTAGATTATGGCGAAAATCTACAATAAATTGCTTAATATTGTACGCTCTATTTAGCTTCTAGTAGATTGGCAGCAGGTGGTTTATACCCGAGAAGAATAGCGAGCTGAGCGAGCTTCCTCTGCGACAGTTTCAGCTAGCTGTACTTCTCGGTAATGTTGGGGAAACGGGACTCAGTCTATTGGGACGGACTTCAAAAACTGAGATACAGATACGGACTGGACTGAGACTGGGACTTAAAAATGAAACAAATACGGGGACTGGGACGGACTGGGACTCTCTCTTTCTCTAAACGTCATAAAGACTGAGGAGACTCGGTCGGGTTTGGGTTACATATCGTCGTGGAAGAGGCAAAATGGTCTACTCACGCTTACATTTGTATAGTACTTGGACCATTTTGCCTCTTCAGCAACGTTATGTTCATGTCTACTATGTAGCTTAGTTCCGGAGAGTGCAAGTATTGTTGAAAAAAAAGTTTAATTTGTGACACTTACGTTAATTTGTTAAGAATAATAGTGTAAACTTTCTTGGGAAGGATTGAATTAGGGATATGCCCAGCAGTACTGAAGAAATCGAATTTTTAATTTGTGAGGATTTGTGGTTAGTTTGATTCACTAAATATTGGGGCGTATTTTTTGTTACATATTGTAATGATTAACTGCCAGCAAATACCATCTTCCCGTCCCTGATTATATCGTCTCATTCAGCTCTCTGGCAGATCCCGCAATTTTATCTCGTCAGCCCGGCCTTCCTCATTTTATTCATGAACTTCTGAGTCCAAGACCAGAATCAGGGCACTACCTCGAGCATTACATTTGAGCAATTTATGGGATTTTTTTAGTTTCAGACTTGAATATGAATGGACTAGGCATTGACTAGGAATAGACTAGGAGTTTTATGAAAACGTGTGAATAGGACTAGACTAGACTAGTGCGAAGAAATTCGTAGAAGAATAGACTGGAATTGAATAGGTAAGGACAATCCTCCAAAAGAATAGAATAGACTAGACTAGTCAAGCTCGTGGGCCTAATGTAGAGATACCCTACATGAACATCATTTTAAAAAGCTATGAGCACTGCACCTGCACAGCCAACTTTTGTTGGCTAAGCAAGATAAAAGTAAGTTGGGTTGACAGTAAATAGTTATATGCAATAGCAGCTGCGCTGTGCTATGATCGTCGATGTATCAAGAGCGCGCGAATTTTTGAATCTTACCATCACTTTCACTATCAACTCGCTCAACTTAGAAGAGAGGATTTTAAAGTGGTAACTATGCAATTTCTAATCTTATAGGGAGAATTATTCTCGTTGGCAGAGATGGAATAGTCCGAAGGTTCAAGTAATTCTGTCGGCCCGGACATACTGTACTGTCGGTCTTACTCCACAGAAATCCAATGTAAGTTGAAGCGGATTCGACTACAAAAAACGACTTTGTCAAACAATATTAGCATACCAAGTCTAAAATTTTAAAATAAATCTTTCACACATGATCAGTAAATTTATTTGGGATTTCAGGAAGATTCGGAGCTAGCACTACGACAGGAGTCAACTGCAATCCGATTTCCGGGGGTACTTATATTTACTACAAAATATGACTGAGAGCACCATTTATTGTAACAACTTTAATAGGTGTAGTCTTATAGGGAAAATTATACACGTTGGTTGACATGGAATGATCCCAATCTGCAAGTAATTCTGTTTGCCCCCCCCGTACTGTACAACGCTCGAGTCCTTTTCCACAGAAATCCAATGCCATTTGAAGCGAATTTGACTATAAAAAAACGACTTGGTTAAAATAATATGACCACACCACATCGAAAACTTTGCAATAAATTTTTCATCCGGGTTGAGCGCATTTAATTTGGATTTCAGGAAAATTAAGGCCAGGCACAACGATATGAGTCAACTACAATCCGGTTTAAGATTGTAATTTAATTTTACTATAAAAAAATACTTAAAGTGGTAAGCTATTAGGGTCTTTCAAAAAATGCTGTGACAACAAAATATTCCAGGTATAATATATTTCAAGATTGAATTCGTTTGAGATTTCTGGAAGATTGACAGCTGGCTCCACTATAGGATTCAATTACAATCCTATACTCATTTGGATTACAAGACAACACTTGATTGAAGTAGTAAGCTGCTGGAACCGTCCAAAATGTTATGTGACACTAATGTCCTGTAATGATACGCAAAGTTGTTAAAACTATGCGTCCGTATTTCTTCCCGAAGTAACACGGCGACAACATATGAGTTATAATTGTCCCATGGCATTCCCGTTACGAACAAAATACTTCCAAATCCCATCATTCTGAAACCACCATTCAAACACTGAAATCTGTCTATAAAACGTGCAATCTTATTGGGAGAATTATTCGCATTGGTTGAGATGGAACGATCCAAACGTAGAAGCAATGCGGTCTGCGAACACATACTGTACTCTCCGATCTTACTACACCGAAAACCGAAATCCAATGTAAGTTGAAGCGGATTTTACCACCAAAGGAGACTTTGTTTGAATAAAATTAACATACCACAACTAAGATTTTGAAATAAATCCTGTATCCAGGATGGGTGAATTTAATTCGTGTTTCAGTAAGATTTGGGTCTGACACGACGTCAGGATTAAATTGCAATCTGATTTCGGACAGTACTTTTTTAATACAAATAAGATGTTTATAAAAATAGTAAGACACAGTGACAGTCGAAAAATGTTATGCATCAGGAACAACTTCCAGGGATATGCAAATGAGATAACATTATTCAACCGGATCCCATTTTCTCATAACAATGGGACAATATTTTAGTCTCAAAAAACCCACTTCAAGATTCCATCATTCCCAAAGAGCACCATTCATTGTAAGAAATCTGATAGGTATAGACACATACGGAAAATTATTCCCATTGGTTCAGATGGAATTGTCCGAATTTGTAAGTAATTCTGTTTACCGACATATTGTACAACTCTCCAGTCCTAATGCTTCCATCCGACCGGATAAATCGAATATCCGATCCGAATCCGATCCGATCCGAAATTTTCGGATAAATTTTCTTATTATCCGATCCGACCGTTACGGATCGGATAAAAATTTTATTCATCCGTATCCGATCCGAAAATTTCGGATCGGATAAGTGCTGCTATCCGATCCGATCCGCGGATATCCGAAAATATCCGAATTGATACCATTGGATGATAATGGAAAAAAATATTAGTAATTTTCACTAAAAAAAGCATTAGCTTTTTACTACATCAAAATATTAATCATTTTTGCTTACATTACAAACTGAAGAAAAATATTACAACCACCGCTGTAAATTTGAAGCACGGAATTAATAAGAAAACACGTAAAAATCGGCACAGTTACTCGTTGGACAAATTGTTGTTGCACACTTCGTTCTTATTTGTCGCTCGAAAGCCCTAAAAATTTGATTTTCGGATATCCGTCGGATTATCCGATATTTATTATTTGTGATCCGAACCGATCGGATAAAGTCGTTTCCAAATCCGATACGATCCGAATCCGATGACCGGATAAGGGGTACGTATCCGATACGATCGGATTGTGTTCGGATCGGATAAGTAGTGTATCCGATCCGAAATTTCGGATATCCGCGGATCATCCGATCGGATGGAAGCCTTATCCAGTCCTATTCATCAGAAATCAAATGTAAGTTGAAGCGAATTCGACTACAAATGACGACTTTGCCAAAACAATATTAGCACATCACATCTAAAAGTTTGCTATATATTTTTCATCCAGGATGGGTGAATTCAATTTGGAATTCAGTAAGATTTGTCTGGCACAACGACAAAGGTCAACTGCAATCCGATTTCAGAAAGTACTTTTGCTTACTAAAAAAAGGGACAGTTTGGAATTTCAGGAAGATTGAGTTCTGCCACAACCACAGGAGTCAACCGCAATCGGATTTCAAGGAGTACTTTTTTAAATATAAAATACGAATAAATTAATGTAGTGAGCTATTGGAGACTCAAAAAATATAATGTGACAAGAACAACCTCCAGGAATAAGTAATTGGAATTAAGTCAAACTGTGGGAACCAGACCCGCCCCGGAAATAACACAGGGACAATATTTGAGTTACAGTATAATTGTCCCATCGCGTTCCCGTTCCAAACAAAACCACTTGAAAATCTCATCATTTTAAACGGGCAGGGCCGGCACGGGTAAATATTTACGGACCGCGGGCGGCCGGAAAATGTTCCCTAACCTGCGAACCTGGTTAGTCGGGGGAGTGACCCAGTGCCTGTCATGGGAACGGGTCACACCCGGGTGTTTGGGTGCGGAACGGGAACGGGTATCATATGGGTGCAAAATGTTTTCACCCAAAAGTGTGGGTACGGGTTTGGGAACCAACCTTTCCAATTATAGTATGTGGGAACAGGAACCCATATGGGAACAGGTGCAATACAGGCTGAATGGGATCTGTACCCAACGGGATCGGGAACGGTATGCTCAAAAACCCGTTTCTGTTCATGCGTACCCGTGTACAGAGGAATCTTGCGAGCATAACGACAATTACACGATTAATTTGTTTTGGTGTGGTATGACCGACTATTTTTGTGTCGCTGTTGTAGTTTAGAGGCAAACGCTCTTTGTTTGAACAGATCATCCCACGTCGAATGATGAAATGTGACAATTAAAATTAATTATATGCGTATCAGTGCTCGGACTGGGTACGGGTAATACTCGGGTAAATGGGTACGGGTACAGGTATGGGTACTACCCAGGTACAGAAGTTGCGTACTCGCAAGTACGCGGGTACTACCCGGGTACTCTTGATTTTAGGCAATAAAGTGGGTACGGTTCGGGTACGGGCATGGGTACTCACTCAGTGGCAATCAGGTAGTACCCAATGGGTACGGGTATCACTATGTAAAATGCCTGTACCCGTGGGTGCTGTACCCGAGTATTTTTGGGTACTTCGAGGATTCCTGATGGGATGGATTACTATGGCTAACAATAAGACCTACCAACCGTAGAGTTGCTTATTTCGTAGTATAGAGATACTTGCGATAGTGACAGAGCCAAGTGGCTTCGTCTCATTTATGATTACGTGGTAGTTTTTTACATGGTAGTCTAATAATTCATCCAAGGAATCTAATAAAGAAATAGAGCGTAGAGTCAAAGAAATCATCTGTTTATCGAATTAAATAGTTAAGCTCATCAACGAAGAATTTCAAGAGGGAGATTCTTGGGATTCAATTTAATTAGCTTCGCGTAACATTACAATTATTTGAAGACGTATTACGAGATAAGATCGGAATAAATTTACATTTATTAGCAGATCCATTTCTTAACGTTACAAGTACCCAGGGTTGCCCATTTGAAAACGCCAAGGCATTTTATGCAGGCAATTTGAGCATTTTCACTTCTGGGTATTTATGACACTTTGAGTATTTATTGGGGTGAATATTTATAACATTTTCGAATAAAAAATATCATTCCTTGCACGCAATATTTATATTTCAGTCCCTATGATTAATCTTGATGATTTTGATGTTAAAAGAACTTGACATACATCTGAACTTGGCGTTCAAAACTTCCATGGGCCTGCATTTTTCGAAAATCTCCGTCTCGGGCTTCATAAATGTGAAAGACAGTTTACGAATGTTTGTTTTATAAAGCTGTAATATAAAATGAATATTCAATATTGCCTCCCACATTTATTTCCTGAAACCGCAATATTTGACTTGGAAAAATTATGATCAACTCAATTTTTCCGTATAACATTTTCTATACACAGAGTCCGATTAGCCGGAAACAAAATTGTTTCGTGTTCTCCAAGTTGAAAAGCAAGTTATGGAGAGTTTAGTATTAAAGAATCCGTCCCAATTCCAATTAGCGCGAACACGTTTCATTTCATTCAGCAAGTTATTATTTTGGGGTAGTAGGATTTGAATTTGGTCAGTGTTTATTAAAAAAATCCCAAAATGCGTTAAATAGTTTTTTCAAAAAATTCAAATAGGATGTCTTTAACGCCTAGGGAAAATTCCCAAAATCCCCAGCACGTGGAGGTCAAAAAATTGACAAATTAAAATTTTTCAGCTGGGCAGTACAATGTCGTCGGGGATTTTAAATCGGCCAAACTTCCAGTACCCGAGTAATACCCGGGTACACACAATAGATACTCGGGTACGGGTACAGGTTTTGGGTACATTACGGGTACGGGTAAATTTTGGGTACAGGTACTACATTGTATTTTCAGGTACGGGTACGGGTACCGAAATAATTTACCCGGGTACTCGGGTATGGGTACGGGTATAGGTACAGCATTTGGTAGTACCCGATATTCGGGTACGGGTATGGGTACGGGTACACGGTTCCTGTACCCAGTCCGAGCACTGATGCGTATGTTGTGCTTAGCAGTTGTAAGGTGACTTAAAAATTACAAAATTAATTACTTAAGTAGAATGAAATATATATAACAGATAGAATGAGTGCAATTGTGTGTAGCCATTGTTAGCAAAAATTGAAACGATAAGTATATATAATGTATAACTTTTATTCTTGAATATATGTAGGGCTTCTACTGGGGACAATATTTTTGTCTCGGTGGTAATTCTGTCCCGTCCCGAAATCCTCGGGACAAAAAAATTGTCCCGATTCAGTCCCGAAATTATATGGGGACAAAAATTTTGTCCCGAAACTGTCCCGATCCCGGTCCCGTCCCGAAAACCTCGGGACGGGACGTCCCGGTTATAATCCCAGTCTTATGAAATGCTCCAAATTCCTTTATTTCTACAAGAATGCCTCAAATAATAGCGAAATTTTACTTTAAAAAATATTTGTATATAGAATAATAAATATTAAACGGAACGATTCCCATACATATTCATTTTTACAGCAATAGTATACAGTACAGGTATATTTTTTTGTCCCGATCTATTGTTCCGTCCCGTCCCGAAATCTTCGGGACAAAAAAAATCGTCCCGATTCAGTCCCGAAATAACATGGGGACAAAAATTTTGTCCCGAAACTGTCCCGATCCCGTTCCCGTCCCGAAAACCTCGGGACGTCCCGTCCCGAACAGAAGCCCTAAATATATAAACTTCCGTTTCGGGTACGGGAACGGGTTCCAGGGTTTTGGGTACGGGTTTGGGTGCACCCAAAATTAATTTTTGGGAACAGGAACGGGTTTGGGTGCTATAATTTAAAAATTTTCGAGCCTGGGTGCGGCACTTTTGTTCACAAGATTTCGGGTACAATTTGGGAATTGGGTTCTGCCTTGTACCCAAACCCGAAATGTGGGAACGGGAATGGGAACGGGGACAACTTTTCTGTTCCCATGACAGGCACTGGAGTGACCCGTCATAGCCGGGGATTTTAGATACCGTCGAAGTAGGAAATTTTTTGAAATTTGGCTGGCGAGGTCGGCGGGAAAAATCGACGAAGTCGAAAAATTTTCGAATCGTTTCTATATCAAGAATTTTTCTGAATCAAGAATTTTTCTGAATCAAGAATTTTTCTGAATCAAGAATTTTTCTGAATCAAGAATTTTTCTGAATCAAGAATTTTTCTGAATCAAGAATTAGTGTTTCTGTTCGGTAACGGGAATTCCCGAGGTTCCGGTACGATTTCGGGTCAACGATTTAAAGAACCGTTAAATTTCGGTCCGGTTTCGGGTCAACTGTTTAAAGAACCGTTACATTCGGTCCGGTTTCGGGTACAAAAACCAAAACCGAAAGTTTTTGGGAAGGGTTTGTTAAAGCTGCCGTTTTGGATGAAAACGCGAAACTGGCATTTGTCAAGCATTTGTCAACTATTATTTGAAAAAGCGACACCATTTTGACTTCCATGAAAATGAATCCTATGCATTTTCTGCCGGTTCGGGAACCGATTTTAGTTTCCGGATCGGTTCCGGGAAGGTAAAAATGTCCCGAATTCGAACATATCGGTTCCGGTTTCGGGAACAGAAAAATGATTTTTTTCGGTTCGGGAAAACGAGTCGGGTCGCGTCCAAGTTTTGGTACCGTTCAGAAACACTATCAAGAATTGTTTCTGAATCAAGAATTTTTCTGAATCAAGAATTATTTCTGAATCAAGAATTTTTCTGAATCAAGAATTTTTCTGAATCAAGAATTTTTCTGAATCAAGAATTTTTCTGAATCAAAAAATTTTCTGAATCAAGAATTTTTCTGGATCAAGAATTTTTCTGAATCAAGAATTTTTCTGAATCAAGAATTTTTCTGAATCAAGAATTACGTCCGAAGCAAGAATTGTGTCCGAAATAAGAATTTTGTTTCACTCAAGAATTGTTTCTCATTCAAAAATTGTCCGATTCATGAATTGGTTTTGATTCAAGGATTGTCTGATTCAAGAATTGTCTGATTCAAAAATTGTTTTTGATTCAAGGATTGTCTGATTCAAAAATTGTTTCGTATTCAAGAATTGTCTGATTCAAAAATTGTTTCGTATTCAAGAATTTTCGGATACAAGAATTGTTTCGTATTCAAGTATTGTCTGATACAAGAATTGTTTCTGGTTAAAGAATTATCTAATTCTTTATTGGTTTCCATCCGAAATTGTATTTCGATGCCATTTTGACTTTCGAGTACCGAGTCTAAAACTCATACACTTGTTTTCAAGTTGTTAGACTAAAATTTGAGCGGAACAATGAACATTGGTTGTCCCGAAGCTAGCTTGATTTTTTTTCGAAATTTCTGTTTCTTTTCGAAAAACCTTTCCGGGCGAATTCAACTGTATAAGCAATATGCATAAATAGTTCATTGAAATCGATTCAGTAGTTTGGGAGGTAACTGGCATTTGACTTGAAGTTCAAGATTTCAAGAATTGTAACAACTTCGATGCTTGAATGGTATGTATGCAAACCCAGACTTCCGAATCAAGCATTCTGAATGAGATACTACCACTTCGAAGTTGGCATCACGGACTTTCATGTTTATCTCAAAGACATCGACTTTCATAAAAATGATAGAAAAAAAATTTTGACTAATAAGTTAGATATTACCGACACAGTCGTCACAAAACTCATATATATGCCACGATTAATGATTTTGATCAAAGTAAATGCTTTTGTAATAAATTAGATTATTGTTAACTTTCAATTACAAATTGAGACCCAATTAAAGGGCGGTTTCCGAATTCAGATCAGCTTCCGAATCCAGATCGGTTTTCGTTTCGAAATCAGATTGCGATTCCAGAACTAAAGCTAATGTCATATGCTCACACAAAGCTTCAATTCGACCCAAGCTAATAACCCGGAGAGGTTTCCTCGTAAGTTCAAAATAAACTGCTTATAAAATAAAAGCAATAAAAATTAAAAGCTAACTTGGTGAAAGGCACGAGATTCCCTTATTCAATTACACTCTTGCTTCAGAATTGTTCCACCGTAGTAGCAAAAAATTGACGATACAGCAATGCAGTGGGATTATCCTCTACTAAAACGTGAATGAATGAAGATTTTTTTTGGGGGAAAAAATTGTTTGAATGGTCTTGAGTTAAGCTAATACCAAATTTTTAAAGAATCATGTCACGCCAGCAATTTGACAAATTTATGGACTTTAAACCAATCTATCACTCAATACTATTAATTCTGGAGTAGAATGAAATTTGTGAGTACGTACTTACTGAATTTATTGAGTTATAGCTCCGATATCAGAAGAGCACATATAGGTAGTGCAAACTATGGGCGTGAAGTTAGCGGCCAGCAGCCAGCTGCTAACTGCATAAACGTGAAGATAGCAGCCAGCCGCCAACTTCCAAAACGTGAGGATAGCAGCCGGCTGATTTCACATTTTTGGACATTTGGAGCCCACCACCCTCCCCTTGTTCACGAAACAATTGCAAATTGTCCGGGGTCATAGGTTAGCAAGTTATCCTGGCAAAACAACAGGAATGGGACGCAAAAAATTGATCACCACAGACGGGGCCACTATTATATTTATAGTGGTCACAGTTCACTGTTTACTTAACATTCCAAAAAACATTTAAGTATCATACATAGTTTTAACCAGAAAATCATTTACAGAGGCACTTACATAAGTCACCACGAACATACAGATTTCGAATAAATCTAATGATTTTAGACTCGGAAATGTTGCTTTCGCAAGGAATTCAAGTTCATTTGCGGGCGCTCTTGTAGTTATAATTTAATCAAATAAATTTGTTATAAATATACTTTCACAGGTAAGGGTAGAAAATTATGACATGAATGAATATTAATTATAATTTATTATATATAGTTATATATACCCGTCTGTGGTGATCAATTTTTTGCGTCCCGTTCCTGTTGTTTTGCCAGGATAACTTGCTAACCTATGACCCCGGACAATTTGCAGTTGTTTTCTGAACAAGGGGAGGGTGGTGGGGTCCAAAAATGCGAAATCAGCCAGATGCTATCCTCAAATTGATGGCTGGCTGCCATCTTCATGTTTATGCAATTAGCAGCTGGCTGCTGGCCGCTAACTTCACGCCCATTGCAACCTTGCCTAAATAAAAGCAACGAAATTCAGGCTCACCAGTAGGGATGCCAATGGTCTGGTAGGGGCCATTTATAATGGTCCGTAATTGGTCAGGTCCGGTCAGAACCAACACTACACCAGATGCAACTGTCTTAGCTGCAGAACCAGACCAGTCCAGACTACAGAGCTATGGTTCTACAAGTACTGAAAATAAAAATCTATGAGTTAACGAAATCCCATGGAACGAATTAAAAAGAACCTCACAAGATAAAATGTGATTGTTTAGTTGCTCTGAATGGTTTTCTGGGCAATGGTCTTTGGTCTGATCTGTTCCGGTCGAACGACTGGATAAGACCTAGTGCTGGCAAGTGCGATATGTCGATACGATATTATCGTTGATATCGCCAATTGTTTACCGATAATAATGTCGATAATTATCGACTTTCCAAACGAGAATATCGGTCTATCGCATTCTTTTTATTATTACCTTTTTTTCACTTTGTCCACCTTTTTCCACTTTGAATTTCAAAATTCCCACCGCACATTCGGCTTATTATTCGGCCAAATTAAAATGTCACCACTTAGTTGATACTACGGATAGGTAAACTAAATAATTAGTATATTGATGCTGGATTGACATCCTCTCGAAATCTTCCTACTTTCAATTTGTGCTTGGTTAGATTAAAAATGGAAAACACGTATTGATGACACCACTCGCAATTTTTATATTTTTACATACATAGATGCGAACTCCTTTAACCATTACCTAACCCTAAAGCTGTCAGATCTTGAAAAGCAAAAGAGTAGACCCTGCGATTTTACTTATAAGGTTTATTCAGGTGTGTAAAAAACTGGAATATTTTAAAGAAATTGGTTATTTTCGATGAAATGCTTGTTATATCGCTTCTAAATATTCCACGGTTTTTTACATTCCCGAATAACATGTACTGAGCAAAATGTAACGTAAACAACCACGGAATACACTTCTGCCTTGTATTTTACGCATCTGGCATCATCCGCATGAAGCCTTTAATACATTCGGAGTAGAGCATCGGGGGAGCATGGGGTGATGCTCTATCGTACACCAAGCCTTACAATTAGTTTGTTTGAAAGCTAAAATTGCAAACGTCTGAAATTCGTTCAAGTCATTCAAGTCTATGTACATTTACAACCGCTGCTCCTGCATTCACAACTAATGGAATTTCTCACGGGCTTTTTTAACCGCGATGAAAAGACCGTACCCGCCCGTAACCCGTCAAACGTAATAATTTTTACCCGTACCCGCTCGAAGCCCGTGCGGGCCGGGCTTTTTGCGGGCTTACCCGTAAATTTTAACCGCCCGAGATGCTCTAATTCGGAGGCTACTTATAACACGCCCTTCCTTCGCCTACCATTTTAGAAATGTTTTATGAAGCCTTCCCTCATCCTTCGGGTTAAAATTCAGCCTACCTTCCATATTCCTTTCCTGGACTTAAAAATCGGTCAGAACGTCAGAAACCTTCAGTAAAGCCTTCCTTGAAGGCTGGCTTCGAAGGCTGGACATTTCTGGTTTTACCTATTCCTAGTAAGTATTAAGTATGTTGTGACATTTTAATTTGGCCGAATGTGCGCTGGAAATTTTGAAATTTAAAGTGGAAAAAGGTGGAAAAAAGGTGGAAAAGTGATAATGGCCGGGATTGTAAAAAAAGTAAACCCGAATTCGGATGTTTTGTGCGGAAAATATTCGTAGTTTTATGTTTGCACTGTATTGAACAATAAATACTACATGTTAAAACATTTACATATAATTCTCTATGATCTTTACTGCGGAAATGTTGTTAATTTCGCGCATATCCTTTTTTATAAAAATAATTGTCGATATATTGGATATCGCCGATAATCGCCAAACTCAAAAATCCCGAGACCGATATTCCCGATATCGAAAAAGTGGCGATATTTGCTAGCACTAATCAGACCATTGGCCTGGTCCGATAACTCTGCTATAGATCGTCTAGCGCATCGATCGGAATAAAATATTGGGCATATCTCCGGATAACTTACAACTTGTAACACGCATTATTTCGACTCTGAAGTAGATGTTATTTTTGACTGAAAGCAAGTTGGTCTGAAACTATTGACGATAGTTCTCAACTTCGAAAAACACATTTCGTCAATAATTTAATATCTTCAAAGACAAAGTTTTTTAAACCCAGTCCCGAGATATGCCTGAGACCGCAAATCGGAAATCTTTGATATCGAATCGTCAAATAAAAGAAAAATCACCAGCTACAATAAATTTCTCATTATTGGCCCCATTGTATCGCAAGATTCGGATTTGTGAGGTAAGAAGGGAAGATTATTCCCAAGTGAAGAAACTTTTGATAGGGAAAACAATTTCAGGAATTTGAAATTGGTTGACCATTTTATTAGCAGGGTTTTTAAAATTGCTGACGTTTTTAGGACTTTTCAAATATGCGATCGTTGTAGGGAATAATTTTTGTCAACAGGGATTTCCAAATTTCTGGAACTTTTTTGCAGCAATGGTTTTTGTAATTCTTGATCAGGGACATTAGTTTCAGCAGGGTAAATCAAAAATCCGAACCCTAGTGATTACTAGAACACATAGGGATAACTAGTAATTGCAACTACCTATTTCGTACCTGATGTTGAGACATATGGGTCTTCCTAAAACACTGAACAACTGAACATTTCTCTCAAACACTGAACAACTGAACAACTGAACATTACACTAAAACACTGAACTACTAAACCCCCCTAAAACACTGACTAGAACTGACCTGCTGACCTCCCCAGAAACGTTGACTAGTACTGACCTACTTGTAGTTATATTTATAGTGGCTACATACAATGTATGTACATATAGGGTTACACATTATTTTTCATTACATAAACATACAAGCACCTAAAGTATAGACTTTCCAATTTCTATTTAAAAAAACAAGCTTAGACAGAACTAAATCTCATATTAGAATTTTTTTTACTACTGCCAATAAGTACTAACCACATTTTATGATTTGAAATAGAGATATCAAAGATGCGTCACATTGATTGCAAACTAGTTCTGGAAATTGTTCGGTTTGTTCTTTGATTTAGCTTTTGATTTCAGTTAGCTTTGTGAAAAAACAGGTTTAAATAAATAACTTTTTCATACTATTTCATTTATTTATTAAAATTTAAAATATAAGGTTTTGGGGGAGGTCAGCACACAGCAGGTCAGTTCTAGTCATTGTTTTAGGGGGTTTAGTGTTTACTGGTTCAGTTGTTCAGCTGTTCAGTTGTTCAGTGTTTTAGGGAAATGTTCAGTTGTTCAGTTGTCCAGTTGTTCAGTTGTTCAGTGTCTTAGGGAGACCCGAGGCATATCCTATACCCAACACGGACAGCACGAAATCTGTGCTGACTTGCATATGTTTGACACAGAAATGCTGTGCGTTCGTACGTACACTGACATAGTGGGAGGTGGCTTGCACAAGTCCTCACATAGATATGTGAGCTTTGTGTCAGCACAAGTCGTGACATATGCAAGTTACTAAATGTTGTGCGGGAAAAACTTGACAAAGTAATTATGTATATTATTTGCTGGAACCTTCTTCATTCAAACTCCAGGCCCGCTAAAAATAACGATGTTTTTAAACACATATTTCTTCTTCATTTCATTGGCTGCACTGTTTATATGTCAATGCTGTGCATTTATGTTTGCATATGCATGTCACCACATTTATGTCAACACAGAAGTTGCTGTCCGTGTTGGCTACTAGATGTGATTTCTCTTGACTAGAAACTCAGTAATCAAACATTTAAAAATAACCCTGAAAACAGAATGAATTCATTATTACATTATTACATACTAAAACATGTTTCGTACTATGATTTTGTCATTTATTTGCATTTTGTTGTTTGTTTTTATTCGAAAAACTCTAGTATTTTCGAAACAGAGATTCAAGAATACCAAAACTGGCCTCCAAACGCAGATCAAAATTCGTATTTTCCAATTTTTTGCACTTATTTTTCAAGAGCATTAATAATCATAAGATGTTTCGACAAACATATTGATACGAAGAGTTGAAACTTACTTGAAATTATTTATGCTTCGACTGTAATCTGATTGAAATTTAGGAAGATTTAACAACTGCATTAAGGCTGTGCTCGCATTACATGTTTGTGAAACAAGTGGTTTTGTTAATTTATAAGGATCAGTAGTTCAGTTTTCAGTTTTGACACTTTCGTGGCAATGTGATTTTTTTACGGAGGACAAATGTGTTGAGAGAAAAATTATTTCGGTCTCATCTGTATAATGTTATTGTTGATCGTTGAGTAGACGCTACATTTCCAAATAAATTGACTTTTATCTGGGTATAACTTCACACTCACACCAGAGCTTTATTTCTCTTTCCGCCACTCGCATCTTTTGTTAATCAACGCCAGAGCTGTTTTCAAGTCATGTCTTTACGCTGACCCGACCATGGACTTGACTTGGAATTGAATATCACGTCCAAAAATATGTTCAACCTGGACTTGATATTTTGACTTGAGACTTGAACATGAATTTTCAAATCAGACTCCTTCACGTCATTTATTGCATGACTTGGACATGAATAGGACTTGGAATGTGTGGTGTCAAATGACGTGACTTGATCATGACTTGAGACGTGACTTGATCATGACATGAACATGGGACTCATGTTATTAATCATTAAATGATTAAAGTAACAAATAACGTTTAAATATATCAACGAGTATTAAAAAATATTATGCAATTCAGTCAACCGTTTCTCCTAAAACTTTTTATCGACAGCTTCAGCTCGAACTTGATCAAAATTCTGCAAATTGGATTTTAATCTTAGTCATGCCTTTAAACACATGCACAGCTGAATAGTTACATCCATCATTGACAGTCTTTTTTGGGTTAAAAGACCGGTTCCCATTGAAAACAATTAAAAATTTCATTGGAATTCCAGTTGAAGACACACTTAAATAGCCCATTAATGTTTGTCCATCCTAACACTACACTTGTAACGACAGACAAACCTCTAATAAAAAACGCTTTCTCAAAGGCTTATGGCTCCTTGATAGTTCCTGCGAATCTTAGTTAATGTTTCAGTAACCGTAGAGAGTGCGACTTCTGTAGGAATTTGCAACACTGGAGTAAACGTCAACTGCTCGTTTAGACATGGGAATTGCACTTGAGGAGTCAAGTCATTTCTCAAGTCAGGTCATGTCGTTTAACTTGAACATGAAATAGACTTGGTTGTCAAGTCTTTTAGAAGAACATGGACTTGAATAGACTTGAACATGAGTTCGTGTTCAAATTTCGTTACGGAATTGATCCTCTACTTGAAACTTCAAGTCAACATTTTCGTTTGCACGAACATGACTTGGACTTGGGACTTGACTTGAATGAGCCAAGACAGACATGGACTTGAAAACAGCTCTGATCAACGCATCTACCGCCTCCAGCAAGCCTCGGCCGCTTACTACATGTCGGCCCAAAGCTGGGCGCATACCTTACATGTATGCCTGCAATTAAGCAAGATTTTAGCTTATGATAAAATTTTCAAATATTTTGTAGGCTGCTTATTTAGAGGAAAAAATTCTGCAATTTAAGCATTCTGGTAATAATAAGCATGTAGATACCGAAAAAAAGGTACGTACTTAAGCATGAAAACATACATATGTATGTATGTTTGAATCTTTGGTATTCCTAAGCGCTGAATAAAGGCCCCATCTAGATTTAATTTCACATGTTTTTTAACTTTTGTTTACTTGCTACAGTGTAAGCGATTTCAATTCGTTTGCAAATGACGCTAGTAAATCTTGATCCCCCTAAAATAACAAAGGAACAGAAATTGATTTTTAATGAGTAGCATACTTAACAATGTCTGAAATTTTTTTAAAGCAAATTTTAATAAGGTGACTTGAACACGCACTTTCATTGTCAAATCTGTATTGTTTATTTTTAAGGTAAGAGCATCGTAATCAATTTGGAGGCTTCAATTTATGCACGCATAATATCATTTTAGTTTGTAGGTAGGATTCAATACGGACAAAGTAAGTATGTACATGAATGTCGGTTGTAGGTGGGAACAAATCTCGTAAGTGACTGATGTAGCCTAATATGTAGGCTGTACGTAAAAATCTAAAAACATGTAGGATTCAAAGAGTCCGAATATTTTGCCCAGCATGCCAGTAAAGTGGACAAATATGTGCTACCAATGAAGGCTCGAAATCACGGAACTCTTTCTTGGAGGAACGGTGGAGAAAGGGTGAATTCATTTGAAAATTCGGAAGGATTAAGGGCTGGCACGACGACAAGATTCCAATACAATGCGATCTCGGAGAGTACTTTTTTTTATTTTATTCAAAAATAACACTTGATCAAAGTAGTAAGGTATTGGGACCGTCATAAAATGCAACAAGACAAGAGTAACATCCAAGAATAAGCAAAATGGTCTAGATGCATTCTCCACTAAAAGACAAAAAGCCTTCATAGTTTTACTAAAGGTACAGTAGACCACTTCCATTAATTATTATATACCCATGATGTTTTTCTACTACGTGTCTTTGTAAATTATTAGTGAAAGGTCGTTCTAGACCATTTTGCATTCAATGTCACTTCCTCGTAATTCATTTTGCATAACGTTTACAGCTTCTGGGGGGAACAATTTTTGTGTTTCGTACAAGATTCCGTCCCGTCTCGAAATCCCCGGGACAAAATTATTTGTCCCGATCCAGTCCCGAAATAACACGGGAACAATATTTGAGTCCCAAAATCGGCCCGTCCCGACCAAAACTGCTCCAAAATCCCCTCATTCTAAAGGCACCATTTAAAGTTGTAACTCTTTTAAATGGAGCTTTTGGAATGACGGGATTTTGGAGTGGCTATTTCTTTTTAATTAATTCCATTCCTCCGCCGATTGTGGAATTAATTTAACTTCTTTTGACAACAATATAAGATAATTTAAGTAATGAACTATTGGGCGGGGAGAAAAAATTATGTGACAAGATGAACCTCCCAGAATAAGCAAAATGGTCTAGATGCATTCTTCATCTGGCATAAAACTATGAGTACGTGCAGTTTTACTAGCCGCAAAGTAGACCATTTCCCTTAAATATTACATACCCAATGAGCCGCAATAGCATTTAGCTTCGTCAGAATGAAATTCTGCTTACGAAAATATTTCCTTCAACCGTATATACATGAAGAACTTGAAGGGGGGAGGCTTTTTAGTAGCCTGTGATACCGTCACGAAATAACACGGGGACAATATTTGAGTCCTAAAATTGTCCCGTCCCGATCAAATCCATTCCGAAATGCCATCATCCTAAAGAGTACCTTACAGAGTGACAACTTTGAAAGGTATAATCTTATAGGGGGAGTTACCTACCATGGGTTAAATGGAATGGTCCGACTGTGCTAGTCGTTATATCTACCCCGACATACTGTACTGATCCGTCCGACTCGACTAGTTCCCAATGTAGGTTGAAGCAAATTTGACTACAAACAGACGACTTGGTTAAAATAATATTAACATACCACATCTAAATATTTTCACAAAATCTTTCATTCAGGATGGGTAAATTCATTTGGGATTTCAGGTAGATGGAGGGCTGGCACGACGATAGGATTCAACTTCAGTACTATTTTCAGTACTTTTGCACCAAAAGAGAACTTCATTAAAATAGTAATCTGTTGGGCACGTCAAAAATGTTATGTGACAAGAACAAACTCTTAGAATAAGCGATTTATGCATCCCGATCCCGTCCCAAAATACCACAGGGACAACATCTGAGTCCCATAATTGTCACGAACAAAACAATTCCAAAATCCCATCATTCCAAAAGAGCACCATAAATGACAGCCTGTGATGAAACCTGTAATCTTATTTGGTCTTTAGGTCGAATTTTGCAATAAATGAATTCTCGAAATCACGGTACTCTTTCTTGGAGGAAGCGTAATGGAAGGGTGAATTCATTTTTCGCAAAAGTCAGGAAAATTATTAAAATTTACGGCTGGAACGACAATACTATTTAACTGCAATCCTATTTCGGAGGATACTTTTTTCACATTTTCACAACAACGTAATATAATTTAAGTAATAAACTATTGGTCTGCCAACAAATTTTATGTGATCAGATTAACCTGCAGAAAAGCACAATGATCTAGATGCATTCTTAGCGGCAAAGTAGACCATTTTCCTTAAATATTACATACATAAGTATACCCAATGAGGCAGAATAAAAATCTGATTACGAAAATATTTCCTTCAACCGTATACATAAGTACTTGTAGAACTGACAGGGGTAGAGGCTATTTTCTAGCTTGAGATAACATCCCGAAAAAACACAGGGACAATATTTGGGTCCGAAAATATATTTATACAAAATATAATTACTATTTAATTACAATCCTATTTCGGAGGATACGTTTTTCACATTTTCACAACAACGTAATATAATTTAAGTAATAAACTATTGGTCTGCCAACAAATTTTATGTGATCAGATTAACCTCCAGAAAAGCACAATGATTTAGATGCATTCTTAGCGGCAAAGTAGACCATTTTCCTTAAATATTACATACATAAGTATACCCAATGAGGCAGAATAAAAATCTGATTACGAAAATATTTCCTTCAACCGTATACATAAGTACTTGTAGAACTGACAGGGGTAGAGGCTATTTTCTAGCTTGAGATAACATCCCGAAAAAACACAGGGACAATATTTGGGTCCGAAAATATATTTATACAAAATATAATTACTATTTAATTACAATCCTATTTCGGAGGATACTTTTTCACATTTTCACAACAACGTAATATAATTTAAGTAATAAACTATTGGTCTGCCAACAAATTTTATGTGATCAGATTAACCTGCAGAAAAGCACAATGATCTAGATGCATTCTTAGCGGCAAAGTAGACCATTTTCCTTAAATATTACATACATAAGTATACCCAATGAGGCAGAATAAAAATCTGATTACGAAAATATTTCCTTCAACCGTATACATAAGTACTTGTAGAACTGACAGGGGTAGAGGCTATTTTCTAGCTTGAGATAACATCCCGAAAAAACACAGGGACAATATTTGGGTCCGAAAATATATTTATACAAAATATAATTACTATTTAATTACAATCCTATTTCGGAGGATACTTTTTCACATTTTCACAACAACGTAATATAATTTAAGTAATAAACTATTGGTCTGCCAACAAATTTTATGTGATCAGATTAACCTGCAGAAAAGCACAATGATCTAGATGCATTCTTAGCGGCAAAGTAGACCATTTTCCTTAAATATTACATACATAAGTATACCCAATGAGGCAGAATAAAAATCTGATTACGAAAATATTTCCTTCAACCGTATACATAAGTACTTGTAGAACTGACAGGGGTAGAGGCTATTTTCTAGCTTGAGATAACATCCCGAAAAAACACAGGGACAATATTTGGGTCCGAAAATATATTTATACAAAATATAATTACTATTTAATTACAATCCTATTTCGGAGGATACTTTTTCACATTTTCACAACAACGTAATATAATTTAAGTAATAAACTATTGGTCTGCCAACAAATTTTATGTGATCAGATTAACCTGCAGAAAAGCACAATGATCTAGATGCATCCGTATACATAAGTACTTGTAGAACTGACAGGGGTAGAGGCTATTTTCTAGCTTGAGATACCATCCCGAAATAACACAGGGACAATATTTGAGTCCCAAAATTGTCCCTCTGAAACCACATCATTCTCAAAGAGTAGCATTTCAAGTGACAACTTTAATACTTATAATTTTATAGTCAGAGTTATCCACATTCTTTAAATGGAATGGTCCCACTGCGCAAATAATTTTGCCCCCCCCCCAACATACTGTACTGTCCCCGTCCGACTCGACTTTAATCCTGTGTAAGTAAAAGAGCATTTGACTACAAAAACGACTTGGCTAATCCAATATTAAGATATCACATCTAAAATACTTCAATAAATGAAGGCTCGAAATGAAAAACTCTTTCTCGGAGAAACAGTGAATTCATTTGCAAAATTCGGGAGGATTGCGGGCTGGCACGACCATAAAATTCTACAACAACCCGATTTCAGGGGTTCTTTTTTGAAAACAAAATACGACTAGATTAGAGTAGTATGGTATTGGGACGATTGCGGAGAGTACTTTTTTTACTGCACAACGGGACTTAATTAAAGTAGTAAGGTATTGTTACCGTCAAAAAATATACCTATGTACATCAAGCGACGGAGAACATTTCCAATACATTCCAAATCCGAAAGGGTTACGAGAATCTCATTTTTTCCGATTCTGTAAATTCGCTGGCAGGGGCTGGCAGGACGATAGGATTTAAGTATAAACCGTTTTATGAGATTAATTTTTTGACATACACAATAAGACATGATTAAAGTAGTAAGCTATTGGGACCGTCATAAAATATTATGGGACAACAATATCCTCGCAGAATAAGCAAAATGGGCTAGATGCTACCTACACTAAAGTCCAAAAGGCCTTCATAGTTTTACAAAAGGTAAAGTGGGCAAATATGTGCTACCAATGAAGGCTCGAAATCACGGAACTCTTTCTTGGAGGAACGGTGGAGAAAGGGTGAATTCATTTGAAAATTCGGAAGGATTAAGGGCTGGCACGACGACAAGATTCCAATACAATGCGATCTCGGAGAGTACTTTTTTTTATTTTATTCAAAAATAACACTTGATCAAAGTAGTAAGGTATTGGGACCGTCATAAAATGCAACAAGACAAGAGTAACATCCAAGAATAAGCAAAATGGTCTAGATGCATTCTCCACTAAAAGACAAAAAGCCTTCATAGTTTTACTAAAGGTACAGTAGACCACTTCCATTAATTATTATATACCCATGATGTTTTTCTACTACGTGTCTTTGTAAATTATTAGTGAAAGGTCGTTCTAGACCATTTTGCATTCAATGTCACTTCCTCGTAATTCATTTTGCATAACGTTTACAGCTTCTGGGGGGAACAATTTTTGTGTTTCGTACAAGATTCCGTCCCGTCTCGAAATCCCCGGGACAAAATTATTTGTCCCGATCCAGTCCCGAAATAACACGGGAACAATATTTGAGTCCCAAAATCGGCCCGTCCCGACCAAAACTGCTCCAAAATCCCCTCATTCTAAAGGCACCATTTAAAGTTGTAACTCTTTTAAATGGAGCTTTTGGAATGACGGGATTTTGGAGTGGTTATTTCTTTTTAATTAATTCCATTCCTCCGCCGATTGTGGAATTAATTTAACTTCTTTTGACAACAATATAAGATAATTTAAGTAATGAACTATTGGGCGGGGAGAAAAAATTATGTGACAAGATGAACCTCCCAGAATAAGCAAAATGGTCTAGATGCATTCTTCATCTGGCATAAAACTATGAGTACGTGCAGTTTTACTAGCCGCAAAGTAGACCATTTCCCTTAAATATTACATACCCAATGAGCCGCAATAGCATTTAGCTTCGTCAGAATGAAATTCTGCTTACGAAAATATTTCCTTCAACCGTATATACATGAAGAACTTGAAGGGGGGAGGCTTTTTAGTAGCCTGTGATACCGTCACGAAATAACACGGGGACAATATTTGAGTCCTAAAATTGTCCCGTCCCGATCAAATCCATTCCGAAATGCCATCATCCTAAAGAGTACCTTACAGAGTGACAACTTTGAAAGGTATAATCTTATAGGGGGAGTTACCTACCATGGGTTAAATGGAATGGTCCGACTGTGCTAGTCGTTATATCTACCCCGACATACTGTACTGATCCGTCCGACTCGACTAGTTCCCAATGTAGGTTGAAGCAAATTTGACTACAAACAGACGACTTGGTTAAAATAATATTAACATACCACATCTAAATATTTTCACAAAATCTTTCATTCAGGATGGGTAAATTCATTTGGGATTTCAGGTAGATGGAGGGCTGGCACGACGATAGGATTCAACTTCAGTACTATTTTCAGTACTTTTGCACCAAAAGAGAACTTCATTAAAATAGTAATCTGTTGGGCACGTCAAAAATGTTATGTGACAAGAACAAACTCTTAGAATAAGCGATTTATGCATCCCGATCCCGTCCCAAAATACCACAGGGACAACATCTGAGTCCCATAATTGTCACGAACAAAACAATTCCAAAATCCCATCATTCCAAAAGAGCACCATAAATGACAGCCTGTGATGAAACCTGTAATCTTATTTGGTCTTTAGGTCGAATTTTGCAATAAATGAATTCTCGAAATCACGGTACTCTTTCTTGGAGGAAGCGTAATGGAAGGGTGAATTCATTTTTCGCAAAAGTCAGGAAAATTATTAAAATTTACGGCTGGAACGACAATACTATTTAACTGCAATCCTATTTCGGAGGATACGTTTTTCACATTTTCACAACAACGTAATATAATTTAAGTAATAAACTATTGGTCTGCCAACAAATTTTATGTGATCAGATTAACCTCCAGAAAAGCACAATGATTTAGATGCATTCTTAGCGGCAAAGTAGACCATTTTCCTTAAATATTACATACATAAGTATACCCAATGAGGCAGAATAAAAATCTGATTACGAAAATATTTCCTTCAACCGTATACATAAGTACTTGTAGAACTGACAGGGGTAGAGGCTATTTTCTAGCTTGAGATAACATCCCGAAAAAACACAGGGACAATATTTGGGTCCGAAAATATATTTATACAAAATATAATTACTATTTAATTACAATCCTATTTCGGAGGATACGTTTTTCACATTTTCACAACAACGTAATATAATTTAAGTAATAAACTATTGGTCTGCCAACAAATTTTATGTGATCAGATTAACCTCCAGAAAAGCACAATGATTTAGATGCATTCTTAGCGGCAAAGTAGACCATTTTCCTTAAATATTACATACATAAGTATACCCAATGAGGCAGAATAAAAATCTGATTACGAAAATATTTCCTTCAACCGTATACATAAGTACTTGTAGAACTGACAGGGGTAGAGGCTATTTTCTAGCTTGAGATAACATCCCGAAAAAACACAGGGACAATATTTGGGTCCGAAAATATATTTATACAAAATATAATTACTATTTAATTACAATCCTATTTCGGAGGATACTTTTTCACATTTTCACAACAACGTAATATAATTTAAGTAATAAACTATTGGTCTGCCAACAAATTTTATGTGATCAGATTAACCTGCAGAAAAGCACAATGATCTAGATGCATTCTTAGCGGCAAAGTAGACCATTTTCCTTAAATATTACATACATAAGTATACCCAATGAGGCAGAATAAAAATCTGATTACGAAAATATTTCCTTCAACCGTATACATAAGTACTTGTAGAACTGACAGGGGTAGAGGCTATTTTCTAGCTTGAGATAACATCCCGAAAAAACACAGGGACAATATTTGGGTCCGAAAATATATTTATACAAAATATAATTACTATTTAATTACAATCCTATTTCGGAGGATACTTTTTCACATTTTCACAACAACGTAATATAATTTAAGTAATAAACTATTGGTCTGCCAACAAATTTTATGTGATCAGATTAACCTGCAGAAAAGCACAATGATCTAGATGCATTCTTAGCGGCAAAGTAGACCATTTTCCTTAAATATTACATACATAAGTATACCCAATGAGGCAGAATAAAAATCTGATTACGAAAATATTTCCTTCAACCGTATACATAAGTACTTGTAGAACTGACAGGGGTAGAGGCTATTTTCTAGCTTGAGATAACATCCCGAAAAAACACAGGGACAATATTTGGGTCCGAAAATATATTTATACAAAATATAATTACTATTTAATTACAATCCTATTTCGGAGGATACTTTTTCACATTTTCACAACAACGTAATATAATTTAAGTAATAAACTATTGGTCTGCCAACAAATTTTATGTGATCAGATTAACCTGCAGAAAAGCACAATGATCTAGATGCATCCGTATACATAAGTACTTGTAGAACTGACAGGGGTAGAGGCTATTTTCTAGCTTGAGATAACATCCCGAAAAAACACAGGGACAATATTTGGGTCCGAAAATATATTTATACAAAATATAATTACTATTTAATTACAATCCTATTTCGGAGGATACGTTTTTCACATTTTCACAACAACGTAATATAATTTAAGTAATAAACTATTGGTCTGCCAACAAATTTTATGTGATCAGATTAACCTCCAGAAAAGCACAATGATTTAGATGCATTCTTAGCGGCAAAGTAGACCATTTTCCTTAAATATTACATACATAAGTATACCCAATGAGGCAGAATAAAAATCTGATTACGAAAATATTTCCTTCAACCGTATACATAAGTACTTGTAGAACTGACAGGGGTAGAGGCTATTTTCTAGCTTGAGATAACATCCCGAAAAAACACAGGGACAATATTTGGGTCCGAAAATATATTTATACAAAATATAATTACTATTTAATTACAATCCTATTTCGGAGGATACTTTTTCACATTTTCACAACAACGTAATATAATTTAAGTAATAAACTATTGGTCTGCCAACAAATTTTATGTGATCAGATTAACCTGCAGAAAAGCACAATGATCTAGATGCATTCTTAGCGGCAAAGTAGACCATTTCCCTTAAATATTACATACATAAGTATACCCAATGAGGCAGAATAAAAATCTGATTACGAAAATATTTCCTTCAACCGTATACATAAGTACTTGTAGAACTGACAGGGGTAGAGGCTATTTTCTAGCTTGAGATACCATCCCGAAATAACACAGGGACAATATTTGAGTCCCAAAATTGTCCCTCTGAAACCACATCATTCTCAAAGAGTAGCATTTCAAGTGACAACTTTAATACTTATAATTTTATAGTCAGAGTTATCCACATTCTTTAAATGGAATGGTCCCACTGCGCAAATAATTTTGCCCCCCCCCCCAACATACTGTACTGTCCCCGTCCGACTCGA
The DNA here is from genome assembly GCA_947179485.1 of Allacma fusca. Lineage (NCBI taxonomy): Eukaryota > Metazoa > Arthropoda > Collembola > Symphypleona > Sminthuridae > Allacma > Allacma fusca. Next base: position 1,195 of record CAMXBY010000003.1, on the reverse strand, counting down.
CTTTAATCCTGTGTAAGTAAAAGAGCATTTGACTACAAAAACGACTTGGCTAAACCAATATTAAGATATCACATCTAAAATACTTCAATAAATGAAGGCTCGAAATGAAAAACTCTTTCTCGGAGAAACAGTGAATTCATTTGCAAAATTCGGGAGGATTGCGGGCTGGCACGACCATAAAATTCTACAACAACCCGATTTCGGGGGTTCTTTTTTGAAAACAAAATACGACTAGATTAGAGTAGTATGGTATTGGGACCGTCATAAAATGTTACGTGTCAAAAATGACTTTCTAAAATAAGCAAAATGGTCGAGATGCATTCTCCACTAAAAGCCAAAAAGCCTTTAGTTTCACTAAATCTACAGTAGACCACTTCCCTTAAGTATTACGTACCCTTGATGTTTTCCTACTTCGTGTCTTCGTAAATTATTAATGAAAGGTCGTTCTGGACCATTTTGCATTTAATGTCACTTCCTGGTGGTTCATTTTGGACAAGGGTTACAGCTTCTTGGGGGAACAATTTTTGTGTTCCGCAGAAGATTCCGTCCCGTCTAGAAATCCTATTATTCTCAAATAGTCTCGTCCCATTCGACTGGAATCCAATGTAAGTTGTAGCGGATCTGGCTGCAACGAAACAACATGGTTAAAATAATATTAAGATTCCTGTTCTAAAGTATGGCAAAAATCCACCATTCATGTAATAAGCTATTTCGGCCTTCGTAAAATGCTTCCTGACAAGAATAACCTCGAAGAATAAGGAAAATGGTCTAGTTGCATTCTTGATCCGAGCGAAAATTCCGTACGTTCGTTTTTACTACTACTTGCTTTAGAATGGCACGAGATCTTGAAAACAATAGCTGATGTTTAGTACACTTCGCTTGTTCCCTGTTAAATGCAGTTTCTGAAATTGTCGCTCAACAATTTTGATAAGAATGTTTGATAAGGGTCTAAAAAAATGATTCATACAAAATTTTTTCGGAAATAATAGATTTTAACGTCAACGGTCATGCTCACCATTTTGGTTCATGACATCACTGCCAACTGCAAACTTCAGTTCGGTTCGGTAATTGGGGAGTAAGTATTACGCAATCCAAAAATTTCCTAAAATATATCCCCAGTCATGCTTTAAGGAAACTTCCGTAATGTTCAAGTATTTCGGAAAGCACAAATTTCAAGAAAATTCCGTCCCGAGAG
>CAMXBY010000002.1:0-98286 GCA_947179485.1 Allacma fusca | reverse complement strand
AGGAACTACACTTTCTTCACCACATTACATAATTTACATTACGCATTACGATTTAGTAATGAAATGCATTAAGAATAATGCGCATTATGTAATGTGGATTATGTAATGTGCATTAAGTAATGTTCATTATGCAATGCGCATTATGTAATGTGCATTATGTAATGTTCATTATGCAATGCGCATTATGTAATGCGTATTATGTAATGGATCATTTTTCGTTCGGATTGTTTGGTATCACGATAGAAGAACGGCAGACATTACACCTTCGACAAAAGAACTTTCCCAAAAGACCGCGAAAACTATAAAACCTTGGTTCCCAAAAGACCTTAACCAAAAGACGTGGGACATAAGAACTTTGCAGTAACACCTACGACAGAAGACCTTTTCAAAATGACCTTCGACAAAAGACCTTTTCAAAATGACCTTCGGCAAAAGACCTGGACTTAAGAACTTTGCAGTAACACTGACGACAGAAGACCTGACTCCGGGTTTAATTCTGTAGGAGAGGGATATGGTTTCCACTTCCTGCGGAACACATGATCGGGGGCACTACTTAGAGGATAGTTAAAGTCGGGGAAGAGGATAACTATGCTGTGGATTATAATAATCACTTGAATGGATGTGAGCTGGACAAAATCCAAAGATCATCTTTACTTATTACAGATTCCTTCAACGCAACTTATATTCAAGCCAGGAGGAGGACGCGGGATGAGCAGCTTATGAGTAGGCGAAATTTCGATGAAATTACTATTTTAATTTAGTTTAATTTTCTTTGAGAATGGAAATTAGAGAATTTACAGAGCATGTCGGTATTGTTCCTATTAAGATCGACTTTTGAATTTTTACAGCGAATATCTTGCAGACCTTGGAAGAACGCAGGTAATGTTCTCATTGCCGTGGGTACTGCTGGGAGGGTCCTTGAGCTGGCTCACATGCTCGACTTGAAACGTTACTTGGCCGCTTGTCGACTTGTTTAGAATGTAAATATTGTCGTTTGACACAAATATATTTTTTTTACTGCTGTCATATTATCAATTTTAATGTAAAGTTAATGAAGACTAAATTAAAGGAGGATATGAACAATTAAAAACAATATAGTTCTTATTAATTATTTCTTTTTCAGTTGCAATTATTATTGAAACAATACGACTAGAAAAGATTGTGAAATGGAATTCGAATAATTAGATTTAGTCAACACGAGAATTTGTTGCATTTTTGTAATCTGGCACAAAATAACAGTTAAGGACTATTAAAAGAAGGATTGGAACATTTACATGAAACATTTCGTTCTATTGCATTTATAATTACGGCAAAAATACAGCAAGAAATTATGGTAGAACAAAATCTCATATCTAGATTTAGTGATGCAAGTGCAATGCAAGAATTAACGGGGGGAAGTATAGACAATTATAAGTGTTACTGACTTTAATAATGTCGCAGTCAGTGTCACAGAATTACACATTCAGGTCAAAATCAATAATCCTCGAATCATTCAGTCATTGTATAACATTACTATTCACCGGATACCAATTCACGTATAGTGCTTGTAGTATTAATTATAACTAGTAACTACAATTTGATTAAGGTCATTTGAGATTATAGAATATAGAGCTCCCGGGGTGAGATTAATATTCAAAGTCATTGTCTTGTGTAGATCGCATACGACCGAGTACATGAAGAGGGCTTCTCATTTCCAGCACTGGTATCGACAGTGTTGGATTTTTCAGAAGATGACTTCGTAGGCGTACTCTTTCTCCTACTCAAACAATGAGCCCCATGATGATAAGCCAAGTTGACAGTTATTGGTGACTTTCCCACAGGATTCGTACTTCTTTTTCACAACAAGGACTTTTGAAACCAACGACTAAATGAGCGGCATTATATTTGAAACCTTGCTTCATGGAAACATGTTTTTGGGATGGTGGGGGTTAACACTTTTTTTAAAAAATTCTGTCTATTCTTCGAATATAATTGTTTTGGTTTAGAAGGGCAGCAGGATTTATGATGATTCACAAGGTTACTGAAGTGATTTGTGGTTTTACCACAGCATTCCGGTAAGCACTTCAAGACATATTTGCCGTCCCCAGTGGAGTAGTCTTCTCGCATTTTAACATCTTTCTGCAGAACGGACAACCAAAGGAGAAGTTTGCTGGTGCTGTCGTAAACCCGATGTCCAGTTTTTGATATCCTAAATCTGTCTGCTTTAATACTGAAATTGAGTGTAAAGGGTTCTTCCGTATCCTTTTCATTGATGGGTGGCCTTCTTTTTTAACAGACGATGATCCAATGTGATTAACTTTTACGGATGACCTAGTTATTCGCCTTTTCTTATAATGCAGTTGGTCAGGTTTAGAAGGACAGAAGGATTCATGATGGGTGACCAAGTTGCTGAAATGGTCAGTGATTTTATTGCAGCAGTCGAAAGAAAGAATTATGAAAGCACTTGAAAATAAATACACCCCCTTCAGTTGAACAATCTTCTTTGAGCAGGATTCTTTGGCAAAATGGACAGGTAAAGGATGCAAGCTTTTTGTTCGGGTCATAAACACAGGTGCCGATTTTTTCATTCAGCTGTCCATCGGGGTTGATTCCGACTGTTGAGGTTCCATTTGGGTTTGGCATGCCTCTAGATTTATTGTTTTCGTGAAGAAGGTTCGGAGTAGTAGCAAAAAGACTTCTCATGGGAGTCCGCCAAATTTGGGAAGTCTTTTGCGTGACTAGGTGCTGGAATCTCTTCATTGGGATTAACGCTTGTTGAGTCCCCAGCCTCGTAATCCTTAACTGCCTCACTTTTCTCAACAGGTTCCGCATCAAGATTGACAGGCTTTGTTGCAGATCTTAGACGCTTATTAGCACCATCCTCATTTAAAGAAATTGATGGATACAAAATATTCAAGGGTTTATCGTTAACTTCCTCCAAATAACAATCTTCATCTGATTTCCTTTTTACATGTTACCGCCGCCTCTTGGTATACAGTTGCTCGGGTTTAGAAGGACAGAATAATTTATGATGGGTAACCAAGTTGTTGAAATTGTCTAATTTTTTCGCAGCAGTCCGGAAAGCACTTGAAAATAAATTTTCCCTCTTCTGTCAAATAATCTTCTTTAAGCAGGATTCTTCGGCAGAATGAACATGTAAAGGACACGAACTTTTTGTTTTGGTAATAAACACGTAAACCAGATTTTGGACACGATTGCACTAGATCGGAATTTTTCGTAGCAGTCGAGATTTCTTTTCCGATTACTTTAGCGATAACTTTTCTCTTTTTAGGATTAAGGTCTTGAGGCATAGGAAGACAAGCGGTCTCATGGTGGTCCACCGAATTCTCAAAATTTTCCAAGACTTTGTCACAACAGTCCAGAAAACATTTGAATTGATAATCTCCAGTCAGTATAATAATCTTCTCTAATCATCGTCCTTCCACAGAAAAGACACGCAAAGCCTACAAATTGTTTCTCTTTGTTATAGTAGTAACTATGCGGCTTTGAATATGAAACAGGTGAAGTTTTCGTTCCTATCTGCAGAGTCACCCGTCTACCAGGAAGCCCCGTGCCTATAATATAATTTAATTTCTCATAAACAAAATGCTTACAATATAAAGCTCCGAAATTATTATTTTAACACACAACCAGTTTTAATACAATTCAATACCTTTATGAGTTGTAGGAACCACCCCACCAGGGTCAGCGCCTTCTGGCTGATAACCCTCAGCACCCTCAGCTCTTGCTTCCACATCAAGTAATTTGATGGACCTTTCTACAGATCTTAGCCGGTCTTTCACGGTATCCTCATTGAAAGTAATTGATGGAAATAAAATGTCCAAGGAGTTCGTTTCATCCAAGTCATCATCCCCATCTGATCGGACTGACAGTGACGAAGGTTCTTGGTCCATTTGGAGTCTACTGAACGAGTTATTTGCATCTGTTGGAGCATCGTTCTTTGAAAGGCCTAAAGATTTTAAAAAAGACAAAATGCAATTTCCAATAAATTAAACAATTCTATTTATTCAAAAACTTTTAGTGTCTCAATTGACGGACTGCAATAATTATTTAACAATTAACACTAACAAAGTAAGGAATAATTTACCAAGCACTAATGTCTTCCGAACTTCTTACGTATCTTCTCCAGATTCATTGTCGTCCACGCATTTCCCCAGTAGATTAGATTGTAAACTCCTCTTAATGACTTCGAAATCATTGTAAAGACTTTGGATTTTCCCCAGGAGATCCACGGCGTCCACTATTTGTCCAAGGCAGGCACCGCAGAACAAATGTGACGGCTAGTCACTCTGAAACGGAGCTACAGAACTCTCGAAGACTTTAATCAGATCTTGTAACAGTTCCACTTGTAGCTTGCCAATATCCCCCGGGTCAGTGACAATCCTTCGGAGACATACTAAACATTTAGGTGGTCAATCTTCTCATTGCTGTCCTTGTCAGGGATCAGGGATTGTTGGAGCAGTTCCAGATCATCCTCATCCTTTGGATTTGGAAAAGTGCTCACATCCTCCATCATTTTTCAAAAATCCCAGGCCTGAGAGTTTCTAAAATATTATAAGATTGTAATAGTTATTAATATTGAATATACACTCAAATATTCAGAACTACTATTCAAATACATTAAAATGAATTGTTGAATACCAAAAGTCAACATACATTACAAAAGTTTGAATCTATTTTAAACAATTTCTTGAAAGCTGGTCCATTAGCCAGAAGCCGGTTGGATTTAACCAAGGAGGACGCAAGCTAAGTTCATATGTGGCCTCCCTGTTTTAATTTCTTATGTGGCCTCCATTTAATTAATTCCATAAGTGGCCTCCGTGATTAAATTCCATAAGTAGCCTCCGTGATTAAATTCCATAAGTAGCTCCATAAGTGGCCTCCGTGATTAAATTCCATAAGTAGCCTCCGTGATTAAATTCCATAAGTAGCCTCCGTGTAGGAAATTCCTTAAGTGACCTCTGTGTAGCAATTTCGTTAAGTGACCTCTTTGTAGCAAATTTCTGAAGTTTAATACAAGGACGTAGCATACGAACTTGACATGGAAGGGGAACATTGTAATTTAATACAGACGTTCATTGGGAGGGAGTTACATATCTTATGGAATTTGCTACACGGAGGTTACTTAAGGAATTTGCTACACAGAGGTCACTTAAGGAATTTGCTCTCTCTGAATCTTCTCGTCATAGGCACAGTGGCCAGTCGCAGTCTTCGAAGGGAAAGGACGGGGTAAGATTAAGAAGCCCAGAATGGCCGACAAACCAACTTGCCAACAATTGCTAGCTGACCATTGTTTTTTTCCACGCATTCGGGAGACCCGATAATATTCCCTTCCTTCACTGTTACAGTCCATCTCTTTAACACGTCCACCCGCAGTACAGTTGATTATAATTATTATTGTGATATTGTTAATGCTCTCATACTTGTCATTAAAACAATCATCTGGGATCAGCGCTAGGTGCTAAGTCACTAAGGGGCGAAGCGCTACTATAGGACTAATTATAGGACACCAAAAGGATTAGCTAATTACTATATACGCTCTCCTAAAAATTCTCTAAAAGTTATGTGTATATAAATCAGTTACGGGGAGGAGTGAAGGCGCCTGAGCCTAAAACACTCTGATTTTGTTTGAGGAGAGGAACACCCTCACACCTGGATCGGGAATCTAAATACAGATGCTGCTGGTAGGACTTAAGACTTGGCTGTTGGGAGACTTGGGACAGGGTGACCTGGAATGGACGCTCGGGGAAACTGGGTCGTAGAGAAGATCACATTGGTTGTACCTACTCCGGATTTGGTCCCTCCCGACTCCAACGCTGTAATTTGGTACATATTCGACTGGCCCGTCATCTCATTAGTTCCGCTCCGAGGAGTGTTAGGACCATCTCCGCACTATAACAAACAATTAGCTAAGTAAATATACACATGAGAGACAATACTTAATAGGAAGAAGCCACATAAATAAATATAATTAAATTAGGGCTAATTAATTTTTAAGAACACTTGTACATGCTAACGTAAACTATCCTGGAAATTTAAGCTAAAAATAACTATCTAAATACATAACACAGACCTAGTAACTAGATAGACCTAGGACAATACAACACACGAGCAAGAATAAAGCCTACCTCGACAATAACACCAGCCCGGAATTAAATATCACTAGTCACTATATTAACATAATTCATACACAAGGAAATGTATTCGTGCAGCAATGTTGACGCAGCAGTGTTAGATCAGATTTTAAAGCTCTGTCAAACTATTTGAATAATTGAATGCTGTAATTTCATGTTTATGTAAAAAGGAGCAACATTTAATGAAGTAGTTGCACCTGAGAAATTTAACATTTTAAAGAAACGTTACACACAAATAATCCGACAATATGCTTTTAAAAGCGGCTGATAGTAGCGACTAGCGATCGTATCGACTGTTAAAGGGGTCAACATGCCATGCAACATTACAGATAAAAACTTTTTGACTTACATGAGCCCGCATCGACCAAGGCTTTAATGCGGATACGTAGAGATTTCATTTTCCCCAGTTTTTCGTGGAAGTGAAGCCAAGAAGTCTGGAGTGACGAGACCTCGGGAATCTACAAGATACTCAGAAATACTAAAGATATCAAATCGCCTTACACCACACCAGCCATCAACATTTCAATTCAATCAATTAAAAAATAAGCAAAATAAATAGTAGACTAACTACTAATAATACGGAGCAGATGCACTTGACTGTCTTCATAAGTAAAATGAGTCATGAGGATTACATTATAGTTTAATAAATATATTTTGCACAAAAAAAACATTAGACTGACCTAATAAGCTTGGTTGGTATGGCCCACATAGAATAAAGCAACAGTTGTGGCAAACATTTCCCTTTAAGTATATAAGGATTGACGGAATTGGAGCGTCCAAGAAGCTGCTTTTGCGTTCACACAACCCGAAGTTAGAAGTGTGACGCTGGAAATCCATGACGCGCGCCCTGAAATCATGAAGCTTGTCTGGACAAAGCTTTTTTCTTAAGCGGCAGTAATTTCTCAGTTCTCTACGAAAGAAGTGATACTACTGTTCCCACTCACACGTCTTCCGTCTCAACGCTCCACATCAGTTGATCGCTGCTGCAACTTCAAATTGTGGAGGGAAACAGAAGCTGTGGGTGCGAACGAAGGAGCAGCTTTTAGTACGCTTTTTGACAACTGAAGTTAGCTTCAACTTGTAAGAAGACGGATTCGATTCTAAAATTAAGAGAGGAGAGCAACTGAGACGGGATCGAGACGTTGGCCGTACAATACATTAATGATAGGGACGAATACTTGGGACGTTTCGAACTAATCCAGTCACCGTCACTCTCACTATTTACTATCTCGTTCATTTACATGAGACGGAGGGAGGTATAGGAGTGGGATAGGTATACGGACGGGACGTTTTCATTAACGACTTTAGAGCTGACTGACCGTGACTGATTGTGAGAATAGATCGTCTGGTGTTCAGGACGGATTGGAAGGACGTCAGGTCTTGTGACTGATTGTTACCAGGGATATGGACGTACCTAGAAGGGATTTTCCCATCATTGCTAAATTGTTTTGAGGGAGCCCGTGAGCCCGCAACCCGCGAGCTTATTTTTATTGAGGGAGCCCGCAGCCCGTAACCCGCGAGCTTATTTTTATTGAGGGAGCCCGCAACCCGTGAGCTTATTTTTATTGAGGGAGCCCGCAGGTTATTGAAGCCCTGGTGCTGGTAGTGCTGGTGACTTCGTTGAGCATAATAAATCAAATTTGACTGACTTCCAGGGCACAAGTGGGGGGAATTGGTAATGAACCTGGATGACCTCAGGGTGAGAGTGGCATTAACGAGAGGACGGGGATTTTACAAACAGTCTGCGGAGTAGATTATTTATTGTTAATAACCAGTCTCGAAAGTTTTGTTATCATATATAACTATATATACAATGAAGTTGAACGTGATGACACTAGTGATTAAAAAACTCGTATCAAATTATAGTAATTGGACAAATTACTCCTTAATTTTATTTCATCACAAAAATAGTATAGTCATTTTATTCTAGGTACTCCCGGTTTGTAACGAAAATCAAACCATGAATGAGCATTGGAACATAATTTATTTTTAATGGTAACGTGAGTATAATCTGAATTGCAAATTGCAACTACAAATATAAAAAATACTAACAGGAGCGTGTGTGAACTTTGTTCAAAAATATTATGAAAGAATAATGATATCAATATTATAAATGAAACTTAAATAATGATAATATTGACGCATAACTGATTATATGAGCGAGAAAACGCAATTAAAACTAAAAGGTTGCACTTTCGGTTACTACAAACGTATAAATTACAATTTGAACTGTCTAAAAAACTAAATTAGAATTTATATATAACAAGTTCACCTATTCGCAAATAAAGACAGCGAATTAGTTTTATGCTATCAGCAAGTACAAGACTCCTTAACCTGGTAAAAAAGTCAATAATCTAACTTTCGTTTCACTGGCATACGTGTCGACTACCCATCATCCGAAGTGGGCCCAGTTGACTTGCTGGAATTAAAAGCGGATGACTCAGGACTGTTCTGAAATATAATTCGACCATTATCCCATTTTATTCTCTTTTCCTTCAACCACTCCAAAAACTACTACTTGGTGGTGTCACGATAAGGTCACCAGTTAGCATTATACTTGACACTGCCTCTTCGGAAGCGAAAGGGTGAAAAGGCCGAATTGAGCTATTTCTTTTGATGAGCCTCAGTAAAGCTGCTTCCAGAAATGTTAACTCTTTTGATCTTGCTAAGGCCGAAACGACCAATAAATTATTAAATCTATCTACTGTCCTGTTTTTAAAAATACAAAATCATGATTTTTTTAAATATTCGATATTATATATACTCACGCTTTATGTTTAGGGAACTATGCGTCTGCTGAAGTGTGTATATATTTTCTTGATCCGGCTGAGAGCTGGCCAGAGGAGAATTGTCACTTAACTCGGAGTCCATTGGAACTGGAGGGACTAATATATAATGGTCTTGAATCATATTGTATTTCTGTTTGATCAGATACAGAACAAGTTTGATTAGAGCTCACTTCATTATTGGGACCGGTGATGAATTGTAAAGCAATTAAAGGGTGATGCTCATCATACTTAGCTGTTCCGAAATCGAGTGACAATTCATTGACGCTATTTGTGTCCTCTGTAGCCTCCATATTATTTCCCATATTTTCATAATCAATAATTCTGGATTTTTCACCTTCCTAAAGTTCCTAATTACTTGCACGCTCTACGGTTTCACCCAATGCTGAACTTTGGGAAGGTTTCTCGTGATTGGTCAAGTCTTCGGAATCCTTATGAATTATTTATGGTTCTCCAATCTGAAGAACCTCCATTGCTTCCTCAGTTTGTGAAGGTTCTTCAAAATCTGACCCTTCCAACATTTCTATCCAGCATCTCAACATTTTTATTCATGTTAACGGTAGGAGGAGGTAACACCAAGGTTGCTAAATTCTGATTGGTAACGGCAGGGATGAAAGTTGAAACAGTTGCTTCTTTAGGCTCTGAACATGCCAAATTCCCTTCTATTGTATCCCCGTGTCGGAAACCAGGTAATTCACACGAATTTTGTTCTGCTGAAATAACAGCCGTAACTTGATCAGCACTCTCTAAAGATTCTAACTGGTGCTCAATGAGGGTATTTTTCAAGGTTACATCCTCGTGAAGAGTACGAAGTTCGGAATCACGGTCGGAAGAATTTGTACGAAGAATCCGTGATCCTATAATCCAATAAAAATAAAATTATTTACATAGCTCGACGTTATTTCATCAGTTAGTAAAAACCAAAGGTTTTAAAAATTCATACTGGAGAAACTTCTGGTATAAACAGTTGAAGCTTCACGTTGCCCCATGAAATGAAATTGCAAACGACTGCGACTGTTATGACAGCCAGAAAAATACGAAGTTTGATTGTGTCCGAGTACTCCAAAGGGAGATGTATTAAACGCAGAACCACTCTCCAAAATGCTCTCTAACAGATCCCAGAGCTTGTGTCCACAAACATTTCACCAACTTCAAAACAAGTCAATAAGAACATGTTTAATAATTTGTGTACCGCACAGAAATAAAAAGCTCAGGTAACCTCCCCAGCATCATGCAAATGAACCCCTAATTCCGCCTTCGAAAACCCAATTCAACACAGAAGTCGACTGTAAACTTGGAGAACTCACAAAGTTCCATAGTACCAGACTAGGAATATACATTTCGGAACAACAGGTAAAATCCTCAGAACTGATCTCTAAGGCAAATACCACTATCCTAAACTGCGTCTTCTGGGTAGGCTCAAAGAATACAACCTCATTCCCGACGTCGTCATCACTTTCACTACATTTGTCGCTAGCGTCAATAAAGTCTTCCCAACGGTGACGGTCCCTATTGAATGTCCTCTTCATACTTGAATCGATTCGGTGCAACTATACCAATTAAAACAAGGACAATTTAATAAAATAATACACATTATTAAGACCATATAATGATTTTTAGTACTTAAAATCCCACATTATCAATTCTGATTTATAACAAACTATTACTGAAACAGTTCTTGTTCCATAGCCTGCACATGGTCTCAGGGGTTCAACATATTACATACAAAGGTGACAGGGACGGCCCAGAACACTTCCCCAAAAAATAATTATATTTCTCGCAGTCACTTTCTTGTCTGCTTTTTAAACGCAATTAAATAAATTATACAAAACTTCCTGTCACATTTACATCAAATCATATTTCCCCTATACTTACCACTTAATTACAAAATGCGAAAGATCGAAAGTTGATTACCTTTCAAAAATAGGTTCAGGATGGCTTCAAAAATCCGGAACGCTCTGGAAATAAATGCAAACGACCTTCAGAGTCAAGAGACCTTTTTTAATATATTTACAAGAGAACTTCTTTATTATATTAAATTACAAAAATACTCATTTACTTACGCACTCTTGGACTCGTCTTTGAGAGAACGTTTTGAAGGGACACAATTTTTGAATTCCGATTAAACAAAAGGCGAATTGTGACAGCCCTCCAGTATTCACCCTGAAATTCAATCATATCAGTTTCACAATCTGTAAAATATTTTACACAAAGTATTCAAGTATATACACACTGTGTAAGAAGTTAGATTTAATACAAAATAACTTATAGGCTTTCATTGAATTGACAAAAATAAAACGGTTTTTAGCAAAGCTCATAAAATAGTGATTTGAGTGACTGTTCAAAAATAATAGTCTTCAACTTTAGCTAGTGGTCCCAATCTTTCAATGCAATTCAAAAAATTCGTTTTGATTCAATTCAACTTATGAATTGAATGAAATACAATGATTCAATCCAATTCTCGATTCGTGGGATTTAACTTGATTCATTTCTGCTTGCTGAATTGAATCGAATGATGATTCAAATCATTCAGACAGTAAAAGGTAGTAACATAAACATTTAATTTATGAAATTTATAATGACTATACATAAAACGGCGGACGAATATAAGTCAAACAATTTCACAATCACTAAAATTGTCAATAAAGTGAGCTTTTGCTTTAAGGGATACCCTTATAAGGGATTTTTTGATATAAGGGATTGGAATTTACAGTCCCGATTCCCATTTACACAATCTGTACCACTATGCTCATAAGGGACAATTCCTGCCGGTCCCACGAACATCCCTTATAAAGAGGGTTGACTGTAACATTAGCTGTTTCGAGTTGCATATCCTGCTAATTAATTGTCACATTATGACCTAAATTGGAGAGTTAGTAAATGTTGTAATAACAAATTATAATAATAATTGATGTATTTGATCTACAAAAATTATTATTTACAAAATAATTGAAAAGTCGGATTCCCAGCAAAAATCAAAAATGTCTCTCAGAAACACGTACGAGTTTTTTAATGTGATGCGTTACTAGCTGCATTTTTAGCGGGGTATGCAAACAAATTCGTTGCACGTGGATCATAGATGTAGGTTTTTTCCCACTCGCACTCGCACTTCCATAAAGAAAAATCCACCACTCCTACTCGTGCCCACTCATAGTCTGTATGAGATTGTAAAACTCCTACTCCTACTCTCAGCGCTAACCTCAAATCTCACCACTCCTACTCACCACTCGTGAGTTACTCAATGTTTTCATCGAAATATTTGCAAATATTAAGACAAGTTTTCCTTATCATTAAAAAAGCGAATATTAAGCAAAAATGCATGACTTGAACAGACTTAAGTCGGCATTCCATTCATGCTTTGAATTGGATCGAAAAATGATGAATCAGAATTGAATTGAATCTAATTTTTTTGATTCAGAATTGAAAGATCGGGACCACTATAACTTTAGCCATCTAAATTAGTATGGTTCCTCTTTGGGTTTGATTTACTTGAAGTACAGTTGTCATCTTCGTTCTTAGATTTTTTCTTGCTGTTTCCGCAGGACTCGGCTTGTTGTTTTTTCCTACAGTCAGTTCCATTGTATCCCCAGCCATGTATTGGACAATAGCTGAACCTCTTCCTACCCCGGCAAGGTTGACAGCAACATTTCCCTTTGGAATCCTCAGAGCTATAGTGCTATTCCTGCCTGACATCAATCAATCAATGCGTCATTACTGAGTAAATTATTTTGAGTCATCATTGTGTACAGTGTATGCATACGTATGCAAATAGTGTTTATAATCAGTGCCTATAGAATACATATAAGGAAGGAATTACCATTTCTTTGACAGCCACTCTGAACTCCTCCAGACTAATTTTCCCATCGTTATTCAAATCCATGGTTGAGAGCAAATTTCTAGCCAAGGCTTCTGAGATCATGTTAAAGGCCTCCAAAGTTTCTCGCCCGTACAATTCATACAGAACCTAGTAATAGAGATTAAACTGTTAGTCCGTAAGTTGTGCATATAAATTGTGTATTACTATAGTACTTCGTACTACTGTTAATTACAAGTACACTCCAATTGTAAAAAACGAACGCAGAGGATGGTATAAATTAAAATCCCAAGTAATTACTTCCAAACTTCTACTTCATTTCTGTTTGGCTTTTTTCTTCATTCTTGTCTTGATCGTACATCCGGAGCATTCAATTGATCTTCTGGTTAATAGTTCCTCTCGCAATGACAACGCACAGAGAAGTTCCTGGAAATCAATCTTCCTATCCCTATTTTCTTCAAAGCAGCTGAACGCAATCAGACAACTGTTGAGAGACTGAATTTTGAAATCAAAGTTTTACAATATGACACGGTAGATAAAATGCGCATCAATAATGCAGTGCTGCAAAAACATCTTTCGCATATAATTATTTCAGGAAACCAAGATATTGCTGTGAAGTTTACATATACGTACATAGTTTCAATTTATTTAATTGAGTAAACATTTCCTATGACATACCACATGAAGATTTCCACATGGAAAAACTACCGTGTACAATTCTTGGAACTTCGCGAGATTCAATTTGCCGGACAGGCAAGCGACCATAAACTTGTCTTGAATATCGAATCTCTGGTGCTGAAAAATCAAAAAAAGGGAAGATAAAAATGTGTAATTTTAATATTACTAGATACTGAAATTACCCCGTCCAAATTAAACAAAATTGTTTGAAATAAAATATCTCTGCTAATAACGTTGCTCAATTGACTTGAATCATATCATCTTCGACATTCACTGAAAAGAATAGCTAAAAAAAGAATAACAAGAGCAAACAAATCACCCTACCAGAAAATATTTTGCAGTTATTTCGTCAACTCTTCCAAAGCTAATTAATAAAATCATTTGAATAGGAAATTGGAGGTCGATGTCTGATTCTCTCCAGTTTCATAAGCTCGTCTTCCCAGCTCCAAAATAGTCATCTGCATCCACTTCCACATTAGTTCCATTCAATTGCATGTCCGTCTTCTTGTCCATACTATTAGGAGATACTTAGGAGATCAACAATTTGGAAAATATTATATGTTCATTTTGTGTAATAACTATATATAATTATTAGTCTAAAGGGCAATAATCATGTGATGAACATCAGCAATGATGCTTATACAGGAGTTCTAAACAAAAGAATGTTAGGTTTTGGAAATAATTAATAAAATCATTTGGATAGGAATCTACCTCTTAATATTGCCTTCAAAGCCATCTCTACCCCATTGGTCGATATCTCATGTTTTCTCCAATTTCATAAGCTCGTCTTCCCAGCTCCAAAATAGTCATCTGCATCCACTTCCACATTAGTTCCATTCAATTGCATGTCCGTCTTCTTGTCCATACTATTAGGAGATACTTAGGAGATCAACAATTTGGAAAATATTATATGTTCATTTTGTGTAATAACTATATATAATTATTAGTCTAAAGGGCAATAATCATGTGATGAACATCAGCAATGATGCTTATACAGGAGTTCTAAACAAAAGAATGTTAGGTTTTGGAAATAATTAATAAAATCATTTGGATAGGAATCTACCTCTTAATATTGCCTTCAAAGCCATCTCTACCCCATTGGTCGATATCTCATGTTTTCTCCAATTTCATAAGCTCGTCTTCCCAGCTCCAAAATAGTCATCTGCATCCACTTTCACGTTAGTTCCATTCAATTGCATGTCCTTCTTTTTGTCCATACTATTAGGAGATGGACTAATCAACAATTTGGAAAATATTAAAGGACCATTTTGTGTAATAACTGACCATAAATAATTGTCAGTTTTTAAAGAGCAATAATCATGTGAAGAACATCAGCAATGATGATTATACAAGAGTTCTAATCAAAAGAATGTTAGATTTTGAAAGTACTTACGCCACAGGTGTAGATACTGAGGTGTTATTGACTTTCAGTCCGGGCCCCCTGCGAGCCTTCACACAAGCACAATTACATTAATCATTGCTTCAAGTCTAAACGTTTGTCTCTTTTGGAAATGTAGTCTTTCATATTTGCGCCTTTTATCTCTGGATTCATCTTGCAGTGAGGATTTCGGACAGATTGGGGTCCTCCAATGAGAGTCTTTATGTTCGATGACCGGGGACGTTTCTGACTAATACTCGCATTATTATTAGCATTCCATCTTGAAGGACTCTCATGGTCTTTTTTGGCATTCCTTGTGCAAACAGGGTCTTAAACATGGTGACATAAATAATCCATTTTCTTGGCCTCCATTTCCTCCGCCCTCCCCCAGAGACAGAAAAAGAATCGCAGGACTTATTTCACTGAGCTCACCAAAATCTGGAAAAAACCAAGGTCAAAATTAAAATTAAACCTTATTGAACCACTTATAAAATTGTCTAACAAGATCAGTAGAGCATCAAAATAGTAGAAATTATTAAAATTATTATTTAACACTAGTGTTATGTTACGCACACATACGAGCATACTTAAACTTATTCCATATCAAGCTGCTGCTGGCACGGTGCCTCAATATACCTATACATATTCAGCAGTATGACAATCTGGACATTTACTACAAGAGTATGCAGCTACTACGCGTTACTAAAAATATACGGATAACACATTCGTACCGGCTTAAGTACACCGATATTGCATCCTCCTGCCGACAAGGATTAGACTCTCGGTCAAGCAGCAAATTCTCACCAGAGTATTTTTCTTTGTAGATTCTGGTAGTTGCGACATGCCTTTAGCGGTGTAATACTACTCTTGGGTTAATTTTGAAGTAAACTATATATTTAATTTGTTGTCATATTCGATTTCAGTCCTCTTGAGGGGTCTTCAAGCAATTTTTTGAGCGCTTTCACTAACAAAGTTGGAGATCTTAATACATATACAGATACATTCTTATACATATATTCACAGCAGCCAAAAAATAACCACAAAGAGTATACTCTTACCAGCCATCTAGTAATAGTTTATATATGCGCCAAACTTCCGGACCACGAATTCTTCATTACGGATGATCCGATGGGGACATATGAACAACTCTTCGGGGACGGGCAACACAATGAGGGCAGGTTCACTGCCACTGACTTTATAGGCACAAACTTCTGGCATGAAATTCGCCTCCAAGTAAACGTCCACAAGAGCATGTAGCTCGTCTCCTTTGCGTAAAACGCCGAAGAGCTTACAAAATTCTGGAATCTCGTCGGTCACATTTGAGATTTCTAGTACCGAATTTTGCTTCAAAGTATGGGATCCGAAGGCAATTTTTTCAATAATGTCATCATAATCGTGTGCCAATAAACTTCGGAAGCGGGTGGGAATGATCACGGAATTAAATTTGACGGAATGCAATGTTGTTGCCTCATAATACACAAATTTATCCCTAGGCAATCCATCACTTGAAATAATCTTTGAAAGCAACCACTTCTGGTGAAAACTTGCAAGACTATAGGGAACGTTTAAGAAGTTCCTCCATTTTCGGATTTTAAAAAGTCCGTATTTCGCTTCAAAACGAAGGCATGACAAATGTCTAGTAGGTCCAAAATCTAAAATCATCTGGAGGAAGTGGGTCAAAAAATGGTGTTTGGGCTTCAGTTTAGCAAGTGGATACAAAATTTGGTAGTCATGCAGGTACCGCGCAATCAGATATCGAAGAGTTTGTATCGACTCATCAGTGTACGTTGTTGAAGACAGGAAAAAATGAGATATGTAAAGAATTTGGCTGAAATTAATGATGTAAGGTTCGTCCTCCGGCTCCAGGAATGGTTCTAACATGAAAAGTAATTCCTGTGCTAAGACGTACAACGATAACGCGGTCATATTTACTTTAGCCTTCGGATTCACAATTCGTTCATCTAATTTGCGTGGCTTGTTTCGAGTGTCACAGTCGTTATAATTCCATGAAAGAACAACTGAAACAATAACACTCAAAGTAATCTTTTGGGTATGGTATGTAAATAATTCTTTAGACTAGTACCAAATTCGACTAATTTCTTACTTTGCTTTAACTGGTTCAAAGTTAACCTTGATTTAACTTTTACAATATAATTCAAAAACCACTGCATTCCACAAGCCAGAACTCCTCCCTCAAGCAATACGTGCATGATATCATGTACACCTGTTCGCATGGATATATCATGTATGTCAAATAACGGGCTTCTTCGGATTATTCCAGTTGCCTTTTGCAAAGATACGCGCTGCAATACATCTGCTTGCTCAATTTCGACAAGGCTTTGACGATGACCTTCCAATGTTCTCATTTCATATCTTTGATCGTTGAAAGTGGCGGAAATATCTCCACGGGATATGTTGCACGTTCGACAAAATTTTATTGCAGGGCCAACCGCCTCTTTGAAACCGAAAAGAAAAGCATTCGCTGGGGAGTCTCCAGTGGCATACATTAGTTTCAGCTTGTACAGTTGGTTCGATTTCCCCAGCGGTATTCCAACAGCGCCATAATTTAAAGTTCGTACAAACTCGTCTAGAATTGCAAACAGACCATGATCATTTTTGAGGTGCATCGATTTGGCAACGAACAATAAGTGCTTAGCTTGGAGTGCAGATCTATATTGCGGAGGAAGATTCAATACTTCGACACAACCGATAGTGACCTTGTGTTTTTTCGTATTCATGCCTAAAAATAAATTAGTGGTGAGAAATGAATAGGATTCTTAATGCTGTTAACGCGGGATATCATTTTAGTTTAAGTACAATAACTGGAATTTCATGAATTTTACCGATGGGATTTACGACTTCTATTTCATCTGTTGAAATAGCCAAGTATATAGTTCGGATAGCATCCAGTGGGTCAGATACATACACCCCTTTCTTTTTTGCCAACTCTTGGTCGCCTGTTGAATTACAGCATTCCTCGTACTGGGGTATGCGCAATAACATATCAAGCAGATTTCTTAAGGGAATGATGTATCCAAGATCGGGTTTTTGTTCAAACAAATATTTTGAAGCGTTGGAGAAATGAGCATAATTCTGTCTGATACCGAAAATTCGTTGGAGTCTGAATCGCTTTTTCTTTCTTGTCATACCTAACGTGACTGGTTGTGGTTCCAGAAGCCCATACCTTTTTACTAGTAGACGCCGACGTTTATATTCGGTTCCAATTATTTTCATATCAACGTTTTCTTGCCTTTCTTTTCCTTTATTCATTATAGTAACAAGGTTTTCCAAAACAAATTGTAATCCAACTTGACCCAGCTGAAACTTCGATTCTAGTTCCAACAAAAATAAAAGTGTGTCCTTCGTAATTCCGTTTATAGAATCATGCTCATCATTATCTGTATCAGCACCCAGTATTTTGTCAAATTCGTGGACTTTTAAATGATGAAAAATAGTGCCATGATTTTTAAAATCTTGCACAGTTTTGAAAGATGTGGCGTGCTGACTACACCGAATGCTCAAATTGGTATCCAATCTGTGTTTCCTCGTATAATGTTCCCAAAGGCGCGCAAAAGTACCCGCTTGATAGGAGCAAGCACAACATGAAAGTACCATTATTACTAAATCAGGATTACAATCGGATATACAATTCTTCACAAATATTAAATTAACCGTGTTTACTGTTCAAACCACTTGGCATAAGGACGAAACTCAAGTCCACTTCCAGATTAATTTGTACAAGAAAGATTGCAAGATTGATGCAATTGCAGTTTGTGCTAAGTGCAGTATTCATTAAATTTGCTTCCTTGAAATGAATATTTAAAAACATTTACCATTTTTAGCTGGCGCATTTTCCAAGACATCTAGTTTACATTTATCTTGTAGTATACTCAACTTATATTTTTGAACCAATAATGAAACAATAATTGTTTAAGTGTATTATTAAATTAATTAATGTAAAATTATATAAATATGTACAAAAATGAACATGATAACACACAATAAATTGCGATTCTGGAACACGTGATATTATGAAAAGTTTATGAGTGATAGAACCAATTGATGAGGTGGACTTCAGTACTAAGACTTTAACTCATTTTTATTAATGATTCCTTATGTATTAACTACCAATTGTGTATACAAAATTATGTACAACGTTGTTATGCTTCTACAAAAATATAGAAATATTTGTCATCATGTTAGACAGCTCACACAGATACTATTCTACATTGCCCACAATTAATCATCTTCACCGTCGAAAGTAAAGTGCTCACTCTCATCCTCGCTGAAATAATGAGTTGTCAACGTATATACAAACATATAAATAATGTAATGAAAATGTAATAAGTTTGGCCCATAAAATATGGTGGATTTAGTAACTTACACAGTTTCTCTATTTGGGAGAACTGCAATCATTTTTTGGAAATGCTCCTGTTGGTCACTCCCAAGGTCAGTAGGCGTGCTCCCAGTCACAAAAGACTCTAATATTTTGAGCCCTTGCCCATATTTAGTAGGAAATGTAATGTAGAATGATTGGATCAGGATGACGAAGAGAAAAAAAGCTTCATCCAGGTTGTTGACAATGTCAATTTGGAAGTCCCCAACGAAGATTTTGATTAGAGATACCTTATTATTGCAGACTGAAGCTCTAATTACTGGTAAAGACTTCCAGGTTGGTGTAGGAGTTTCAAAGAGATCATCATCACCCTGTTTAATCATACATTCGAAGACATGCCTTTATTTCACCGTTTATAAATTTGAGTGCACTCAGTGTTTTATTTTTTACGAAGTTTAAATTAAAATGTACTCACGTTGTAAAACTTGACAAATTCCTCCTTTGCATTCATGGCCTCAAAGTACTTCTTGAATGCATCTTGTATGCCCTATACACATTTTAATGCCGATACAATGGAACACCGTAAGTATTTAAATGTAATATTACACTACCTGTTCTTTATTTGTCATCTTAACGGCCTGCACAAACGCAGTACAGTTGGAAAACATTTTTAACTGGTCCTCCTTTGAATAAAGACGCTCGGCTTCACGACGAATCTGCAAAAACAATAGTTTATAATAATGAAATATATTTAACGACAACCCCTAGGTTAACGAGAAAGGAAAGTAAAATTGTGATAAATTAATAGTTTAAAATGGCAAAAAATACAAAAGTCGGAGACGCCAGCATTGGGTAACTCTCGAAGACTCGAGCAGGACAAACACCTCCCCAGATACTGTTTGACCGATGGTCATATGTTTCAATGAATAATTGTAACAGCGCCATCTCATCCACAGGTTCTTCCGAATATAATTTGAGCATCTGACTTATTTTGACACTAACTCCCGAAAAGTCAGTAACTTCAGGTTTCGATCGTAACTTTCTAAATCATTATAAAAGCTGCTAGACTGAATATGTTTTTTATTCTATAGTTTATAAGTTTATCAGCTTTATACTGCTTCAACCTGTTACTCGAAACAAATTCAATGCATCGCCAATTGTCAACAACTACAGTACTTGGAGTTGTTTTTTCTCCTCCTTTTCCTTTGGAGCGTCTTTGATGACGCACGTACGTGCTCAGACATGTATTGAAGAATCCCTGTTTCAAAAATAAATAAATTCATCTTTAGTTTCACTTCAAGTTACCCATCCATATAATACTCAACAATGTAATAAATTAATTTTGAGATATCGAAATACAAGAAAAATAATTTAATTAGACCACACACCCAAGCTGTCGGTTTCCCCCCATAGTTTTCGATTTGCGGATACTTGAGGAAGACCTTTTCACCGATTATTTCATAATCAAATCGGTTTCCGATGTCAAACTTCTCGTAAAAGTTATAGGCTTCCCTAATTATTGCATGCCAGACTTGAGTGATATCAGTATCAATGTGCTCCATAACTTTTTCGCTGAAGGTTAGAGCAGGAAGCCGTCTCAACTTCTCTAGGCGCTAAATGTTTAATGATACCCACTCAACACATTAATATATACATGTACAAGTTCTAATTTTATTCGAGCTTAACATTAATAGCTGTACCTCCGTGTCTTTTCGCTTTGCGCCACATTTATTGAATTTGGAGGACGATGGTCGCGGAGTTTCAACTCTGACTTGCTTTGAACACTGGCCGTTGGAACAATTATTGGAGTCATTCATGTCCTCGATGCTTCGTTTGCATGTAGGAGCTCCATTCGCTGTTAACATGTTAATAATTCGAAAATATGAAGCATTAGTAGATTATAAGGATATAAGTGTGAAAACGTAAAACATCAAAGTCATTGCAATGGGCTCTCGCTACAAGGGATGCCCGTATATGTGATTCTGACTAAACGGGATTCGAAAGCAGTCCCAACACAATAATTATTGCCGTCAAAATAACAATTCACAAGAATAAGGGACAAAATTATTCATTCCCAGAAGTATTGCTTCTAATAGTTGAATAGCTAGCTGTTAGAATATTTGGATATACATTCTAACTATTGTTCATTTATACAATTTTTCTCTAAATGTGTGCCAATTACCGATTGGAACTTCAGCTGCAGCATTATTTCCATCAACTACACCTAATTCATGCTGAGCCGGCGCACAACCACAGTTAGAGCACCCCTTTCCAAGCTGGGGATAAGTTTCAAAGTCTGGTTTCTCGTACGAATCACAGTTTCCCACCCCACATTTAATACAAGTGTTTCTCATTTTGCCCAAGTGATCTAGCCCCATTATGCGATATCTTCGTGATAATTATTCTTGATGGTATAGCTTTACTCATGCAGCTTGAGTGACAGTATCTCGAATGACACGGTTTTATATTCGTCTTGGAAATTAAGTATTTTAAGATTTCAGTGAAACTCTATAACAAGAACCTTTGGGTTAGGGAAGTTTCCCAAATAACGTAATTAGTAAATCATTTTTCCTGCATTTTTAAACAATCTGTGTACTGTAGTAGCCCCTTGTTCATATTATGACATGATTTTTTACGCTTTTTTTAAAACGGTGCTCCAGAAACACTTATAAAATCCCATGAATCGATTCCTACAGTTCTTTGCTGCTGTCACAGTCTAAATGAGAACTCCACGTCCGACGGGACATAACTTCAGCTCTGAAAATAATTTAATTGTGCCAACAGGTAGTATAAGGTCACAACGTATCCAAGGAATGAATCTTACCTTCGTTTCTGGTTCATATCGGTAAACATTGTTTCCATAAAATTTCCTGAATGTCTAACAATATGAATTACTGTCTTCACAACGTGCAGTGGGAAAATAAATACCGTTTTATAAGTGTAGCATCAAAGGATTGATGTTTATAATTGCAACATCTGTATACATTTGATGCAAATTGTAGTAATCGTGGCCACACGGGCTTTAAAAGGCATATTTTTGTCAAAATAAATAAAACAAACGCTAAATGCGAGATTCAAGCATATTTGCCTTTACTTCAAATATTTAAAAAACCGTGCTAACGAAGCTAGTGCTGCCGAATTAGAACTGAGGTAACATGGGGTAAAGCCTCACCGGATGTGGAACAAGTTTTATATCCAGCGAACCCGGTTAGTTGGGCACATGGTTAAAGTGATTGGGCAGGTGGAAACGGTGGGGTATAGTTGGTCAGAATTTTACTGGGCTACCCAGGTGGTTGGGCAAAAATAATTTTGTTACCCAGGTAGTTGAACAAAATAAATCACCTACCCAGGTAGTTGGACAAAAAAATTTGGCCTACCCAACTAGTTGACCACAAAATATTTGGGCTACACAGGTAGTTGAGCAAAAACAATTGGGCTACCCAGGTATAGTTGACCAAAAATAATTTGGGCTACCCGGGTATTTGGGCAAACTTGCCGGCGGGGTTTTTGTCATTTGTTCTGGCGGGTTAATTGGGCAACTACCAATGTTAGGATAGTTGGGCATCTGGAACTTTTTCCACATCCGAGCCTCACTAATCAGAAGTTTGAACTGTATTTCTAGTCTTGTTAGACAATTATTTTAAAATGCCGGTTTCTTTGACATTATTTAAAACCAAAGTTGCAGCTTTAGTCAAAATGTTGTTTTTTCCGAAGTTTTGATATATGCAATAAAATCTCGTATTTTCTATAGAATCAGATGTAACAAAATAAAACAAGTTTTTTCTTTTCGATTTAAGATGTTAAATTTTTATGATGATCCGGAAGAGGTTTCTTCAGTATATGCAAGCCAAATATAAGTAATTAAATTGCACTGAAACGAATCTGATTTTAGATTTTTTAAACTAATTAGAACTAATGCAACATACTGCTAAGTAAGTTGTGCATGGGATTATATACTTTCAGTCACTCATATATGTCGATGAATGATATTGCAGTCAGTTAGATGTAATCACCACCTTTGCGGATTACTTAATTTTAGACCCATCCCTTACGGTCTTTGAAACAATCGGCTCAAAGAAGTGCTTCAATTATGCATCTAAATAATGGCATTATACTGATCTCTGAAGTGCTTGAGTTAAAAGTATAAATAATTGCAGTGTACACTATACTACTATAGATTTGTTTGACTGAGCCGAACGTTTTTGCGGCCGATATTTCATTATACTGATCAGGAGCTATTTATATAACTATATGGACCTTAAGCAAGCGTCTATACGATTCATTTACAGCAGTGACAATTTTTTTAATTTCGTAAATTGAAACTTTTATTTATTTACTAACAATTATTGATTAGAATTTTACATTGGTACCAAGGAAACCGCAGGAAATGCAGCTAGTTATCTCTTCAACTGTAAATATTTTGTGTGCTAACTTGTTTCGACTATTGTATGTTATGCGATTTAGAATAGGCGGTTGTATACTGAAAGCAGGCTTGAAGCAAAGGTTTGTTTGTGTGTGTTTAGCAGAGGTATCCATTTGAAATCACCTTCGTTTATCCATCAGAAGCGGGACCGTTTCCAATTACCCATTCCTTCATCGTTCCGTAAAATGAAGCCTTCTGAATATTTACCCTTCCTTCACCCTTCTTTCATTCAAACCCTGCTAAAATCCTTCCTTCAGCCTTCAAAAAATATTTAAATGCCCTTCATGCGTTACATTCCTTCTATGTTCATTTGTTTATCGCAAATCTTGTAGCACAAGTCACAAAAGCAGAGCTTTAAACTTCAAACTGATTACCGCTGAAAAACTAATAATTAGTTTGCAATTAATTGCAATTATTGCAGATTATCAGTATGTACTTATTTACAGTGAAGGGAATCAAATGCTTACATGCTCCGGATATCATGCTGCCATTATGGGATAAATGTTTCTAGAATAACATAAATCAGGCCCGCTCGAAAAATGTTTTTCAGTTGAGTAACGGTGTACGTACGTACATGAACTTTAGTTACGGAAGGATTTTGCCTTAAAAAATGTTTTTAGCTTTAGCATATA
The DNA here is from genome assembly GCA_947179485.1 of Allacma fusca. Classification (NCBI taxonomy): domain Eukaryota; kingdom Metazoa; phylum Arthropoda; class Collembola; order Symphypleona; family Sminthuridae; genus Allacma; species Allacma fusca. The sequence continues at coordinate 74,105 of CAMXBY010000002.1, read as the reverse complement.
GTTGTACGCTAAATTGAATCCACGACAGCACTTTGTACGTCAACTCGGACCTACTATTCGTCGAAAGTCTCCTGCGTTTTGTTCTTGCAGTAAAAACTGGAAGAAATCTCCAATTGTTTTTTTGCCAGTAAGTAATTCAGTTGTAAATATTTTCTAATTGTAACTGATAGGAAATATTTGTTGTGACCCCCTTAATTTCAGATCTTCAAAATGGTTAAAAATGTTGTATATCATAAGCATGGGTTATGAAATGAAAATGGTACTTTTAATTACCATTAATTTATTTATTTATTACTCTTAATTTAACCAACATTTTACTCAACATTTTTACCTATGCTACTCATTTTACATTCAGTAGTTATAAGTATTCCTTTGAAAATATTGTATTGGTACCTGGTATTGTTTGCATTGACTCTAGTTAGTCTTGATCCCCTCTGAGATAACGTATTAGCATGCAAAGTGAAAAGTTAATTCAACATGAGAATCAGTGTGTAAATGTATTGTCTAACATGTCCATAAATAAAAACTTCGGAATTTAAGAGAGGATCTTAAAAACAATACCCTGTCGCTGATTCTACTGTTGTTGGGCCTCAAGATTAAATTAAATGCCTGCATGAAGCATATACAAAGGAAAGAAACCTTACATTTACGATAAGCATCAGTTGGATCACATTCTGCATCTGGTATGTAGATTTTAAACATTCCCTTAATGTTATTTTTTTTTTAAATGATTATGTAGACACATGCATTGTATATATTCATCTTCATATATTATTTTGTACGCGTGAGAAAGGCACCATTGTATATGTTATCAAAATTAGTGATTTATAAATCACTTTACAGAGATATATTTTTAATAAGTAGTGCACAAAAAATTTCTGAAAAGGTGGCTGGAACATGCATTCTTATTGCCACGTATGTGTTGTTAATTTTTAAAGTAAGAGCATTCTAAATAATTTAATAACTTAAATTTAATTTATTAAGGCTTCAATTTATGCATGAATAATTTCATTTTAGTTAGGATTCAATTCCGACCAGATGAATGTAGGTTGTAGGGAGGGACGTATGTATCTAGGGAGTTATCTACATATGTATACATGTATAAAATGTAGGCTAAAATGTAGGCTCTACCGCTCTACGTACGAATCTAAAAATATGTAGGATTTAAGTTATGCGATTATTTTGTCCAGCTTTGCAATTGGGACTAGTGCTGGTGCTGACAAAGGAATCAGAAACCACGAGTCCAAGTGGCGGATTCAGCTAACTGGATGTAATGGGTCCAATTCAGGCATGTGTATGTAGGATTCCCATATGGGCCAAAATGAAAATCCACTTATGGCTTATAGTCTGTCCCTTAACACAAATATCCGGCGGGTATTGGAACCGTATAATACAATAATCGATATTTGGCCGGGTATTATAAAACCCGGGTGCAATGTCCGGATGCCATTAGCACTAAAATAGTCAGACGCCTAACAAACATTGATGCAGCGAATGTTACTAATTTTTCAATATTTGTGGATATCGGGTATGGTATTACCCGGTTCCAGTACCCGCATTATGTGTGCCCTAACTGTTAAATATCTAAGGAAGCTTGTGCTGCGTTTATTCGCAAGCGGATGTGGAAAAAGTTCCAGATGCCCAACTATCCTAAAATTGGTAGTTGCCCAACTAACCTGCCAGAACAAATTGCCAAAACCCCGCAGGCAAGTTTGCCCAACAACCCGGGTAGCCCAAATTCTTTTTTGCCCAACTACCTGGGTAACCTAATTTTGTTTTGCCCAACTGCCTGGGTAACCCAATTTCGTTTTGCCCAACTACCTGGGTAGCCCAAATTTATTTTGCCCAACTACCTGGGTAGGCGCCAATTTTTTTGCCCAACTATCTGGGTATCCCAAATATTTTGCCCAACCACCTGGGTAGCCCAATAAAATTCTGCCAAACTGCCCCGCCGTTTCTACCTGCCCAACCACTTTAACTATGTGCTCAACTAACCAGGTTCGCACGATAGGCAACTTTTTCCACATCCGTTCACAAGTTACTGTAATGGGGTTTGAAATCCGCTAAATAAAAAACCTGGCTTCGGTTCCATGATTACAAGTTGGAGAAACCTGTCTGCAGTTCCCATTTATTTGAGTGTGCGTATGCGAGAGGCATCACTACTGCAGTATCGGGTGGTAATGGTCTGGTCTGATCTGCATTTTATGAAACTGGCCTGGTTCAAAGGTCAGACCAGATCATTGGTCTGGTCCCGTTTTTCGGACCAGACCAAATACCACGGTCTGCAATGTCCGGGTCATGGTGCAGAGAACCATTAAAAGTAATTAAATAATGCATTTTTATTAAGTAAAATTATCATTTGATCCCTAACAAGGACAATTTTAAACATTACATGGGATTTTGTGTATCCACAAATTTTTATTTTACGAAAGATTAGGACCACCAATAACAGACCTTTACAAATAGTCCAGACCCCTAATGCGCAGTTGCTGTCATACATGATGAGTTACTTAGTCATGGGGGATATAAGTCTATTAGTGTACCTCTTTTTTATCCTAATAAAAGGTACTCCAGGGTTTCTGAAACAGGATTTCTGTAGAAAACAAGGATTTTTTTGAACAGGCAGGCTCTCGGACAAAGATTCTCTGAAATTATTGCCATATTACAGGGTTTATTCAAATACAAATGTAGTAGAGATCAGTTAAACCTCTTTAGTCACATCGCAGTGGACCGTATATAAAAGTTGACTGTAGAGAACGTTGTCTACTGAATAGTCAACTAATTGACTACTCGGAGTACATACAATTATTTGTTGAATACGCTTTATTGGAATTTTGGGATGAAAATGTAGTTCTTGCATGCATATATGCATGTAAATAATCTACTTTTATTCACTGTTTAGCCAAAATCTGATTAAATTACGATATCGTACCTTAAAAAAGCGTTTTTTGCACTTTACGGTAACAGTAATTACGGTATTTTAACCCTTATATACCCAAGCTTTTTCGTGTCGCGTAAATACCCAGGCTATGGCAGGGACTGCCATATGATTTTGCATTGTACGAGGGCCCATAATAAACTACTTTAAGAATAATAATTCAAAGGGCCTTAAATCCACTTGGATTTAATTAATAGCTCTCCTAACATCATTGGACACAAAGTGGTGACCGTTTCAAGCCAATTGGATGAAGTAGCAATCAGGTGACCATGCCCCAGAGGTCAAGTTTTTAATGCGGGGCCCATGCCAAAAATTCTAATATTTGACAAACCAATCCCGCCAATAAATTCCTTCTGGGGGACAATATTAGGTTTAATTGGGAACCTTTGTCGCATGACCGTTCGTGTGACCTCCAGGGGTCACTAGTTACCCCGGGGTCAAATTCAAAAGTTCAAATATTTGATAAACCAATTACTGGAATGTATTCCTCAAGGAGAACGATAATAGGTTTAATTGGGAACTTTTGTCGCATGACTGTTCATGTGACCTCCAGGGGTCACTAGTTACCCCGGGGTCAAATTCAAAAGTTCAAATATTTGGCAAACCACTCACTGGAAAGTATTCCCCATGGAGAACCATAATAGATTTAATTGGGAACTTTTGTCGCATGACCGTTCGTGTGACCTCCAGGGGTCACTAGTTACCCCGGGGTCAAATTTAAAAGTTCAAATATTTGATAAACCAATTACTGGAATGTATTCCTCAAGGAGAACGATAATAGGTTTAATTGGAAACTTTTGTTGCATGACTGTTCATGTGACCTCCAGGGGTCACTAGTTACCCCGGGGTCAAATTCAAAAGTTCAAATATTTGACAAACCAATCACTGGAAAGTATTCCCCATGGAGAACGATAATAGGTTTAATTGGGAACTTTTGTCACATGACTGTTCATGTGACCTCCAGGGGTCACTAGTTACCCCGGGGTCAAATTCAAAAGTTCAAATATTTGATAAACCAATTACTGGAATGTATTCCTCAAGGAGAACGATAATAGGTTTAATTGGGAACTTTTGTCGCATGACCGTTCGTGTGACCCCCAGAGGTCACTAAATTTGACATGGGACCATTGTCAAACGTTAGTAAATTTACCAAACCAACCACTGTAACTTAGTTCTCGCGGTGAGCTAGAATTGCTAGTTCTGCGTATGACCGTCGGTGTGACCATGAGGTCTGTTTTTGACATGGGGTCTCTTATTACAATTTTGTGGAGCATGTACCGGTATCCTTGTTTTATCACTTCTATAACGCACCAAAATTCTTTCAGATTTGTTACCTACACTATCGACGCCCTGAAATTACCCTGACCATCCAGTTTCATGAACATCGGAGAAGGGATAGTACACTGCACTTATACCCATTTTTAATAAATTATGTGCGATATATATAAGTAAATAAGTATAAAGTTGGGGTGACTTTGATACGTTCCGGTGGTTTTACAATGAAAATTAATCTACCACCTAATTTATAATTGCTGGCCGTATATCCACCACAAAAATGCGTATATACCTCCGAAAATTTTCCATGGAAATAACGGCAATATACGTAAAGTATATATATATGTATATATACACTTTATATTATATATACACTATGTATAATATATATATACTATACATAATATTTATTCTATGGTTATATATATATACTATCCATAGAATAAGTATTATGTATAGTATATATATATATATATATTATCCATAGAATAAATATTATAGTGTATATATATATAATAAATATTATGTATAATACTATACATAATATTTATTCTATGGATAATATGTATATAGTACATCTATATCCATATATAGATTTCCAGAATAAGGCTTTTTCTGGGAATTTTTAGGTGGACAGGCATATAACCAAGGGCATTTTCATTTGGACAAGCGTAATAATTCATTGTAGCAACAAGATTAGTTAGAACATTCTTTTCTTATTTCTTCTTTTTCTTAATTCTGGAACAAAATTAATGTTCGTGTTCTACATCTAGAACAAAAACAAGAGAATAACTAAGCACTCGTAACAACTGTAAACAAACAACGGTAAAGTAAAATGAAAATAACTTGGGCGTGATCAAATATTTTCAGTTACCCATTGAAATTTTTCAGAAATATCGTTATCGGGTATTATGGTACCCGCGTGTTCGATTGGCGAAATTTAACAGTCTCGCATTAGGATGCACAAACGGTATTGCATTTTATGTAACATTAAATTTTTCATAATCCAAGATTTTTGTTACCAATCCCGGGTATTATAGTCCCCGGGTATTACAGTTGTATTGCCCGAATCGTAACTGCAGAATTTTTAAGTGTCTATTTTGGCTTGAACTGTGTTCATTACGTCCAACATATAATTTCATATAATGGCATTGGCGCGAATTTGAAATTCCGGATGCTACCCGGGTAACATGCTGCCAGGATAAAAGCCCAACCAGTTATTTAACTGTGAATGGTATGCTGTAGCAGGAAGAAATATTGCCTAGGGCGACTATTTTCATTTTATCATACGGGGGTCATTATTGAAATTCCCGGGTAGCCGTTACCCGGGTAAAATCACTTCGGACGAATAGACATGACCTAAATCTAATTATTCATGCTAATAATGGGTCACATTTCCGTGTAGAACGCGAATCAAACCATTTTTAAAAATATGAAAATGTCTGAATGAGCCCTACTTAATACGCATTACCGTTTACTTAACATTGAAAATGGCCGCGGGAAGCCAACTTTGCCTCCTTCTGATTTTTTTCCCTCATAAACCGAAATTCCCCCGACCTTGTGACTTGGTCAAGTTGCAGTGAAAATAATGGAGAACGATTAGAAAAAAAATCAGCCATGTTGCTCAACTTTGACCTGTCACTTTTAGGCTTGAACCGCAAATTACGCAGTTAACTGGCAGGCACTGCCATAGCTTGGGCATTACAGGGTTAAACAAGAACAGTATGAACATGTCTAGCTGGAACATACTAATTCGCTGGAACTAGCTAATGCTCTACAATATTCTAGGCATGAGGGTCTCGAATCATTTAAAACTCTCGATAGTCTTGTTCTTGTTTTAGAACAAAATATCGAGATCGAGAATTTTAAAAATCGAGAACACAATCATACCGAGACAAGCGATACAGCCGAAAATTATTGAATAAGGGGGCAATAATGTACACCGTAGTTAATTTAGCAAGTCCCCGTATTCGCTAAAGCCACAACTCATTTAAAACTATGTTATTAATGTAGTTCTCTCGATTTAATTTTTGTTGGAACAGACTAATTCTCCAGGACGGACCCATTCTTTAGAACAGACCCATTCGCTGGTACAGATTAATTCACTAGAACAGACCAACAGACGCCATCACTAGAACAGACCCCTTCGCTGGAACAGTCTAAATCTTTAGAAAAGGCTAATTCTCAAAGACCAGACTCAATCCCTAGAACAGTCTCATTCTCTAGAACAGACTCATTCGCTGGAACAGAATAACTCACTAGAAAAGACAAATTCTCTAGAACAGACTCATTCTCTACATCAGATGCATTCTCCAGAACAGGCTCATTCTCTACATCAGACGCATTCTTTAGAACAGGCTTATCCTCTAGAACTATAGTTCTAAATTCCTTGGTTTCTATAAGAATACCTTCAATAATAGCGAAATTTTACTTACTGTACAGGTATTTGTTTTTGTCCCGATCAATTGTTCAGTCCCGTTCCGAAATCTTCGGAATAAAAAAATATCGTCCCGATTCAGTCCCGAAATACATGGGGACACAAATTTTGTCCCGAAACTGTCCCGATCCCGGTCCCGAAAACCTCGGGACGTCCCGTCCCGAATAGAAGCCCTACCAGAAAATGTGTCTTTCCTTAAGATTCAGTCAGTTCTAGAGAATGAGTATCTCGGAGAATCTCAGAGAATGAGTAGTATCAAATAGTGGTCGGATCGATTTCATTCAATTTGAAGCTTCAAAATGAGTGAAAAAGCGAATTTCGGTTGCAGCTGCCCCAAAGCAATTCGATTCAGTTCACTCAGTGGCTCGAATTGGATCATAAATAAAACGATTCAAGCAGGAAAATACAAATTTTTCAAAACATTACCCGCTGAAGTGCATTAAAAAACAAAAGTATAATGACAACGTGATTGTAGTATACACCACATAAACTAAATGTATATAACATTTTATCAAGCCCATAGGAGCAGTAGAGGTTAAATAAATATTACATTCCCAAATTTTCTACACTGACTTCAATACATTTACAATTACTGTCACGATATTTTGATTAAAAGAATATATACTTTTCAACTTTTTACTAAAATTGCAGAAGTAGCATACCCTCTACTGTATATAAAACTGCACGATTTTTCAGCGATCTTCCGAACAGGTCCGTAGGATGTAAATGTAAAACCGATGAGGAAATCAAAACCGTCAGTCAAGTTAGCCCGAGTTAAATTCCAGCCTGAGTTAATCATATACATCATTCAAATACATACCCATGAGTTTCCCTATGCACTAAAACACGCGTACAGAGTAACTTGGAAAACCCCTCGAAGATTTGAACAAAGTAATCCTTTAGCCGTTCCGACTTGTTGTTTCATTGTGTTGACTTTTTGTAATTAGGTAATTATTAATAATTCGAACTGCTAGCAACTAGAACTACATTTGTTGCTCGATAACACCTGGGGAATTCCTACGATGTGAGTTTACTTTAATGTTTACACTAATTTTAATGATGATGTGTCTCCACGTCTTGAAAAAGATGTTAGGAGCGGCTTTAGACACAATAAACGCTACGTGCATATGCAGGCCACGTCAAATTGTTTTCTAGTCAAGGGCGTAATCACATGTCATGGGCAACCAAACATTTTCAACTAGGTCCATATCCACATCAAGTAAATATTTTCCTAGTCCAGGGCGGAACTAAATGTCATAAGCAACTAATCTTCGGATTCAAAAACCTTTCGCGAAAAAAACAACTTGTGCATAATTTTTTGCTTTTAATATATTCTCATTTCATGGTCGATCCTTTCTGTAATCATGAATATAGTTAGCACTTCCACAAATTTAAGTTTCTAAAAAAAATTCAATGTCTAAACTCGGGGGTAAATGAGGGAAGTCCAGGATTTATTTCTAACCCGGGTGGCCGGATTCATATCTGAATTTAAAATCAAATTCTCCGTGGTCAATTCCTTCTGCCTTCATCATATTTATTTGAATTTGGACAAATCCGAATTTTTTAAAAATCTTTGAAAATTTAAAACCAGGCGAAAATAAGGGCACCCCCAGTTTTATTTCTAACCCGGTTGGCCGGAATCAATTCTGACCTCAGAATCAAATTCTCCGTGGTCCATTTCCTCTGCCTTCATCAATTTAATTTGAATTTGGACAAATCCGAATTTTTTAAAAATCTTTGAAAATTTAAAACCACGCGAAAATAAAGGCACCCCCAGTTTTATTTCTAACCCGGCTGGCCGGATTCAAATCTAACATTAGAATCAAATTCTCCGTGGTCGATTACTTCTACCTTCATCAATTTTATTTAAATTTGGACAAATCCGAATTTTTTAAAAATCTTTGAAAATTTAAAACCAGGCGAAAATAAGGGCACCCCCAGTTTTATTTCTAACTCGGCTGGCCGGATTCAAATCTGACATTAGAATCAAATTCTCCGTGGACGATTACTTCTACCTTCATCAATTTTATTTGAATTTGGACGAATCCGAATTTTTTAAAAATCTTTGAAAATTTAAAACCACGCGAAAATAAGGGCACCCCCAGTTTTATTTCTAACCCGGTTGGCCGGAATCAATTCTGACCTCAGAATCAAATTCTCCGTGGTCAATTTCTTCTGCCTTCATCAATTTTATTTGAATTTGGACAAATCCGAATTTTTTAAAAATCTTTGAAATTTTAAAACCCCGCGAAAATAAGGGCACCCCCAGTTTTATTTCTAACCCGGTTGGCCGGAATCAATTCTGACCTCAGAATCAAATTCTCCGTGGTCCATTTCCTCTGCCTTCATCAATTTTATTTGAATTTGGACAAATCGGAATTTTTTAAAAATCTTTGAAGTTTTAAAACCACGCAAACATAAGGGCACCCCCTGTTTTATTTCTAACCCGGCTGGCCGGATTCAAATCTAACATTAGAATCAAATTCTCCGTGATCGATTACTTCTACCTTCATCAATTTTATTTGAATTTGGACAAATCCGAATTCTTTAAAAATCTTTGAAAATTTAAAACCACGCGAAAATAAGGGCACCCCCAGTTATATTTCTAACTCGGCTGGCCGGATTCAAATCTGACATTAGAATCAAATTCTCCGTGGTCGATTACTTCTACCTTCATCAATTTTATTTGAATTTGGACAAATCCGAATTTTTTAAAAATCTTTGAAAATTTAAAACCACGCGAAAATAAGGGCACCCCCAGTTTTATTTCTAACCCGGTTGGCCGGAATCAATTCTGACCTCAGAATCAAATTCTCCGTGGTCAATTTCTTCTGCCTTCATCAATTTTATTTGAATTTGGACAAATCCGAATTTTTTAAAAATCTTTGAAAATTTCAAACCAGGCGAAAATAAGGGCACCCCCAGTTTTATTTCTAACCCGGTTGGCCGGAATCAATTCTGACCTCAGAATCAAATTCTCCGTGGTCCATTTCCTCTGCCTTCATCAATTTTATTTGAATTTGGACAAATCCGAATTTTTTAAAAATCTTTGAAAATTTAAAACCAGGCGAAAATAAGGGCACCCCCAGTTATATTTCTAACTCGGCTGGCCGGATTCAAATCTGACATTAGAATCAAATTCTCCGTGGTCGATTACTTCTACCTTCATCATATTTATTTGAATTTGGACAAATCCGAATTTTTTAAAAATCTTTGAAATTTTAAAACCACGCGAAAATAAGGGCACCCCCAGTTATATTTCTAACTCGGCTGGCCGGATTCAAATCTGACATTAGAATCAAATTCTCCGTGGACGATTACTTCTACCTTCATCAATTTTATTTGAATTTGGACAAATCCGAATTTTTTAAAAATCTTTGAAAATTTAAAACCAGGCGAAAATAAGGGCACCCCCAGTTTTATTTCTAACCCGGTTGGCCGGAATCAATTCTGACCTCAGAATCAAATTCTCCGTGGTCAATTTCTTCTGCCTTCATCAATTTTATTTGAATTTGGACAAATCCGAATTTTTTAAATATCTTTGAAAATTTAAAACCAGGCGAAAATAAGGGCACCCCCAGTTTTATTTCTAACCCGGTTGGCCGGAATCAATTCTGACCTCAGAATCAAATTCTCCGTGGTCCATTTCCTCTGCCTTCATCAATTTTATTTGAATTTGGACAAATCCGAATTTTTTAAAAATCTTTGAAAATTTAAAACCACGCGAAAATAAGGGCACCCCCAGTTTTATTTCTAACCCGGTTGGCCGGAATCAATTCTGACCTCAGAATCAAATTCTCCGTGGTCGATTACTTCTACCTTCATCAATTTTATTTGAATTTGGACAAATCGGAATTTTTTAAAAATCTTTGAAGTTTTAAAACCACGCAAAAATAAGGGCACCCCCAGTTTTATTTCTAACCCGGCTGGCCGGAATCAAATCTAACATTAGAATCAAATTTTCCGTGATCGATTACTTCTACCTTCATCAATTTTATTTGAATTTGGACAAATCCGAATTTTTTAAAAATCTTTGAAAATTTAAAACCACGCGAAAATAAGGGCACCCCCAGTTTTATTTCTAACCCGGTTGGCCGGAATCAATTCTGACCTCAGAATCAAATTCTCCGTGGTCAATTTCCTCTGCCTTCATTAATTTTATTTGAATTTGGACAAATCCGAATTTTTTAAAAATCTTTGAAATTTTAAAACCCCGCGAAAATAAGGGCACCCCCAGTTTTATTTCTAACCCGGTTGGCCGGAATCAATTCTGACCTCAGAATCAAATTCTCCGTGGTCAATTTCTTCTGCCTTCATCAATTTTATTTGAATTTGGACAAATCCGAATTTTTTAAATATCTTTGAAAATTTAAAACCAGGCGAAAATAAGGGCACCCCCAGTTTTATTTCTAACCCGGTTGGCCGGAATCAATTCTGACCTCAGAATCAAATTCTCCGTGGTCAATTTCTTCTGCCTTCATCAATTTTATTTGAATTTGGACAAATCCGAATTTTTTAAATATCTTTGAAAATTTAAAACCAGGCGAAAATAAGGGCACCCCCAGTTATATTTCTAACTCGGCTGGCCGGATTCAAATCTGACATTAGAATCAAATTCTCCGTGGACGATTACTTCTACCTTCATCAATTTTATTTGAATTTGGACAAATCCGAATTTTTTAAAAATCTTTGAAAATTTAAAACCACGCGAAAATAAGGGCACCCCCAGTTTTATTTCTAACCCGGCTGGCCGGAATCAATTCTGACATTACAATCAAATTCTCCGTGGTCGATTACTTCTACCTTCATCAATTTTATTTGAATTTGGACAAATCCGAATTTTTTAAAAATCTTTGAAAATTTAAAACCACGCGAAAATAAGGGCACCCCCAGTTTTATTTCTAACCCGGTTGGCCGGAATCAATTCTGACCTCAGAATCAAATTCTCCGTGGTCAATTTCCTCTGCCTTCATTAATTTTATTTGAATTTGGACAAATCCGAATTTTTTAAAAATCTTTGAAAATTTAAAACCCCGCGAAAATAAGGGCACCCCCAGTTTTATTTCTATCCCGGTTGGCCGGAATCAATTCTGACCTCAGAATCAAATTCGCCGTCGGATCCTTTTGCCTGCGTCAATTTTTTTTTAATTTGGTAGATGGCGAACGTCGACAAAACTGGGGACATCAGTTTAGGTCTAGTGAAACGTGGGAAATTCTATCGTAAAGGTGCCAAATGGAGCAGGTGTACCGCTTCGGAAATAGCATCTGTTATGAGCAAGATTTGTAATAACGCTGATGGTTGGCAATCTGCTGGTTACTACCGAAAATCAGATCTATGGGGACAGTTGGTTGCTGAGTTTTACCCAAAGCAGCTCGAGAGGGATCGGAAGTTTTTGTCAAGTTGGTATCTTAGGAAGCATTCCGCTTTAAAAGTGAGTATTTCAGCTATTGTTCTTTAGAAAAGAGTGAGATACATTTCGTATGTTTTGTTTGCAGGCTGCATTTTTGGGTTTACGCGGTACTCCCGTAGTGTGCTTGGATCCACCTCCCGCATGTTCTACGCCCAACGCCAGCAGATCCATTTACTGCATTTGTCAAGGATCTTCGTCTGGGGACATGGTGGAATGTGGAAAGTGTAAGGAATGGTACCATTGTTTGTGCATTCGAGTAAATAGGAAGACAGTTGCAAAAGACGGCAACTACGAATGCCCCAGGTGTAAAGGAAATTCGTGGATCCGTTATCCCTCCATATTTTTACAAACGTTTCGTGGTAAGTGTCGACGATTTCCGCAATTTGTTTCGAGATCGGTATAAATAAGTGAACTGTGTTGCCTTGACATGGTTGTGTAGGTGTAAGGGCAAATATCAGCTCAATTACAATGGACCAAGACGACGATAATCACTCAGTTAAATCCGACGATGGCCAAGAACAAAACGCACGCACGTTGGCTATAAATATTCCGTCTCCAGTCTCAGATGTAAGCCAAACAAGCAACAATCGGGAAATACATTCAAGTTTCTGGACATCTGCGGGAGACTTTAATCTCAGCCGCAGACCACTGAAAGGTCAACATCATGTAACACGTAACTTCTATATTTTTAGGAAATCGATTCCACATAAATGTTTCTGTTTGCAGATATGGGTTTGCAGGCTGCCCTGGCAAGTACAAGGACAGAAAATGTCGAAAGCGGCGACAAACTTACTTCCACGCACAAAGACTTGGGTTTAGAGTTCGTATGTGAAAAACCGCCTTCTACGCCTAACAGAAACATACATGAGATTCAAACAGATAATGACCAGATGGATATTGCACAGGTTGTTGAAGACGAGAACGCAGGTTTTGATGATTTCGGCACCAAATATACAGGTAATGATTCTGGTTTCTTTCAATTGATAACATTTTGACATCTAACTGCAGACTGTTTCATAGACCACGGTGACTCAGTACAAGTCGAGACTAGCAACACAACAGTGCTTATCCCGAAAACGTTCCAGTTTACTGTCAAGAAAAAGGTTTGGGACAGCTATGTTGAGACGCGAAATCGCCATGGCAAAATAACATTTGGTATGCGTCCAGGTTGGCTGGACGTGATATTAAGGAGGAAATTTAACAAGGTCAATCCATGCTGTGTCCCTAACTGCAAACGGCAGGATGTTTCCACCGGGAAAAGAGGCCACTTGTACGTTTTAGATGGATACTGTACACATAAACCACACTGCTGGGAGACTATACGGATCACTGGGAATTTTAATGCCGACAAATCAAAAGTACTCTTTAAAGTCGTGTAAGTGTATAAGCAAATTTGAATTTATAATGTAGGTTGAAGGTAAGTTGTAAATCAGTTGATATATTCGTAGCTGTACGGGCACTATTAACCACCAGCCGCTAAGAGTTTGCAGCAATAAATTGCAAGCCGAGAATCGAGCAGCATTTAAGGAACATTTGCGTTATAGACATGCAGATGCAGTGGCAACGGAAATGGCAAACAAAGCTGATGATTTAGCTCAAAGATGCGGCAATTTTACAGCAGTTCCGCGCGGACAAGTACTGCGACAAGCAAGGCATGAGGTAAAGCGTACATGCATTCCATTATTTCGATTAAATAAATACATATGCATTTGCTTTCAGATGCTTAAAGAACGAGATACTGATAGTCTGCCCACTGTGGACCTGCATCGACGGATTTATACGGACAGAAGTTTAGCTGAGTTTGTCATTGGGTATAGCATTAAACCTTTGCACGTTGTTATGATGACCACAAGACAAATGGATGTTTTAAAGACATTTAAGCAACGCAAACAACACACCGTTATTCACTTGGATGCAACCGGAGGAGTTGTTCGACATCTTACTGAGAATTTGGGGGATAGTCAAATATTGATGTATGCATTGGTCATTGCCAACCCAGCTGACAAATCAAACTCGATAGCAGTTTGTGAATTCTTAAGTAATTCGCAGAATACAGACTCCATCGGCCAGGGTTTGGCCGTATTTCGTACTACGTAAGATTGTAACAATTTATTACTAATGTTTTTCATCTTTATTATTTACTTCCTACGGATCACTTGCAGGGTCGACTCGTACTTCAAAACTGGACCATCTGGGTGGATGAAACGCATAGAAACAGACTTTAGTTTAGCCACCATAGCAGCAGTTATTCACACGTTCTGGAATGGTCATAGTACATCCTCATATCTTAACCTATGTTGGGAAGAACTTTTCAAGGTCCGGAAACCTTCAGAAATAAATCACCATGTTTGCCGTATGCACATAATCCAAGCTATTGTCGCTAAACTGGAAGAATGTTACGTAGAAAAGGAAGACGAGCGTGTGAAAATCATAAAGAAGTTGTTTAACCGTTATCAGTATTCTTACGATATCCACACGGCTAACTACTACGTTCGCAAGATATTCGTTCTATGTCTATCACCAACCGATGTTCCCAGTGTTACACAGGTGCTATCGACTCTTCAATCCGCTCCACCAAAATTGCTACAACTTGGTAACATCTTTACTTGATAATTTGTATTACAAATCGACCCAACATCATGTGTGTCTGCATTTAAAAACTATACGTACTAATGTTTCACAGAATACGAAATAGTGCATCAAAACTATCTAGTACAACATCTTTCGGATACTACGTTATGTCGTGGAACATCGTTTGGACGATTCTATCACGATTTGCGGACTATCGTTATAAGTTCACTGGCACAAGACCAAGTAGAATGTTTTTTATCGCCAAACAGGTTTTACAATGAAAGCTTTGTCACTTACTTGTGCACGCACATGTTACCGTATACACCAATGCTCACTCATATTATGTTCGAATTGCGTGGAGATCACCGCCATAACGACACACAAGAACCTGTCGAAAATTGGAACAAGGTTGTAAAAAGGCACGAACAGTGTAAGGATGGTAAACTGACATTAGCCAGATACGTTCATGAAGCCAAAAATGTTATTGAAGGTATCATGTGTTGTATTTTCTGTAATATCACATTACTGGTGGTCCGAAATGAGTTGATCAAGAAGTAAAGACATATTGGTTTACAGGGCGGTGCACAAGGTTCCTGGCGGATTACACTCGTTACTTAGGACAACTTGAGGGAATAAATAAGCAACGAAAACCCGGAAGACGTAGGAAGAATGTAACCCCGACAGTGTCCACATACCAGACTTGCGAAAATCCTGCGAACGTGTCTTTCCTTCCCTTACAGGAAAGCTCATGTGTTCTCACAGAATCCTGGAAGAAGAAAGGCAAACATGTACCTAAAGTTAAATTGGTGGCATCGATTTTCGACACTTTGCCATTTATTCCGTGAGTTAATATTAATTGTATTCTTACGTATTCTGGAGTTTGAAACCGGTTGCTTTTGTTACAGTTGGGGTTCCAGAGCTCGAGATGATGGTGCATTTCTTTTTGTCAACACTTGTTCTTTCGATAATATCATGACTATGACGCTTTATCTGTACGAGACTGACACATACTTTCATAAGTTTATTTCCAATGGTTCAGCAAGCAGGATATTAGTTGTTGATGCCCTTCAGTGTTTGAGAGAGGGATTTCAAAATCTTGCAAAACAGAAATGGTTATCTCTGACTGATCGGGAATTACAAAGTAAACCTGCTTTGAATGACATGTGGAATGGTGAGGAGGAATACGGACTCGCTGCTCTCCATGGGCTGTTTGAAGACTATTTGCAAGTGACTTCTTGTAGTACATGTGTGTACGAGACATTCAGAAGGTGTATTCATTATTACTACACTTTTAACATGAATAATAATTGATATACGGTCACTACATCGACTATTAGAACAAATGTCGAATTATGAAATACGATAATTAAATGTATTTGATTTGCAGTTTTCCTATAACTGCCTTATGTGGTTCCAGCATTGAACTTATTCTACACAGATTAAACGCAACAACAACGTTTCTAGGTTCTGTATGTCGAAGTTGTCACAAGGACAAGTCTGTAAACTATAAACAGCCGGAAATTCCTTCGCCAGTATTGTTTTTTGAGTTGACGCATGGCACTATGGTCTCCGAGGATACCCATAGAAAGAGGATTGCGGATATTCCACTCCGAATTAATTTATTTCAAAGTGTTTATTCTCTTGTAGGTTATACGCTAAACGTAGGGGGGCATTTCGTACTTCAAATATTGCACAATGCACAACCTGTTAGATATGACGGCATGGAACCGCTAATGAAGTATTTACCCGGTCGATTTAAGGATTATGTGGCTGTAAGTACATGCTGGTACACATTAAATCGCGAATGTTAGAGAAATGTGCTTGCCGATGTTTGCATAATATTGGGCTTTTTTAATGTTGTCTTTTGGATGTTGAATTCGTTAGTTTGTTTAGTAGTGAATGTTGAAAACTGATATTGTTGAATTAGTATTGAATTAATTTGTTTGCTGGAAATTGATATTTGGTGATGTGTATTTGGGTTTGAAATTTAGTTTTTTTTAGACCTTACTATAGTTTCCAAAATGATAATTGGTAGTTCCTATGGTACGATTAGCATAACCATAGTATAACCAGTGTTTCCATAATATTGGTTTGGCGTACATAAACGATCATGCATATTTCTGATCATGTTTGTAGAGTAGCTTGTGTAATAAAGCTTTTAGTATTGTACATGACTTAGTTGAATCGTTTTATAGTATTGCTTATCTGTAGTGTGTACGAAATACTCACAATGTAGTTTCTTTTAATATGTTTACAGTCGTTTGCTGGCGATAAATTGGGTACTTGATGTTAGTCGTATAATTCAGTGCTGTAAGAATGACATGTACACGATTATATTTAAGTTTCTAATTGACATAACTGATTTTGGAGTTCATGTAATTAATATAATATTTTGTGTTTGCTTGTTTCCAAGCACCTGGACCTTTGCCTTTGCTCCTGTTCCAGAATGAAGCTCTTTTACTATTAATAAGAATTCGTTCATCCTAACATGAATTTTTGCTTACCTGCTTACCTGTTTCAATTTCTAACTCACAATCTTCACTTCTCTCTTGCTCGTGAAGACTTTCACACCTCACTCTCCAATCCAAAATTACGCCGTTTTTCATTTCTGCTTTCGTGCAGTTATTTATTTTGACCGTGAATTAAAATACCCTTTGACTGTTGCTGAAGCGAGAGCTTTGCTGTGTCCGCTTTCTTTAGAACTGTATATTGTGTATTTGCTTATTAGCTAGTTGTCATTTCATCACTCTGGATGTTGCTGAACTTCAGCGTTAATCTCACCGAGTACATCACGGCATCACTAGCTGTTTAATAAAATCCCTACAGCTGATTTATTACAACTATGTGAAACGAAATATATGTTCAGTACAATAATTATTTGTTTTTGCTAATGACAGTGCTTGTAGTATGGATCCGAAGACCGCTTGTACCCTTTGCAAAACAATACATGTAGGAGCAATACAGTGTTCACATTTTCTGGACTCATATAAAGTTGTAAGCACGTATATGATAATATACAGTGTGTCTCAATAATATATATAGCACACATAATTTAATTAATTGAATTTGTAATTTGTTGTAGCCAATGTACGATGGGGAAATCCATAACGAGGTTTTATGGGGTAAGCACGCAGCTGACTGGGATTTCAGTAGTGCTGCACCTACGCCTTTGAGGCCTTGGCAAATAGATCCGGACGAGGTGAGACACAGTGTTGGTGTCGCTAAAACTGCAAATCCTGGAGATATGGAACCCGTTGATGAAGACCATCCAATTGTGCAGGTTATAAAAACTGTTGAATAAACCTTTTGTTTGAACGAAATACTAAAAATGTTGTAACTAATAACCAAAACCAGCTTCTTGTACATATATTGGGTTGCAATGACTGTGCTATTTGTTTAAAAAATAACTTCATTCAAAATTACTTTGTTCAAATATTGTAGGAAGAACCTACCGATTCAAACACGTTGACTAGGAAGGAGAGAAGGAAGTTGGGTGTACAGCGAAAACGGAAGTCAGTAGTGGGAAAGCAGAAAGAGAAAGATCGGCATGTGAAGCAAACACATAATCGCAATTTCCACAGAGTTAGTGGAACTTACCGTGGAAATAAATGATTTTAATAAAAGTCACTACACACGCGGAATTATTAAATAATGTTTATTTGTATCTCTCATGCATCCGGTCAGTTGTAGAAGGTTCTACAAAATGTTAAACCCAGGGGTTTAGACACTTACGGCAATCTGATTTGTGTTACTACAAACATTGGTGTTTTGACGAGCTAGCGCCCCCATAAATACTGATTCAGGTACAAAGTGGTTGCATAAATTTTGAAGCTTAATTATTCACTACTTTGTGGGTACACACAAATCCAAATTTGTTTTGTACTTTGTGGGTTCACACAAATCCAAATTTGTTTTGTACTTTGTGGGTACACACAAATCCAAATTTGTTTTGTACTTTGTGGGTACACGCAATTTCTACCCGCAAAGTTTGGTACAACCTTGGATGTCAGAACGTGTACACAAGAATACTTATTGGAAGCGATTGCATCATGTACAGGTACGAGTGTATGAAATACCTTAACCCGATGTCCAAGTACCTCAAATGAGGGGTCGGATTTTCGTTGGAAGATAGGAATCTTGCCGAGGAAAAATATTATTGGCACGGAAATATCAAACGGATGGGATTTTTTTACGAGCAGGGATTTAAAAATTCTTTTTGCTTTCTGGCAGAAATTGTCAAATTTGTTGGGGAGTTTTAGGGAAAATTTGTTTAGCAAAAAGGGGTGTTTTGATTGCATGACCTTATTTGGTGGGGATTTGAAGTGTTGTAAGTAAATTATTTTTGCGAACAGGGATATTGAAAATCACTTACCGTTTTTTCAATAAACATAGTTTGAACCTTTCTGTACCTGTCTGGACGGACATAATATTCACCAGGGAAATCAGGAAAGCACCCCACATATTTATCATTTCTTGTGACACTTTTTTCACGCGTACAGCCTGCCTTTATTTCATATTAGCTTGTTTAACTTTTGTTTTTGTAGATATGTTAATGCTTTTGTTCTAAACGAAGTTGAGCTAATTAACTTGACAAACAACAGGTGTAACTGGAGTATTAAGTACAGGACAATACTATAGTAACTTCTTTTAGGATGGAGTCGTATTGGGAATGAAAATGTCAAAAATCATCAGTGTAATGAATCGCAAATACTGCACTACAAAAAATTGCGATTATGCAAGGGTGTCGCGTAAGGCGGCGCCAGGTCGGCCATCTCTTCTTACGTAACTATTGTAGTATGTTGAACTCATTTATGAAATTACCGTTGGGTTTGTTTTTTTCAAAACAGTCATTCCCATGGTGAAACATTGTTTTGAAATATGCACATACAATGTACATGCATGCATTTTAAATAGTGTGAGTAATATTGACGCCAAATACTATCGGGTTATAACCAACCGAACCCAAATTATTAAAAAAGAAATCGGGAGTAGTTGAGCAGGGGTACGGTCCCAAGGAGTGGAGCGTCATAGGGCTTTCTGTTAATAACAAAGGCGCTGCCCGTGTATAACGTTGGCAGGAATCTCCTCTCCTCATTCACTACAGCGAACAAGCAATGTTTGCATGCTGGCTGTCAGGGATTGTCGATTTGAAAATGTCATGGCATATTGGGCATCAATATGCCATGAGCATATATGCCATTGGGCATTCAACTTTGGGAAAATACCTACATTTTGGGCACATACGACATGTTGAGCATATTCAGTTCAAATTTTCGGTTACCTTTTTCAGACGTTTTAGACGCTACTTTTACTGCACACTACCCCGCTCAAATCTTTATAACTAGAAACGATTACTCGACGGTTTTAGCACAAAGGTAAATAAATCAGGTCAGCAGAAAATTGTACGAGTTCAGGGCATTTTCCCAATGTGCCAATATTACCGAAACTATGGCACGTTGGCGGGCATTTTGAGCATATTCAGCTTGGCACTGTAGAGATGGGCCCGGAAGCGGGCTTTTTGAATTGGGCCGGCCCGAACCCGACCCGGCCGGGTTTTTGGCCTGGTTCGGGCTGCAAATACGAACTTACTTCGGGCTACGACCGGGTTTGGGCTGCAATAAATCAATGAAACCGGGTTAAGATCGGGCTTGGGCATGCATTTATTTTTCAGTTCGGGTTTTGGGCGGATCGGAAATTAAAAATGACCCGATAATTCTACTACAATAGAATTTAGGACAGATAGGTTGCATGCATATTTGACGTTGCGCAGAGTTCAAGCATTGCTTTCATGTACATATATTCATGCTAAAGCTAAATAATCGTTTACTGTATTAAATACTCACACATTCAACATTTTGAAACGATCTCCTGAGCTTGATAGTTTATCTTCACAAATTTTCAGAGCCAATAAGAAGTTTTGCTTCTTGAGTGCACGTTTATTGAATGTGATGAGTGGGATGGATGTTGTATATAAATACAAAAAAAATACGCAAATAAAGGTTTCACAGCGGATTCAATTGTTACTTAAAAGCCCTAATCCTACCTCTAGTTGGCAGGCATATGTACGAGGGCATTTTGAATCGACATTCCCTACTGGCTGTATGTATACGCATGCAATTCATGCGTGCATGGTAATATGTGTACAACGCCTTCACTACCCCTTTCAGATGTTTCCCGATTTGACTGCCGGCACACGCAAGTCAGCAATTTTTTAAAAGTTTGCAATGTAAGCTTCGTGCTTCCCTTGAATTTAGAGTTTTTAAAAAGTGCGGAAATTTCTCATGTGATTTTTTAAAATCAGAAATTTTGATTCAAAGATACTAAAAACACACGATTGCAATCTGAGGGCTTTGGTCAAAATTTGTTTACCCTGGCCCTAAATTTTTTACCCAGGCCGGCCAAGATGGGCCACCCCTTAAATCCACCCCTGAGTTACAACAAATACTTATAATCTCAAAACAAGGATCCGGATTCAGTTTCAGGTATTGCCAGGTACCTGTACCCAGGGACAATTTTTTTGGTTCCTTTTCGGTACAGGTACATTGCGTACAGGGCTTACTACTTGTAGTAAATATTGAGTTGAAAACATGGTTGTGTCGTGTGCCATAGGTACTATGAAAGTAACTATGTGCTTAAAAGGTTTGGGTCTTAGGGAGAGACGCTGTGTTTATTTATGTGCCGGTAGTCATTACCAGTCTTTATACAAAATCGTACTTCTCAGTCAAAGTCTGCTGATTATGGTTACTCCGGCTCATATGTATGTATTCCAATGGTTTGTATGCTAACTCCGGCTAACTTGACGGACACAAATCAAAAGCTTTCTAGATTTCTTTTATTTCGCAACAATTCTGCAAAGCAAAATCAATAACCTGTAAATACAATAGTAAACAAAGTTTTTACTTTACTTTCTTGATCCTTGTATGGCCTTGAGTTACAAATATTGATCTAGTAACTATTTTAAGTAACTACTAAAAAGTAAGGAAGTCGAATACTTTCCCCCTTTTATTGTTTATACAGAAAAAGTTAAGTACTTCAGCATAAAAACGTAAGTGTATGTTCGAACCAGAGATGTCCTAATGAAACGGCCTTCCTTCACGATTTCAAAGGTCAATTTTTAAAAAAATGTCTTTCTTCTTCCTTTTCCTACCAATGGGTGAAGCTTTCAAAATTATGTCTTTCATCAGCCTTCCTTCAATTTTAAAATAAATTCACCCTTCCTTCATCCTTCCACCAAAAACAGCCCTCCTTCTTTCCGAGCCTTCATTTATTGTAAAATTATAGAAATGGTATCAACACCTGCATGAATTAGGAAAACGAAGTAGTTTTGATCAACAGTATACTCACTTATGAATGTGATGAATGAAGTTCATGGAAATATTTAACAATGTTCAAACCCTGCCTTGTATTTTATGCATCAGGGATCATCCTCAAATAACCTTTACTACATCCTAAGTCTATTTCTAACACACCCATCTTTCATCTACCATTTTTAGTAAATTTTCCGCAAACCTTCACTCAATCTTTGAAAAACAATTCAGCAATCCTTCCTGAATCCTTCTCTGTGCTGAAAAATCGGCGAACCACCTTCAATGAACTCTTCTTTGAAGTCTAGCTTTCGAAGACTAGACAGGTCTGATTCGAATATTTGGTATTCCTAAGAGTTGAATTAAGGCCACATCTAGATTTTTTTAACAAATGGTTTGTTTACTTCTGTTTACTTGCCCCAGTGCAAACGATTTCAAGTCGTTTGCATTGATGCTAGTAAGTCATGATCCAATCCGAAATAAAGTGTTATTGTGTCATTTCGATTTAACATGAGAATCAGTGTGTAAATTTATTATCTAAAATTTCCAGCATTAAACTGATGATTTATTACTGTGGAGAATCATCTTCTGAAACTGGCATTATTTCTTTGCTATTCATGATTGAAATAAGTGAATTATAAATCACGTAACAGAAATTGAATTGGAATGAATAACATACTAACATACATAAAGAATTGCTGAAGCAATATCTGAAGCGTTTCGAAAGCAAATTTTAATAACGTGACTTGAACATGCATTTTCATTGTTAACTCTGTATTTTTCTATTTTTGGAGTAAGATCATTGTAAATAACTTGTAGGCTTGGATAATTTCATTTCGGTTTACAGGTAGGATTCCGACCAAGATTTATATTGGGTGTAGGTGTGAACAAATCTCGGGAGTGATCTATGTAGGTGTATAGCTTTGGTCCTCACTCTAGTGAGATACCAATTTTAACATGGAGCCCTCGCTCCCATTACCTCGGCTGACTTTCCCATCCTAATACGATAAAATTACCGCGACTTAAGAATTTTTTAAATTTCGTTCTCTCCTAAACGTGCCTTATAGGTTCGCGTATATAATTTACATAAAGACTAACTAACGAGGCTTATGTGCGATATGTAGATACATAAGAGAATACACATGTACGTATGTATTTCCAATGGTGAAGGTGATGGCTGTTTATGCTGGTTTTATATCACATGTAGGGTATGTCAGAGATGCGCAAAGGAAATAGCCTTCCTTCAAGCCTTCGAAGGCGAAAATTCAGTAAAAATTTCCCCTTCAAAATGTCCTGGAATGAAGCCCTCTAAAAATCTGCCTTCCTTCACCCTTCCTTCCAAATACATACTTATTTTTGCCTTCAGCCTTCTTCTAAAAACAGCCTTCCTTCAATCATAAACTGCAACCCGCTAAAAAACGTTTTGCACCAGCAAGATTCAGTGCAGTGAAGAGATCGGGCACACATTGTCAGTTGTGAGTTCACGAATTGGCTGTATTATTTCGCTAGCAGCAAAACGTCTTTGCATATGCTATGCTTTCACGTTATAGATACTTCCAGAGATGTGTAAAATACCTCATTTTTGTTTCAAAAATACCAAATACTTTACATTTTTTTCGTAACACAAAATACTAAATACTAAATAAGATACCAGCAGCTAGTTTAACTAAAATACCTAAGTAAAATACATTTCAAAGACCGCTCCAAAGATACTTAAGTAGAAAATACTATCTTAAATACTTTAACATCAGGAAATACATCCTCAAATTCTCGTGCTTGTGGGTTTTCACATGTAAAGTTTTTGGAAAGAATTCAGTCAGACTTGTCCAGGACGTTTAGTCCGTTCCCGTTCCCTTGATTTCAGAGTTTAATACTCCTCATGATCTTCGGGTGGAATTTCTAAATCACATAAAACGTAAATGGGGTCAAACATGCTTTGTGACTTCTGCACATAATTTTTAAACAAACTGACATTAACATTGTTGATAGATATTCTACAAAACTAATTAGGTACAAATGCTTGATTCAAATCTACGCAAAATAATGTCTTAATTAATTTTATTTTATTTAATTTCACAAGCTAATTCAATAAGATCCCAAGATAAATATTGTTTGCGTACCAAGTGCTTTAAAAAATTAAAAGTTGATGACAAAGCTCCTTTTATTATTCCACTAGTTTAACTATAGTCCTCGCCGTTTTGGTTCCAACTCCGAGATTCGTTTCACAAATAATACACTGGGTTACTACACTTCCATTGTTTTGATCAATTACCCGAAAATAATTGCCGTTCAGAATTGCGGGTAAAGATCGCACCGAGAATGACATTTCGAAATGTCTTATACTTTCTGAACTGCCGATTTCTTATGATTTATAATAAAGCATGATAACGGAAGGACCATGCTCTCTGATTCTACTTTGCTATAGATGATCTGATGAATTTATCCGTTTAATACTTCGCGTACGTACGACGTCTGTTAATCGCTAAAATACGTTGTTCCTATGCTTAATGTTAAGACTACAAATAGTTTGACAATAGCCACGATTGTGGCAATTTCAAAATATTGACAACTTAAGTATTTTGATAAAGTATCTTATTTTAAATACTTATACTTACTATTAATGGCTGCAAATAAAATACTAAATACTTACCAGCACCGCATTTTGTAAATACTAAGATACAAAATACCTGGACGACCCCAGTAGGCTTGAAATACAAGATACAAGATACGTATTTTGTATTTAAGTATTTCAAGTACTACACATCTCTGGTTACTTCATGTACCTGGAAGCAGTGCTGCGGACAAGTTCAAGTAATACTTGAGTTTTCAAGTCAAGTTCAAGTTCGGGTCAAGTTCAAGTAGACCAATTATTTTACTTGAATTTTTCGGGTCAAGTTCAAGTATGTACTCGGCTTGACCATGACATTTTAAGACAAGTCAGGTTCAAGTACAAGTAAGGGAAATTTACTTGAACCTCAAGTCAAGTTCAGGGTCAAGTAATGGAAAGAAAAAACTCAAGTTCAAGTAATTTTAGATTGCGCATTCCATAAAGGACTGAAGCAATTTCAAAATCACAATCCAATTTCATGTCGTGTTTAGGGTATTTTGTTTGCACATGTCATAAATCAAAGGACAAAATTCAAAATCAGAGTCCGTTTTATAAAGGTCTGGTTTACCTAACGTTGTTCATTGTTCGTTGTTCCAGCAGACTCTCCATGAAATGAAAGAATTATCTTGATAATCATATTGTTGCTTAGAATTATTAGTTTCAACTTGTGTAAATAAATTCCAATATAAAATGAGCTTGGATGACCTTAACAAAGAGCGTTTAATAAATAAGTACTATTTTATGAAATATTAAATTAAGAGTACTGGTAATACTCAAATAGGTATTAGGTATATGTAATTATATATGAACATTAAATAAGACTTGACACCATGTAAAACTCGTCCGATATACAGTGAGAGTCCGTTATAAAGGCTCGGCTTATAAGGAATGTATCGATATCAGGGATGCATTTGTGTGACCCCAACTTTCACTTACACAATTCTTTAGACGTTTTTTAAGGGAAATTCCTTTATAAATTGTATAGTCAATTATATCGAACTTTCACTGTATTCAGTATACACAAAGATGTCCTCGAATGGTTTTAAATAAAAAATAGTAGTAAAATTGTTTTCTGAATGCGTTTTGATTTTCAGTCTGAAGGAAATAATTTGCCGATGCAAGTTCGACAAGTTATTGTGGCCATGTTTTATTTTTAGTGATACTGAACTTGAATTATCAAGTTCAAGTCGCGTTCAAGTCATGGTCAAGTCAAGTTCAAGTCAAGTTTGGAATTTTAACTACTTGATCAAGTTCGGGTCTTACAAAAGTTACTTGATTACTTGAACTTGACAAGTCAAGTAATTACACGAGCGCGAGTTATCAAGTTCAGGTTGTGTTTTGAAAATTACTTGAAGTTTCGTGGTCAAGTCAAGTTCATGGTCAAGTTTTGAAATTACTTGACCCGATCGCAGCACTGCCTGGAAGCCTTCACAGCCTTAGAGGGCTAATATTTAGGAACTCTTCCTTCACAATCCTTCACTGCTAGTATTTGTGAAGGCTTCCTTCAGCCTTTAGGAAAAAGAATCCCCATCCTTCCATTCCTTCTGAAACGTTAAGAAAGTTACCTTTCCGCCTTCAAGGAAGCCTTCTTGGAAGGCTAGCCTTCGAAGGCAGCGCATCTCTGAAGTATGTCGATTTGAAAATGCTCAACATTTTGGGCAACTTGACGGCCTAAAATACCAATGCATTTACATTCGAGGGCATATCATGCAAAATCGCCACATGAAATAGAACAATTTGTTGATGAACTAGAAAATCTCTTAGCAATTTTGGAGAAAAGCTTTAGAAAATGCCTTGACGGGTATATTCATTGCTGTGGTATTGAACCTGGAAAAATCCTGGAAATCCAGGATTCTTTTGAACAGGCAAGTTCTCTGACACAGATTCTCTGAAAATTAAACCAGTGCCATATTACAAGGTTTATTCAAATTCATGTTTGATCATATATTTTGTACTATGCCTTTAAATACCGCATGTCTTCAACCTATCATGTCTTTAGCCACTTACAACTTTAAATCTATGCCTTTAGAGGTTACGGTTTAGTAGTTATGTATGTATTTGTCTTGACACCGTATGTTTCGTCGGAAGACCCTAGGTAGGATTGTTTGTTCTTTTAATCTTTTTGCATACCAGTTTTTATGATCGAAACGGTATTATACATAACATCGTTGGATTCTGGAACCTCTGAATATTGTACGGGATAAAACTTTTGAACGGATAAAGTTAAAAATGTGAAATAAGTACAGGCAGTGTTCATTTAGGTCCCAGATGTGCAATTTAAACAGATTTAAACCTCAATTAAAACTCATACACTGCAAAACACAGACACACCAGACGCTTTCTATGGACCAGACGTATTCTCTGGACCAGCCGCATTCTCTGGACCAGACGCTTTCTATGGACAAGACTAGTGGTCCCGATCTTTCAATTCTGAATCAAAAATCTCGATTCGATTCAATTCAATTCTGATTCATCACTTTTGGATTCAATTCAAAACATGAATTGAATCATTTCATTCAATTCACTCCGAAATGCCTTGAATCGCGATTCAAATGATTCACGTGCGATGCATTTGTTTACACATCCAGTTAAAAAAATGCAGCTAGTAACGCATCACATTGAAAAACTCGTAAATGTTTCTGAGAGATAATTTTGTTGAAAACCGGCTTATCAATTACTTCGTAAATAATAATTTTTATACATTAAATACATTAATTATTGTTAATTATTATTACAACATTTACTAACGGTCCATTTTTAGGTCATTACGGGACAATTTATAAGGGGTATGCATCTCGAATTTTCTAATATCATTGACAGTTTTAGTGAGTGAAAATGTTTCACTTATATTCTTTCGCTGTTTTATGTAGTCATAATGAAATCCTAAAATAAAATGTTTGTTACCACCTTTTACTAGAGCTACTTGTGGGAACGAAAAGTTTGATCCCATTCCCGAACCCGATCCCGAAAATCGGGTCATCAAGATTTTCGGACTCACACCCGAACCCGTTCCCGAAATACTTGGATCGGGTGCACAAAAACCCAGATATTAAATATGCTTGAATGGTTGATCTCAAACCCGAACCCGAAATCAGGTAAAATTTGCTCCCAATCCCGATCCCGAATCCCTTGAACCCGGACTCGTTCCCGGGACCAGTGCAGTTAGTGTAAATCAATTTTTTTCTTCACATTTTTATTGATTTAGAAATACTTATGCATATGCGTACCATGCAACAATAGATTTAGGCACTATTAAAAATGGCCATCAAACTTAACGTCTGTTCTGCGTTGCCGAAAAAACTGCAGGAAGACTGCTTCGACTGAGTTTTGCAATGACTTTCATCTTGCAAGTTAGAGTAGGCGGAAATCACTACTATGCGATCCCAACTGACATACTGACAACATATGAAACGGCTCAAGTCGCTTACGTAAAATTATCATCTCAACACTTTAACGAGGGAAACCGTGCATGCTTTGTATTTTTTCTCCGGTATATGTTTGCGTTGTTCCCGGGAACGTGAAGCATGTAACGGGTGTGGGAACGAAGATGTTCCCGGTTCCTGACGGGAACACAAATACCTTCATCAAGCTTGAACCCGTTCCCAAACCCGGTCCCGTTCCCGAAATCCCCGGTCTGCCGAGCATGTTCCTGAACCTGGTCCCAAAGTATTTGGGAACATTAATTAGACACCCGAACTCGAACCCGTTCCCGATCCCGAACCCAATTCCCGGGTGTATCCCGATCCCAAAAGTAGCTCTACCTTTTACTGTCTGAATGATTTGAATCATGATTCGATTCAATTCAGCACGCAGAAATGAAACAAATGGAATCCTGTGAATCGTGAATTGAATCGAATCGTTTTATTTCATTCGATTCATACGTTGAATTGAATCAAAACGATTTTTTGAATTGAATTGAAAGATTGGGACCACTAGACATTCTCTGGACCAGACGCTTTCTATGGACCAGACGCTTTCTATGGACCAGACGCTTTCTATAGACCAGACGCTTTCTATGGACCAGACGCTTTCTATGGACCAGACGCTTTCTATAGACCAGACGCTTTCTATGGACCAGACGCTTTCTATGGACCAGACGCTTTCTATAGACCAGACGCTTTCTATGGACCAGACGCTTTCTATGGACCAGACGCTTTCTATAGACCAGACGCTTTCTATGGACCAGACGCTTTCTATAGACCAGACGCTTTCTATGGACCAGACGCTTTCTATGGACCAGACGCTTTCTATAGACCAGACGCTTTCTATAGACCAGACGCTTTGTATAGACCAGACGCTTTCTATGGACCAGACGCTTTCTATGGACCAGACGCTTTCTATGGACCAGACGCTTTCTATAGACCAGACGCTTTCTATGGACCAGACTCTTTCTATGGACCAGACGCTTTCTATGGACCAGAAGTATTCTCTGGACCAGACGCTTTCTATGGACCAGACGCTTTCTATAGACCAGACGCTTTCTATGGACCAGACTCTTTCTATGGACAAGACGCTTTCTATGGACCAGACGCTTTCTATGGACAAGACGTATTCTCTTGACCAGACGCATTCTATGGAATAGGCTTATTCTCTTTGACTGACTAGGGCTTCTAGTTGGGACAATTTTATTGTCCCACAGACAATTCCGTCCCAGGACAAAAATGTGCGTCCCCACTGCGTCCCGAAATAACATGGGGACAACAATTTTTCCCGAGTCTTTCCGGGTCCCGATTCTCGCCGGAAAACCTGGGCACGTCCCGTTCCAAACAGAAGTTCTAGAACTGGCTCATTCTCTCTCTCGAATAAACTCTGTTAGAACACTCATTCCAACAGAGGTTATTTGTAATTGCACAAATATAACGAAACCAAATATTTTGTTTAAAGCTAAGTTTTCCTTCTTCAAATTCATACCTAGACTGAAACTTCATTGCATATGAAATTATCACGCAACTCCAATTGCCTCGCGGCTATGATTGCATTCCGACTCCGATTGTCGATTGAGAATTACAGGAATTCGATGCAACCGAGACTCAATGCAAACGAGATTCCAAGCAACCGACCAAATACATCAAACGTGTATTCCAAAGACACTCTCGGTAATAAAGATGCTCAATAACCGGGATTTCCCGACATAGAGACTGTGGAACAGATTTATTCTCAGATCACAACTAGAAAAGGTCTGAGGGATGAAATCGGATTTGCAGATGAGAGATGTGCTTTTAGTAATAGACGCATCGACGATGATTATAGGCACTTACTTAATATAATATGAGAGATTATTATGATGGAGGTACTGGTGATAAAAGAGGTACTTACTATATTTATATTAGATTCCCAATTAGAGTGGAACTTTACATAAGTACTAATTGACTTTGGCAATGTGAGTAAACTTTTGATTCTATTATTGTTAAACTTGAACAAATTCAATTTAAATATGTTCTGGATAAATTTTTCGAATTTGTGCTTGAACTTGAACCCTCAGGCTCTCAGGTTCAAGTAAAAAACGGTAACGTTGCTTTTCCCGCTTTGAGTGAAAAACTGCCAGCTGATAATTACATACGTACAGAACAGTGAGAACAGTTCTCGGAGCGGATAATGGTAACGGTAATGTTAGGGAAATCCCTCTTCTTACAATCCCAATCCCTATTCAATCTCGATACCTCATTTCACACTCCGTCGCAATCACTCTATGTACCATAGAGTAAACTCCCAATCCCTCTGATGCACACACACACTCCCGATAGTCAATCCCACTCAATCTCAGGCGCTGCGCGCGCATGCGTACATACCGCGCCAATTTTTAAAAGCGCCTCTAATTAATTTAATTAAATTAACTGAATCAATTAAATTAATGTGCTGTTATTTCTGATCCTCAATCCCACTCAGTTTTCTACATATTTACGTCAATCCCACTCCGTCTCAATCCCTCACTAGGACGTAAAAGCAGCGCCTGGTTGCTTGAGTGGTAGCTCGGACTTAGAATTTTTTTGCTCTCCTCTGCTCTGATTACTATATGCATACACACTAACTTTTCATATGCTCGTATGTTTGTTACGAAGCTCGAGTTCCTATAGCTCACAATTCTATGGCATCCCAGGAATCAAATGCAACTTCCACACTAACACACCGACACACCAGCGCAATGTATTTTTTCAATTGCAAATACAAACGTGGGTGACAGCGTAACATTACAGTTTGATTAAATCTGTTTACTAAATTGATTCCGTGGGTCAGTATAATTTATTCCATGAGATTTTATATTGTACTATGAAGCAACTATGAGGGTTAGCTGAATCCTTAAATTATTACTTAAGGCTAGAAATATTCAAGTACACATACGCATATGCTGTGAGAGATGGATGGAAAACCATAGAGTATAGAAAGCAGCAGTGTGATGAGCAACTTGTAAGGTTAAGTGCAGGCAGAGTACAGAGCAGAGGAGAGCAAAAAAATTCTAAGTCCGAGCTACCACTCGAGCAACCAGGCGCTGCTTTTACGTCCTAGTCAATCCCTCTATCATTCAAATAGTCAATTCCAATCCGACTCCCAATCCGTCCGGGAGTCTGTTTTTTTCAAAAGAGCCACCCGTGAAGGCAACTATTTTATAAAAGACATTTATAGGGCCCATCAGATGCACAATTGGAAGAAAAAAAGTAAAATTTTTTTTCACGTAAATCCAAATAGGAAGGTCAAAAAACCGAGAAAACCCGAAAACTACAATAATTTATTGTAGCCATACCAATTTGAATATTGAAAGACGGGCTATCTCAAATATATTGTCTGAATAGCTCCTGCACTCATGATTTTTTTCCCCATCGTGGAATCCAAATTTCGGATTTTTTAGAAAAATCACATGCACATTTTTGAAACTCCGGGATTTTTTTTGACTGCCGGCACGTTCAAATCCGCACTTTTAAAATGTCTTTACTCAAGGGAAGCATAATGACTACGTTATAAAATTTTGAAAAAGTGCGGATTTGAACGTGCCGGCAGTCAAATCGGGAGAAATCCGAAACGGGTAATTTATATACATAACTACTTCAGGCGTTGTGCACATTATACGTTGTGATGTATGACGCATGGGTTTGTTTGCGAATACATACAGCCAGCATGCAAGCATTGCTTGCTCGCTGTAGTGACGAGGAGAGGACTTTCCTGCCAACGTAATACACGGGCAGCGCCTTCCACGTAAACATGAATCCCTATCACGCTCCATTCCTTGGGACCGTTCCGCAGCTCAACTAGTCCCAAATTTATTCTTTAATTATTTGGAATTGGTTTACTTCAGACCAATAATATTTTGTCTCAATATTAACCACACTATTTAAAATATGCGTATGTACATTATATGTACATATCCCAAAAAAATGTTTCACTATGGGAATGGCTCTTTTGAAAAAAACAGACTCCCGGACTGATGTTTTTGTCAGTCCGTCCTGTGAGCTGCTCGGGATTTCCCTAACATTAGGTAACGGTACGTCTGTTTTTTTCAAAACAGCCATTCCCATATAGTGAAGCATTTTTTTGAAATATGTACATATATTGTACACATACATTCTAAATAGTGTGGGTAATAATGAGTCCAAATATTATTGGGCTATAACCAACCAAACCAAAAGTATTTAAAAAAATGGGACTGGGTGAGCTGCTGCACAGTCCCAAGGAATGGAGCGTGATAGGGCTTTCTGTTTACAGGAAGACTCTGCCCGTGGATTACGTTCGAAGGAACCTGCTCTCCTCGTCACAACAGCGAGCAAGCAAGGCTTGCACTGTGGCTGTACTGTCGGGACATTTGGAAATGACACTTGGCCAATTAAGGACAGGTGTGTTACGCACGCCTCTCTTGCCTCCGATAGGCTTGTACTTGCTACCATAGATTGACTGTCAACCATAGATTGGCTCTTTATCTGTAATATGAGTGAGTCAACCATCGAGTTTCAATTTGTAAATCCGTGCAAGAGATTCACATTGCATGTGCATACATGCTTTGATTTCGCGCTGAAAATCATGAAAAATAGTCAGCCTATCGGAGGCAAGAGAGGCGTGCGTAACACACCTGTCCTTAATTGGCCAAGTGTCATTTCCAAATGTCCCGACAGTATGTATACGCCTGCAATCCATGCATGCATGGTAATATGTGCACAGTGCCTCAACTGGACATGTATGCACGGGTTTTGCCCGATTTAACTGCCGGCAGATGCAAATAAGGACATTAAAAAATTTTTACAATGTCATCTTTGTTCTTCTATTGAGTTTAGAGTTTTTTTCACATGGAGAACTTTTTTTACATTGCGGAATTTTTTATATTGCGGGGTTTTTATTGAGAACTTTATATATTGAGGACTTTTTTTTATATTCAGGCATTTTTTAATTAAAGCGTTTTTTATATTGAAGATCTTTCTATATTGAGGACAGTTTTATATTGAGGACCTTTTTATATTGATTACTTTTTGTATTGAGGACTTTTTCACATTCAGACCTTTTTTATTTTGATAACTTTTATGCTGATGACCTTTCAATATGGATGAATTGTTTATATTCAGGACATTTTTATATTCAGGACTTTCGTATCTTGAAGAATTTTTATATTGAGAACTTTTTTTGCTAATGAGGACTTTTTTATATTGAGGAATCTTTTATATTGGGTACTTGTTAATATTGAAAGCTTTTTTATATTGACTACTTTTTTGTATTGAGGACTTTTTTTTACATTAGGGACAATTTTGCCAACAATATAAAATAATTTAAGTAATATAAGCTATTGGACTAGCAAAATGTGACAAGATTGACCTTCCAGAATATGCAAAATGGTCTAGATGTATCTATTCTTCATCTAATTTTAAACATTTTTACTACCGGCAAAGTGGAATGCTTGATTCCACCTTTTATTCGAAAAATTAAAATTAAATGGTCTACATGCAGGTTCTTATCCATCAAAGAGATCTATAGGTGATCATATAGAAACTGTATTTTTATGTAATTTATGTTGATTTGAGTAAATACCGTAAGTTGACCATTTTAACTTGAACCTGTCTTGCAGCATTTGATTAGACCTAAAAGCAAAAAGATATGAAAACCATTTTGATTTTAATCAAAGATGCGCCCGGATCATTGTGCGTCTTGATCGACCATATTGTGAAGCTAACTTTGCTTATAATACAGGATCCAGGAGGCTCGAAATGGAGATTCACTTATGAAAAAAATCCCAGCATTATAAAGTTCAAGAATTTGAGTTCAAGAAACGACTTGGTTAGAATAGTATTACCATATCTTTCTAATAATATTAACATACCACACCTGAAATTAAATCAGTTAGCCCTTGGGACCGCTAAAAATTACATGTGGCAAGAATAACCTGCGAAGATAGGGAAATTAATTACAATTTTTCATCCCGATCCCGTCCCGAAATAACACGAGGACATAATTGAACCCCAAACTTGTTTCGCAACATTCCAATTTCGAACAAAAACCACATCAAAATCCTATCATTATAAAGACCACCATTTAAAGTTCAAGCATTTCAGTACAAGAAACGACTTGGTTAGAATATTATTAACATAGATTTTTAAAACATAGGCTCAACAAAAATGGCTCAAAATGAGGGAATTTTTATCTTGGAGAAAGTCTAATTGAAGGTTCAAGGCTCAAGTCATTTGCAAAATTCAGGAATGTTGACAGCTGGCACGACGATAGAATTTAACTACAATCTTGCCAATAATATAATATAAGTAATAAGCTATTCGACTATCAAAAAAATCATGTGACGACAAGATTAACCTCCCAGAATAAGCACAATGTTCTGGCTGCATTCTTCATCTGAATTTTACTAACATTCTTACTAGTCGAACAGTGGAATGTTTGCTTCCACTTTTTATTAGAAAAATTAAAAGAAAATGGTCAAAATGCAGTTTATTATCGACAATATTTGAGTACTAAAATTGTCCCGTCCGGTTCCCGTCCCGAACATATTCAATCCAAAATGCCCTCAATCTAAGGAGTAACTTTTAGAGTGATAACTTTTAAGATTGAGTTTTTTTCAGATTGAGTACTTTTCAGATTGAGCACTTTTCAGATTCAGTACTTTTCAGATTCAGTACTTTTCAGATTGAGTACTTTTCAGATTGAGTACTTTTCAGATTGAGTACTTTTCAGATTGAGTACTTTTCAGATTGAGTACCTTTCAGATTGAGTACCTTTCAGATTAAGTACTTTTCAGATTGAATACTTTTGAGATTGCGTACCTTTTAGATTGAGTACCTTTCAGATTAAGTACCTCTCATATTGAGTACTTTTCAGATTGAGTACCTTTCAGATTAGGTACCTTTCAGATTGAGTACTTTTCAGATTGAGTACCTTTCAGATTAGGTACCTTTCAGATTGAGTACTTTTCAGATTGAGTACATTTCAGATTGAGTACATTTCAGATTGAGTACTTTTCAGATTGAGTACTTTTCAAAATTAAGTACTTTTCAGATTGAGTACCTTTCAGATTGAGTACTTTTCAGATTGAGTACCTTTCAGATTGAGTACCTTTCAGATTATACTTTTCAGATTGAGTACTTTTGAGATTGCGTACCTTTTGGATTGAGTACCTTTCAGATTAAGTACCTCTCATATTGAGTACTTTTCAGATTGAGTACCTTTCAGATTAGGTACCTTTCAGATTGAGTACTTTTCAGATTGAGTACATTTCAGATTGAGTACATTTCAAAATTAAGTACTTTTCAGATTGAGTACTTTTCAGAATGAGTACTTTTCAAATTGAGTACCTTTCAGAGTGAGTACTTTTCAGATTGAGTACTTTTCAGATTGAGTACTTTTCAGATTGATTACTTTTCAGATTGAGTACCATTCAGTTTGAGTACTTTTCAGATTGAGTACTTTTCAGATTGAGTACCTTTCAGATTGATTACTTTTCAGATTAAGTACCTTTCGGATTGAGTACTTTTCAGATTGAGTACTTTTGAGATTGCGTAACTTTTAGATTGAGTACCTTTCAGATTAAGTACCTTTCAGATTGAGTACTTTTCAGATTAAGTACCTTTCAGATTAAGTACATTTCAGATTGAGTACATTTCAAAATTAAGTACTTTTCAGAGTGAGTACTTTTCAGATTGAGTACTTTTCAGATTAACTACTTTTCAGATTGAGTACTTTTCAGATTGAGTACCTTTCAGATTGAGTACCTTTCATATTGAATTCTTTTCAGATGGAGTACCTTTCAGTTTAAATACCTTCCAGAATGAGAACTTTTCAAATTGAGTACCTTTCAGAGTGAGTACTTTTCAGATTGAGTACTTTTCAGATTGAGTTTTTTTTCGATTGAGTTCTTTTCAGATTGAGTACTTTTCAGATTGACTACCTTTCAGATTGATTACCTTTCAGATTGAGCACCTTACAGATTAAGTACTTTTCAGATTGAGTACTTTTGAGATTGCGTAACTTTTAGATTGAGTACCTTTCAGATTAAGTACCTTTCAGATTGAGTACTTTTCAGATTAAGTACCTTTCAGATTAAGTACCTTTCAGATTGAGTGCCTTTCAGATTGAGTACTTTTCAGATTGAGTACTTATCAGATTGAGTTCTTATCAGATTGAGTACTTTTTAGATTGAGTACTTTTAAGATTGAGTACTTTTCAGATTGAATACTTTTGAGATTGCGTACCTTTTAGATTGAGTACCTTTCAGATTAAGTACCTCTCATATTGAGTACTTTTCAGATTGAGTACCTTTCAGATTAGGTACCTTTCAGATTGAGTACTTTTCAGATTGAGTACCTTTCAGATTAGGTACCTTTCAGATTGAGTACTTTTCGGATTGAGTACATTTCAGATTGAGTACCTTTCAGATTGAGTACCTTTCAGATTGAGCACCTTTCAGATTATACTTTTCAGATTGAGTACTTTTGAGATTGCGTACCTTTTGGATTGAGTACCTTTCAGATTAAGTACCTCTCATATTGAGTACTTTTCAGATTGAGTACCTTTCAGATTAGGTACCTTTCAGATTGAGTACTTTTCAGATTGAGTACATTTCAGATTGAGTACATTTCAAAATTAAGTACTTTTCAGATTGAGTACTTTTCAGAATGAGTACTTTTCAGATTGAGTACTTTTCAGATTGAGTACTTTTCAGATTGAGTACTTTTCAGATTGAGTACCTTTCAGTTTGAGTACCTTTCATATTGAATTCTTTTCAGATGGAGTACCTTTCAGTTTAAATACCTTCCAGAATGAGAACTTTTCAAATTGAGTACCTTTCAGAGTGAGTACTTTTCAGATTGAGTACTTTTCAGATTGAGTACTTTTCAGATTGATTACTTTTCAGATTGAGTACCATTCAGTTTGAGTACTTTTCAGATTGAGTACTTTTCAGATTGAGTACCTTTCAGATTGATTACTTTTCAGATTAAGTACCTTTCGGATTGAGTACTTTTCAGATTGAGTACTTTTGAGATTGCGTAACTTTTTGATTGAGTACCTTTCAGATTAAGTACCTTTCAGATTGAGTACTTTTCAGATTAAGTACCTTTCAGATTAAGTACCTTTCAGATTGAGTGCCTTTCAGATTGAGTACTTTTCAGATTGAGTACTTATCAGATTGAGTTCTTATCAGATTGAGTACTTTTTAGATTGAGTACTTTTAAGATTGAGTACTTTTCAGATTGAGTACTTTTCAGCTTGAGTACCTTTCCGATTAAATACTTTTCAGGATGTGTACTTTTCAGATTGAGTACTTTTCAGATTGAGTACTTTTCAGATTGTGTACTTTTCACATTGAGTACTTTTCAGATTGAGTACTTTTCAGATTGAGTACTTTTCAGATTGAGTACTTTTCAGATTGAGTACTTTTCAGATTATGTACCTTTCAGATTGAGTACTTTTTAGATTGAGTACTTTTCAGATTGAGTACCATTCAGTTTGAGTACTTTTCAGATTGAGTACTTTTCAGATTGAGTACCTTTCAGATTGATTACTTTTCAGATTAAGTACCTTTCGGATTGAGTACCTTTCAGATTGAGTACCTTTCAGATTGAGTACTTTTCAGATTGAGTACTTTTCAGATTGAGTACCCTTCAGATTAGGTACCTTTCAGATTGAGTACTTTTCAGATTGAGTACATTTCAGATTGAGTACATTTCAGATTGAGTACTTTTCAGATTGAGTACTTTTCAGATTGAGTACCTTTCAGATTGAGTACCTTTCAGATTGAGTACTTTTCAGATTGAGTACCTTTCAGATTGAGTACCTTTCATATTGAATTCTTTTCAGATGGAGAACCTTTCAGTTTAAATACCTTCCAGAATGAGAACTTTTCAAATTGAGTACCTTTCAGAGTGAGTACATTTCAGATTGAGTACTTTTCAAATTGAGTACCTTTCAGAGTGAGTACTTTTCAGATTGATTACTTTTCAGATTGAGTTTTTTTCCGATTGAGTTCTTTTCAGATTGAGTACTTTTCAGATTGACTACCTTTCAGATTGATTACCTTTCAGATTGAGCACCTTGTATGTATGTATGTATTTTAGGGGGTCCCACAACCAAAGTTATGGGACACTGCTCAGGCCATCAGTGGGCCCATTGCAGATTACCCTGTCGAACATGTTAATTGAGCACCTTACAGATTAAGTACTTTTCAGATTGAGTACTTTTGAGATTGCGTAACTTTTAGATTGAGTACCTTTCAGATTAAGTACCTTTCAGATTGAGTACTTTTCAGATTAAGTACCTTTCAGATTAAGTACCTTTCAGATTGAGTGCCTTTCAGATTGAGTACTTTTCAGATTGAGTACTTATCAGATTGAGTTCTTATCAGATTGAGTACTTTTTAGATTGAGTACTTTTATGATTGAGTACTTTTCAGATATAGTACTTTTCAGCTTGAGTACCTTTCCGATTAAATACTTTTCAGGATGTGTACTTTTCAGATTGAGTACTTTTCAGATTGAGTACTTTTCAGATTGAGTACTTTTCAGTTTATGTACCTTTCAGATTGAGTACTTTTCAGTTTGAGTACTTTTTAAGATTCAGTACATTTCAGATTCAGTACTTTTCAGATTGAGTACCATTCAGTTTGAGTACTTTTCAGATTGAGTACTTTTCAGATTGAGTACCTTTCAGATTGATTACTTTTCAGATTAAGTACCTTTCGGATTGAGTACCTTTCAGATTGAGTACCTTTCAGATTGAGTACTTTTCAGATTGAGTACTTTTCAGATTGAGTACCCTTCAGATTAGGTACCTTTCAGATTGAGTACTTTTCAGATTGAGTACATTTCAGATTGAGTACATTTCAGATTGAGTACTTTTCAGATTGAGTACTTTTCAGATTGAGTACCTTTCAGATTGAGTACCTTTCAGATTGAGTACTTTTCAGATTGAGTACCTTTCAGATTGAGTACCTTTCATATTGAATTCTTTTCAGATGGAGTACCTTTCAGTTTAAATACCTTCCAGAATGAGAACTTTTCAAATTGAGTACCTTTCAGAGTGAGTACTTTTCAGATTGAGTACTTTTCAGATTGAGTTTTTTTCCGATTGAGTTCTTTTCAGATTGAGTACTTTTCAGATTGACTACCTTTCAGATTGATTACCTTTCAGATTGAGCACCTTACAGATTAAGTACTTTTCAGATTGAGTACTTTTGAGATAGCGTAACTTTTAGATTGAGTACTTTTCAGATTATGTACCTTTCAGATTGAGTACTTTTTAGATTGAGTACTTTTCAGATTGAGTACCATTCAGTTTGAGTACTTTTCAGATTGAGTACTTTTCAGATTGAGTACCTTTCAGATTGATTACTTTTCAGATTAAGTACCTTTCGGATTGAGTACCTTTCAGATTGAGTACCTTTCAGATTGAGTACTTTTCAGATTGAGTACTTTTCAGATTGAGTACCCTTCAGATTAGGTACCTTTCAGATTGAGTACTTTTCAGATTGAGTACTTCTCAGATTGAGTACTTTTAAGATTGCGTACTTTTCATATTGAGTACATTTCAGATTGAGTACTTTTCAGATTGAGTACTTTTCAGATTGAGTACCTTTCAGATTGAGTACCTTTCAGATTGAGTACTTTTCAGATTGAGTACCTTTCAGATTGAGTACCTTTCATATTGAATTCTTTTCAGATGGAGAACCTTTCAGTTTAAATACCTTCCAGAATGAGAACTTTTCAAATTGAGTACCTTTCAGAGTGAGTACATTTCAGATTGAGTACTTTTCAAATTGAGTACCTTTCAGAGTGAGTACTTTTCAGATTGATTACTTTTCAGATTGAGTTTTTTTCCGATTGAGTTCTTTTCAGATTGAGTACTTTTCAGATTGACTACCTTTCAGATTGATTACCTTTCAGATTGAGCACCTTGTATGTATGTATGTATTTTAGGGGGTCCCACAACCAAAGTTATGGGACACTGCTCAGGCCATCAGTGGGCCCATTGCAGATTACCCTGTCGAACATGTTAATTGAGCACCTTACAGATTAAGTACTTTTCAGATTGAGTACTTTTGAGATTGCGTAACTTTTAGATTGAGTACCTTTCAGATTAAGTACCTTTCAGATTGAGTACTTTTCAGATTAAGTACCTTTCAGATTAAGTACCTTTCAGATTGAGTGCCTTTCAGATTGAGTACTTTTCAGATTGAGTACTTATCAGATTGAGTTCTTATCAGATTGAGTACTTTTTAGATTGAGTACTTTTATGATTGAGTACTTTTCAGATATAGTACTTTTCAGCTTGAGTACCTTTCCGATTAAATACTTTTCACGATGTGTACTTTTCAGATTGAGTACTTTTCAGATTGAGTACTTTTCAGATTGAGTACTTTTCAGTTTATGTACCTTTCAGATTGAGTACTTTTCAGTTTGAGTACTTTTTAAGATTCAGTACATTTCAGATTCAGTACTTTTCAGATTGAGTACCATTCAGTTTGAGTACTTTTCAGATTGAGTACTTTTCAGATTGAGTACCTTTCAGATTGATTACTTTTCAGATTAAGTACCTTTCGGATTGAGTACCTTTCAGATTGAGTACCTTTCAGATTGAGTACTTTTCAGATTGAGTACTTTTCAGATTGAGTACCCTTCAGATTAGGTACCTTTCAGATTGAGTACTTTTCAGATTGAGTACATTTCAGATTGAGTACATTTCAGATTGAGTACTTTTCAGATTGAGTACTTTTCAGATTGAGTACCTTTCAGATTGAGTACCTTTCAGATTGAGTACTTTTCAGATTGAGTACCTTTCAGATTGAGTACCTTTCATATTGAATTCTTTTCAGATGGAGTACCTTTCAGTTTAAATACCTTCCAGAATGAGAACTTTTCAAATTGAGTACCTTTCAGAGTGAGTACTTTTCAGATTGAGTACTTTTCAGATTGAGTTTTTTTCCGATTGAGTTCTTTTCAGATTGAGTACTTTTCAGATTGACTACCTTTCAGATTGATTACCTTTCAGATTGAGCACCTTACAGATTAAGTACTTTTCAGATTGAGTACTTTTGAGATAGCGTAACTTTTAGATTGAGTACTTTTCAGATTATGTACCTTTCAGATTGAGTACTTTTTAGATTGAGTACTTTTCAGATTGAGTACCATTCAGTTTGAGTACTTTTCAGATTGAGTACTTTTCAGATTGAGTACCTTTCAGATTGATTACTTTTCAGATTAAGTACCTTTCGGATTGAGTACCTTTCAGATTGAGTACCTTTCAGATTGAGTACTTTTCAGATTGAGTACTTTTCAGATTGAGTACCCTTCAGATTAGGTACCTTTCAGATTGAGTACTTTTCAGATTGAGTACTTCTCAGATTGAGTACTTTTAAGATTGCGTACTTTTCATATTGAGTACCTTCAGATTGAGTACCTTTCAGATTGAGTACCTTTCAGATTGAGTACCTTTCAGATTGAGTACTTCTCAGATTGAGTACTTTTAAGATTGCGTACTTTTCATATTGAGTACCTTCAGATTGAGTACCTTTCAGATTGAGTACCTTTCAGATTGAGTACCTTTCAGATTGAGTACTTTTCAGATTGAGTACCTTTCAGATTAAGTACCCCTCAGATTGAGTACTTTTTACATTGAGTACTTTTAAGATTGAGTACCTTTCAGATTGAGTACCTTTCAGATTGAGTATCTACTTTTAAGATTGAGTACTTTTAAGATTGAGTACTTTTCAGATTGAGTACTTTTCAGCTTGATTACTTTTTAGCTTGAGTACTTTTCAGATTGAGTACACCTTTCAGCTTAAGTACCTTTCAGATTGAGTACCATTTAGATTGAGTACTTTTCAGATTGAGTACTATTCAGATTGAGTACTTTTCAGATTGAGTACCTTCCAGATTGAGTACCTTTCAGATTAAGCACCTTTCAGATTGAGTTCCCTTCAGATTGAGTACTTTTCAGATTGAGTACTTTTCAGATTGAGTACCTTTCAGATTAAGTACCTCTCAGATTGAGTACTTTTTACATTGAGTACTTTTAAGATTGAGTCCTTTCAGATTGAGTACTTTTAAGATTGAGTAATTACTTTTAAGATTGAGTACTTTTCAGATTGAGTACTTTTCAGCTTGATTACATTTTAGCTTGAGTACTTTTCAGATTGAGTACCTTTCAGCTTAAGTACCTTTCAGATTGAGTACCTTTCAGATTGAGTACTTTTCAGATTCATTACTTTTCAGATTGAGTACTTTTTAGATTGAGTACTTTTCTGATTGAGTACTTTTCTGATTGAGTACTTTTCAGATTGAGTACTTTTCAGATTGACTACTTTTCAGATTGAGTACTTTTCAGATTGAGTACTTTTCAGATTGAGTACTTCTCAGATTGAGTACTTTTAAGATTGCGTACTTTTCATATTGAGTACTTTTCAGATTGAGTAGCTTTCAGATTGAGTACTTTTAAGATTAAGTACTTCTCAGATTGAGTACTTTTCAGATTGAGTACTTTTCAGATTCAGTACTTTTCAGATTGAGTACTTTTCAGATTCATTACTTTTCAGATTGAGTACTTTTTAGATTGAGTAATTTTCAGATTGAGTACTTTTCAAAATTAAGTACTTTTCAGATTGAGTACCTTTCAGATTGAGTACTTTTCAGATTGAGTACCTTTCAGATTGAGTACCTTTCAGATTATACTTTTCAGATTGAGTACTTTTGAGATTGCGTACCTTTTGGATTGAGTACCTTTCAGATTAAGTACCTCTCATATTGAGTACTTTTCAGATTGAGTACCTTTCAGATTAGGTACCTTTCAGATTGAGTACTTTTCAGATTGAGTACATTTCAGATTGAGTACATTTCAAAATTAAGTACTTTTCAGATTGAGTACTTTTCAGAATGAGTACTTTTCAAATTGAGTACCTTTCAGAGTGAGTACTTTTCAGATTGAGTACTTTTCAGATTGAGTACTTTTCAGATTGATTACTTTTCAGATTGAGTACCATTCAGTTTGAGTACTTTTCAGATTGAGTACTTTTCAGATTGAGTACCTTTCAGATTGATTACTTTTCAGATTAAGTACCTTTCGGATTGAGTACTTTTCAGATTGAGTACTTTTGAGATTGCGTAACTTTTAGATTGAGTACCTTTCAGATTAAGTACCTTTCAGATTGAGTACTTTTCAGATTAAGTACCTTTCAGATTAAGTACATTTCAGATTGAGTACATTTCAAAATTAAGTACTTTTCAGAGTGAGTACTTTTCAGATTGAGTACTTTTCAGATTAACTACTTTTCAGATTGAGTACTTTTCAGATTGAGTACCTTTCAGATTGAGTACCTTTCATATTGAATTCTTTTCAGATGGAGTACCTTTCAGTTTAAATACCTTCCAGAATGAGAACTTTTCAAATTGAGTACCTTTCAGAGTGAGTACTTTTCAGATTGAGTACTTTTCAGATTGAGTTTTTTTTCGATTGAGTTCTTTTCAGATTGAGTACTTTTCAGATTGACTACCTTTCAGATTGATTACCTTTCAGATTGAGCACCTTACAGATTAAGTACTTTTCAGATTGAGTACTTTTGAGATTGCGTAACTTTTAGATTGAGTACCTTTCAGATTAAGTACCTTTCAGATTGAGTACTTTTCAGATTAAGTACCTTTCAGATTAAGTACCTTTCAGATTGAGTGCCTTTCAGATTGAGTACTTTTCAGATTGAGTACTTATCAGATTGAGTTCTTATCAGATTGAGTACTTTTTAGATTGAGTACTTTTAAGATTGAGTACTTTTCAGATTGAATACTTTTGAGATTGCGTACCTTTTAGATTGAGTACCTTTCAGATTAAGTACCTCTCATATTGAGTACTTTTCAGATTGAGTACCTTTCAGATTAGGTACCTTTCAGATTGAGTACTTTTCAGATTGAGTACCTTTCAGATTAGGTACCTTTCAGATTGAGTACTTTTCAGATTGAGTACATTTCAGATTGAGTACCTTTCAGATTGAGTACCTTTCAGATTGAGTACCTTTCAGATTATACTTTTCAGATTGAGTACTTTTGAGATTGCGTACCTTTTGGATTGAGTACCTTTCAGATTAAGTACCTCTCATATTGAGTACTTTTCAGATTGAGTACCTTTCAGATTAGGTACCTTTCAGATTGAGTACTTTTCAGATTGAGTACATTTCAGATTGAGTACATTTCAAAATTAAGTACTTTTCAGATTGAGTACTTTTCAGAATGAGTACTTTTCAGATTGAGTACTTTTCAGATTGAGTACTTTTCAGATTGAGTACTTTTCAGATTGAGTACCTTTCAGATTGAGTACCTTTCATATTGAATTCTTTTCAGATGGAGTACCTTTCAGTTTAAATACCTTCCAGAATGAGAACTTTTCAAATTGAGTACCTTTCAGAGTGAGTACTTTTCAGATTGAGTACTTTTCAGATTGAGTACTTTTCAGATTGATTACTTTTCAGATTGAGTACCATTCAGTTTGAGTACTTTTCAGATTGAGTACTTTTCAGATTGAGTACCTTTCAGATTGATTACTTTTCAGATTAAGTACCTTTCGGATTGAGTACTTTTCAGATTGAGTACTTTTGAGATTGCGTAACTTTTTGATTGAGTACCTTTCAGATTAAGTACCTTTCAGATTGAGTACTTTTCAGATTAAGTACCTTTCAGATTAAGTACCTTTCAGATTGAGTGCCTTTCAGATTGAGTACTTTTCAGATTGAGTACTTATCAGATTGAGTTCTTATCAGATTGAGTACTTTTTAGATTGAGTACTTTTAAGATTGAGTACTTTTCAGATTGAGTACTTTTCAGCTTGAGTACCTTTCCGATTAAATACTTTTCAGGATGTGTACTTTTCAGATTGAGTACTTTTCAGATTGAGTACTTTTCAGATTGTGTACTTTTCACATTGAGTACTTTTCAGATTGAGTACTTTTCAGATTGAGTACTTTTCAGATTGAGTACTTTTCAGATTGA
This sequence comes from Allacma fusca, assembly GCA_947179485.1. Taxonomy (NCBI): domain Eukaryota; kingdom Metazoa; phylum Arthropoda; class Collembola; order Symphypleona; family Sminthuridae; genus Allacma; species Allacma fusca. The sequence continues at coordinate 29,123 of CAMXBY010000002.1, read as the reverse complement.
GTACTTTTCAGATTATGTACCTTTCAGATTGAGTACTTTTTAGATTGAGTACTTTTCAGATTGAGTACCATTCAGTTTGAGTACTTTTCAGATTGAGTACTTTTCAGATTGAGTACCTTTCAGATTGATTACTTTTCAGATTAAGTACCTTTCGGATTGAGTACCTTTCAGATTGAGTACCTTTCAGATTGAGTACTTTTCAGATTGAGTACTTTTCAGATTGAGTACCCTTCAGATTAGGTACCTTTCAGATTGAGTACTTTTCAGATTGAGTACATTTCAGATTGAGTACATTTCAGATTGAGTACTTTTCAGATTGAGTACTTTTCAGATTGAGTACCTTTCAGATTGAGTACCTTTCAGATTGAGTACTTTTCAGATTGAGTACCTTTCAGATTGAGTACCTTTCATATTGAATTCTTTTCAGATGGAGAACCTTTCAGTTTAAATACCTTCCAGAATGAGAACTTTTCAAATTGAGTACCTTTCAGAGTGAGTACATTTCAGATTGAGTACTTTTCAAATTGAGTACCTTTCAGAGTGAGTACTTTTCAGATTGATTACTTTTCAGATTGAGTTTTTTTCCGATTGAGTTCTTTTCAGATTGAGTACTTTTCAGATTGACTACCTTTCAGATTGATTACCTTTCAGATTGAGCACCTTGTATGTATGTATGTATTTTAGGGGGTCCCACAACCAAAGTTATGGGACACTGCTCAGGCCATCAGTGGGCCCATTGCAGATTACCCTGTCGAACATGTTAATTGAGCACCTTACAGATTAAGTACTTTTCAGATTGAGTACTTTTGAGATTGCGTAACTTTTAGATTGAGTACCTTTCAGATTAAGTACCTTTCAGATTGAGTACTTTTCAGATTAAGTACCTTTCAGATTAAGTACCTTTCAGATTGAGTGCCTTTCAGATTGAGTACTTTTCAGATTGAGTACTTATCAGATTGAGTTCTTATCAGATTGAGTACTTTTTAGATTGAGTACTTTTATGATTGAGTACTTTTCAGATATAGTACTTTTCAGCTTGAGTACCTTTCCGATTAAATACTTTTCAGGATGTGTACTTTTCAGATTGAGTACTTTTCAGATTGAGTACTTTTCAGATTGAGTACTTTTCAGTTTATGTACCTTTCAGATTGAGTACTTTTCAGTTTGAGTACTTTTTAAGATTCAGTACATTTCAGATTCAGTACTTTTCAGATTGAGTACCATTCAGTTTGAGTACTTTTCAGATTGAGTACTTTTCAGATTGAGTACCTTTCAGATTGATTACTTTTCAGATTAAGTACCTTTCGGATTGAGTACCTTTCAGATTGAGTACCTTTCAGATTGAGTACTTTTCAGATTGAGTACTTTTCAGATTGAGTACCCTTCAGATTAGGTACCTTTCAGATTGAGTACTTTTCAGATTGAGTACATTTCAGATTGAGTACATTTCAGATTGAGTACTTTTCAGATTGAGTACTTTTCAGATTGAGTACCTTTCAGATTGAGTACCTTTCAGATTGAGTACTTTTCAGATTGAGTACCTTTCAGATTGAGTACCTTTCATATTGAATTCTTTTCAGATGGAGTACCTTTCAGTTTAAATACCTTCCAGAATGAGAACTTTTCAAATTGAGTACCTTTCAGAGTGAGTACTTTTCAGATTGAGTACTTTTCAGATTGAGTTTTTTTCCGATTGAGTTCTTTTCAGATTGAGTACTTTTCAGATTGACTACCTTTCAGATTGATTACCTTTCAGATTGAGCACCTTACAGATTAAGTACTTTTCAGATTGAGTACTTTTGAGATAGCGTAACTTTTAGATTGAGTACTTTTCAGATTATGTACCTTTCAGATTGAGTACTTTTTAGATTGAGTACTTTTCAGATTGAGTACCATTCAGTTTGAGTACTTTTCAGATTGAGTACTTTTCAGATTGAGTACCTTTCAGATTGATTACTTTTCAGATTAAGTACCTTTCGGATTGAGTACCTTTCAGATTGAGTACCTTTCAGATTGAGTACTTTTCAGATTGAGTACTTTTCAGATTGAGTACCCTTCAGATTAGGTACCTTTCAGATTGAGTACTTTTCAGATTGAGTACTTCTCAGATTGAGTACTTTTAAGATTGCGTACTTTTCATATTGAGTACATTTCAGATTGAGTACTTTTCAGATTGAGTACTTTTCAGATTGAGTACCTTTCAGATTGAGTACCTTTCAGATTGAGTACTTTTCAGATTGAGTACCTTTCAGATTGAGTACCTTTCATATTGAATTCTTTTCAGATGGAGAACCTTTCAGTTTAAATACCTTCCAGAATGAGAACTTTTCAAATTGAGTACCTTTCAGAGTGAGTACATTTCAGATTGAGTACTTTTCAAATTGAGTACCTTTCAGAGTGAGTACTTTTCAGATTGATTACTTTTCAGATTGAGTTTTTTTCCGATTGAGTTCTTTTCAGATTGAGTACTTTTCAGATTGACTACCTTTCAGATTGATTACCTTTCAGATTGAGCACCTTGTATGTATGTATGTATTTTAGGGGGTCCCACAACCAAAGTTATGGGACACTGCTCAGGCCATCAGTGGGCCCATTGCAGATTACCCTGTCGAACATGTTAATTGAGCACCTTACAGATTAAGTACTTTTCAGATTGAGTACTTTTGAGATTGCGTAACTTTTAGATTGAGTACCTTTCAGATTAAGTACCTTTCAGATTGAGTACTTTTCAGATTAAGTACCTTTCAGATTAAGTACCTTTCAGATTGAGTGCCTTTCAGATTGAGTACTTTTCAGATTGAGTACTTATCAGATTGAGTTCTTATCAGATTGAGTACTTTTTAGATTGAGTACTTTTATGATTGAGTACTTTTCAGATATAGTACTTTTCAGCTTGAGTACCTTTCCGATTAAATACTTTTCAGGATGTGTACTTTTCAGATTGAGTACTTTTCAGATTGAGTACTTTTCAGATTGAGTACTTTTCAGTTTATGTACCTTTCAGATTGAGTACTTTTCAGTTTGAGTACTTTTTAAGATTCAGTACATTTCAGATTCAGTACCTTTCAGATTGAGTACTTTTTAGATTGAGTACTTTTCAGATTGAGTACCATTCAGTTTGAGTACTTTTCAGATTGAGTACTTTTCAGATTGAGTACCTTTCAGATTGATTACTTTTCAGATTAAGTACCTTTCGGATTGAGTACCTTTCAGATTGAGTACCTTTCAGATTGAGTACTTTTCAGATTGAGTACTTTTCAGATTGAGTACCCTTCAGATTAGGTACCTTTCAGATTGAGTACTTTTCAGATTGAGTACTTCTCAGATTGAGTACTTTTAAGATTGCGTACTTTTCATATTGAGTACCTTCAGATTGAGTACCTTTCAGATTGAGTACCTTTCAGATTGAGTACCTTTCAGATTGAGTACTTCTCAGATTGAGTACTTTTAAGATTGCGTACTTTTCATATTGAGTACCTTCAGATTGAGTACCTTTCAGATTGAGTACCTTTCAGATTGAGTACCTTTCAGATTGAGTACTTTTCAGATTGAGTACCTTTCAGATTAAGTACCCCTCAGATTGAGTACTTTTTACATTGAGTACTTTTAAGATTGAGTACCTTTCAGATTGAGTACCTTTCAGATTGAGTATCTACTTTTAAGATTGAGTACTTTTAAGATTGAGTACTTTTCAGATTGAGTACTTTTCAGCTTGATTACTTTTTAGCTTGAGTACTTTTCAGATTGAGTACACCTTTCAGCTTAAGTACCTTTCAGATTGAGTACCATTTAGATTGAGTACTTTTCAGATTGAGTACTATTCAGATTGAGTACTTTTCAGATTGAGTACCTTCCAGATTGAGTACCTTTCAGATTAAGCACCTTTCAGATTGAGTTCCCTTCAGATTGAGTACTTTTCAGATTGAGTACTTTTCAGATTGAGTACCTTTCAGATTAAGTACCTCTCAGATTGAGTACTTTTTACATTGAGTACTTTTAAGATTGAGTCCTTTCAGATTGAGTACTTTTAAGATTGAGTCATTACTTTTAAGATTGAGTACTTTTCAGATTGAGTACTTTTCAGCTTGATTACATTTTAGCTTGAGTACTTTTCAGATTGAGTACCTTTCAGCTTAAGTACCTTTCAGATTGAGTACCTTTCAGATTGAGTACTTTTCAGATTCATTACTTTTCAGATTGAGTACTTTTTAGATTGAGTACTTTTCTGATTGAGTACTTTTCTGATTGAGTACTTTTCAGATTGAGTACTTTTCAGATTGACTACTTTTCAGATTGAGTACTTTTCAGATTGAGTACTTTTCAGATTGAGTACTTCTCAGATTGAGTACTTTTAAGATTGCGTACTTTTCATATTGAGTACTTTTCAGATTGAGTAGCTTTCAGATTGAGTACTTTTAAGATTAAGTACTTCTCAGATTGAGTACTTTTCAGATTGAGTACTTTTCAGATTCAGTACTTTTCAGATTGAGTACTTTTCAGATTCATTACTTTTCAGATTGAGTACTTTTTAGATTGAGTAATTTTCAGATTGAGTACCTTTCAGATTGAGTACCCTTCAGATCGAGTACTTTTCAAATTAAGTACTTTTCAGATTGAGTACTTTTCAGATTGAGTACTTTTCAGATTGAGTACCTTTCAAATTGAGTACCTTTCAGATTGAGTACTTTTCAGATTGAGTACCTTTCAGATTGAGTACCCTTCAGATTGAGTACTTTTCAAATTAAGTACTTTTCAGATTGAGTACTTTTCAGATTGAGTACTTTTCAGATTGAGTACTTTTCAGATTGAGTACTTTTCAGATTGAGTACTTTTCAGATTGAGTACTTTTCAGATTGAGTACTTTTCAGATTGAGTACCTTTAAGATTAAGTACCTCTCAGATTGAGTACTTTTTACATTGAGTACTTTTAAGATTGAGTACCTTTCAGATTGAGTACTTTTCAGCTTGATTACTTTTTAGCTTGAGTACTTTTCAGATTGAGTACCTTTCAGCTTAAGTACCTTTCAGCTTAAGTACCTTTCAGATTGAGTACCTTTCAGATTGAGTACTTTTCAGATTTATTACTTTTCAGATTGAGTACTTTTTAGTTTCATTACTTTTCAGATTGAGTACTTTTCAGATTGAGTACTTTTCAGATTGAGTACTTTTCACATTGAGTCCCTTTCAGCTTAAGTACCTTTCAGATTGAGTACTTTTCAGATTGAGTACCTTTCAGATTGAGTACCTTTCAGATTGAGTACTTTTCAGATTATTCACTTTTCAGATTGAGTACTTTTTAGATTCATTACTTTTCAGATTGAGTACTTTTCAGATTGAGTACTTTTCAGATTGAGTACTTTTCAGATTGAGTACTTTTCAGATTGAGTACTTTTCAGATTGAGTACTTTTCAGATTGAGTACTTTTCAGATTGAGTACTTTTCACATTGAGTACCTTTCAGCTTAAGTAACTTTCAGATTGAGTACTTTTCAGATTGAGTACTTTTCAGATTGAGTACTTTTCAGATTCATTACTTTTCAGATTGAGTACTTTTTAGATTCATTACTTTTCAGATTGAGTACTTTTCAGATTGAGTACTTTTCAAATTGAGTACTTTTCAGATTGAGTACTTTTCAGATTGAGTACCTTTAAGATTAAGTACCTCTAAGATTGAGTACTTTTTACATTGAGTACATTTTTAGATTGAGTACCTTTCAGATTGAGTACTTTTAAGATTGAGTACTTTTCAGATTGAGTACTTTTCAGCTTGATTACTTTTTAGCTTGAGTACTTTTCAGATTGAGTACCTTTCAGCTTAAGTACCTTTCAGATTGAGTACCTTTCAGATTGAGTACTTTTCAGATTCATTACTTTTCAGATTGAGTACTTTTTAGTTTCATTACTTTTAAGATTGAGTACTTTTCAGATTGAGTACTTTTCACATTGAGTACCTTTCAGCTTAAGTACCTTTCAGATTGAGTACTTTTTAGATTGAGTACCTTTCAGATTGAGTACCTTTCAGATTGAGTACTTTTCAATTTCATTACTTTTCTGATTGATTACTTTTTAGATTCATCACTTTTCAGATTGAGTACTTTTCAGATTGAGTAATTTTCTGATTGAGTACTTTTCACATTGAGTACCTTTCAGCTTAAGTACCTTTCAGATTGAGTACTTTTCAGATTGAGTACTTTTCAGATTGAGTACTTTTCAGATTGAGTACTTTTCAGATTGAGTACTTTTCAGATTCATTACTTTTCAGATTGAGTACTTTTCAGATTCATTACTTTTCAGATTGAGTACTTTTCAGATTAAGTACTTTTCAGATTGAGTACTTTTCAGATTGAGTACTTTTAAGATTAAGTACTTCTCAGATTGAGTACTTTTCAGATTGAGTACTTTGCAGATTCAGTACTTTTCAGATTGAGTACTTTTCAGATTCATTACTTTTCAGATTGAGTACTTTTTAGATTGAGTACTTTTCAGATTGAGTACCTTTCAGATTGAGTACCCTTCAGATTGAGTACTTTTCAAATTAAGTACTTTTCAGATTGAGTACTTTTCAGATTGAGTACCTTCCAGATTGAGTACCTTTCAGATTGAGTACCTTTCAGATTGAGTACCTTTCAGCTTAAGTACCTTTCAGACTGAGTACTTTTCAGATTGAGTACTTTTCAGATTCATTACTTTTCAGATTGAGTACTTTTTAGATTCATTACTTTTCAGATTGAGTACTTTTCAGATTGAGTACCTTTCAGCTTAAGTACCTTTCAGATTGAGTACTTTTTAGATTGAGTACTTTTCAGATTGAGTACCTTTCAGATTGAGTACTTTTCAGATTGAGTACTTTTCAGATTGAGTACTTTTCAGATTGAGTACTTTTCAGATTGAGTACTTTTCAGATTGAGTACTTTTCAGATTGAGTACCTTTCAGACTGAGTACCTTTCAGATTGAGTACTTTTCAAATTGAGTACTTTTCAGATTGAGTACTTTTCAGATTGAGTACTTTTCAGATTGAGTACTTTTCAGATTGAGTACTTTTCAGGTTGAGTACTTTTCAGATTGAGTACTTTTCAGATTGAGTACTTTTCAGATTGCGTACTTTTCATATTGAGTACCTTTCAGATTGAGTACCTTTCAGATTGAGTACCTTTCAGATTGAGTAACTTTCAGATTGAGTACTTTTCAGATTGAGTACTTTTCAGATTGAGTACTTTTTAGATTCATTACTTTTCAGATTGAGTTCTTTTCAGATTGAGTACTTTTCAGATTGATTAATTTTCAGATTGAGTACTTTTCAGATTGAGTTCTACCTTTCAGCTTAAGTACCTTTCAGATTGAGTAACTTTCAGATTGAGTACTTTTCAGATTGAGTACTTTTCAGATTGTGTACTTTTCAGTTTGAATACTTTTCAGATTGAGTACCTTTCAGCTTAAGTACCTTTCAGATTGAGTACTTTTCAGGGTGAGTACTTTTCAGATTGAGTACTTTTCAGATTCATTACTTTTCAGATTGAGCACTTTTTAGATTGAGTACTTTTCAGATTGAGTACCTTTCAGATTGAGTACCCTTCAGATTGAGTACTTTTCAGATTGAGTACTTTTCAGATTGAGTACTTTTCAGATTCATTACTTTTCAGATTGAGTACTTTTCAGATTCATTACTTTTCAGATTGAGTACTTTTCAGATTAAGTACTTTTCAGATTGAGTACTTTTCAGATTGAGTACTTTTAAGATTAAGTACTTCTCAGATTGAGTACTTTTCAGATTGAGTACTTTGCAGATTCAGTACTTTTCAGATTGAGTACTTTTCAGATTCATTACTTTTCAGATTGAGTACTTTTTAGATTGAGTACTTTTCAGATTGAGTACCTTTCAGATTGAGTACCCTTCAGATTGAGTACTTTTCAAATTAAGTACTTTTCAGATTGAGTACTTTTCAGATTGAGTACCTTCCAGATTGAGTACCTTTCAGATTGAGTACCTTTCAGATTGAGTACCTTTCAGCTTAAGTACCTTTCAGACTGAGTACTTTTCAGATTGAGTACTTTTCAGATTCATTACTTTTCAGATTGAGTACTTTTTAGATTCATTACTTTTCAGATTGAGTACTTTTCAGATTGAGTACCTTTCAGCTTAAGTACCTTTCAGATTGAGTACTTTTCAGATTGAGTACCTTTCAGATTGAGTACTTTTCAGATTGAGTACTTTTCAGATTGAGTACTTTTCAGATTGAGTACTTTTCAGATTGAGTACTTTTCAGATTGAGTACTTTTCAGATTGAGTACCTTTCAGACTGAGTACCTTTCAGATTGAGTACTTTTCAAATTGAGTACTTTTCAGATTGAGTACTTTTCAGATTGAGTACTTTTCAGATTGAGTACTTTTCAGATTGAGTACTTTTCAGGTTGAGTACTTTTCAGATTGAGTACTTTTCAGATTGAGTACTTTTCAGATTGCGTACTTTTCATATTGAGTACCTTTCAGATTGAGTACCTTTCAGATTGAGTACCTTTCAGATTGAGTAACTTTCAGATTGAGTACTTTTCAGATTGAGTACTTTTCAGATTGAGTACTTTTTAGATTCATTACTTTTCAGATTGAGTTCTTTTCAGATTGAGTACTTTTCAGATTGATTAATTTTCAGATTGAGTACTTTTCAGATTGAGTTCTACCTTTCAGCTTAAGTACCTTTCAGATTGAGTAACTTTCAGATTGAGTACTTTTCAGATTGAGTACTTTTCAGATTGTGTACTTTTCAGTTTGAATACTTTTCAGATTGAGTACCTTTCAGCTTAAGTACCTTTCAGATTGAGTACTTTTCAGGGTGAGTACTTTTCAGATTGAGTACTTTTCAGATTCATTACTTTTCAGATTGAGCACTTTTTAGATTGAGTACTTTTCAGATTGAGTACCTTTCAGATTGAGTACCCTTCAGATTGAGTACTTTTCAAATTAAGTACTTTTCAGATTGAGTACTTTTCAGATTGAGTACTTTTCAGATTGAGTACTATTCAGATTGAGTACTTTTCAGATTGAGTACTTTTCAGATTGAGTACCTTTCAAATTGAGTACCTTTCAGATTGAGTACTTTTCAGATTGAGTACCTTTCAGATTGAGTACCCTTCAGATTGAGTACTTTTCAAATTAAGTACTTTTCAGATTGAGTACTTTTCAGATTGAGTACTTTTCAGATGGAGTACTTTTCAGATTGAGTACTTTTCAGATTGAGTACTTTTCAGATTGAGTACTTTTCAGATTGAGTACCTTTAAGATTAAGTACCTCTCAGATTGAGTACTTTTTACATTGAGTACTTTTAAGATTGAGTACCTTTCAGATTGAGTACTTTTCAGCTTGATTACTTTTTCGCTTGAGTACTTTTCAGATTGAGTACCTTTCAGCTTAAGTACCTTTCGGCTTAAGTACCTTTCAGATTGAGTACCTTTCAGATTGAGTACTTTTCAGATTCATTACTTTTCAGATTGAGTACTTTTTAGTTTCATTACTTTTCAGATTGAGTACTTTTTAGATTCATTACTTTTCAGATTGAGTACTTTTCAGATTGAGTACTTTTCAGATTGATTAATTTTCAGCTTAAGTACCTTTCAGATTGAGTACTTTTTAGATTGAGTACTTTTCAGATTGAGTACCTTTCAGATTGAGTACTTTTCAGATTGAGTACTTTTCAGATTGAGTACTTTTCAGATTGAGTATTTTTCAGATTGAGTACTTTTCAGATTGAGTACTTTTCAGATTGAGTACTTTTCAGATTGAGTACTTTTCAGATTGAGTGCTTTTCAGATTGAGTACTTTTCAGATTGCGTACTTTTCATATTGAGTACCTTTCAGATTGAGTACCTTTCAGATTGAGTACCTTTCAGATTGAGTAACTTTCAGATTGAGTACTTTTCAGATTGAGTACTTTTCAGATTGAGTACTTTTTAGATTCATTACTTTTCAGATTGAGTACTTTTTAGATTCATTACTTTTCAGATTGAGTACTTTTTAGATTCATTACTTTTCGGATTGAGTTCTTTTCAGATTGAGTACTTTTCAGATTGAGTAATTTTCAGATTGAGTACTTTTCAGATTGAGTTCTACCTTTCAGCTTAAGTACCTTTCAGATTGAGTAACTTTCAGATTGAGTACTTTTCAGATTGTGTACTTTTCTAATTGTGTACTTTTCAGATTGAGTACTTTTCAGATTGAGTACTTTTCAGATTGAGTACCTTTAAGATTAAGTACCTCTCAGATTGAGTACTTTTTACATTGAGTACTTTTAAGATTGAGTACCTTTCAGATTGAGTACTTTTCAGATTGAGTACTTTTCAGATTGAGTACTTTTCAGATTGAGAACCTTTCAGATTGCGTATCTTTCAGATTAAGTACCTTTCAGATTGAGTACCTTTAAGATTGAGTTGTTTTCAGATTCAGTACCTTTTAGATTGAGTACCCTTCAGGTTGAGTACTTATCAGATTGAGTACTTTTCAGATTGAGTACTTTTCAGGTTGAGTACTTTTCAGACTGAGTACCTTTCAGATTGAGTACTTTTCAGATTGAGTACTTTTCAGATTGAGTACTTTTCAGATTGAGTACTTTTTAGATTCATTACTTTTCAGATTGAGTTCTTTTCAGATTGAGTACTTTTCAGATTGATTAATTTTCAGATTGAGTACTTTTCAGATTGAGTTCTACCTTTCAGCTTAAGTACCTTTCAGATTGAGTAACTTTCAGATTGAGTACTTTTCAGATTGAGTACTTTTCAGATGGTGTACTTTTCAGTTTGAATACTTTTCAGATTGAGTACCTTTCAGCTTAAGTACCTTTCAGATTGAGTACTTTTCAGGGTGAGTACTTTTCAGATTGAGTACTTTTCAGATTCATTACTTTTCAGATTGAGCACTTTTTAGATTGAGTACTTTTCAGATTGAGTACCTTTCAGATTGAGTACCCTTCAGATTGAGTACTTTTCAAATTAAGTACTTTTCAGATTGAGTACTTTTCAGATTGAGTACTTTTCAGATTGAGTACTATTCAGATTGAGTACTTTTCAGATTGAGTACTTTTCAGATTGAGTACCTTTCAAATTGAGTACCTTTCAGATTGAGTACTTTTCAGATTGAGTACCTTTCAGATTGAGTACCCTTCAGATTGAGTACTTTTCAAATTAAGTACTTTTCAGATTGAGTACTTTTCAGATTGAGTACTTTTCAGATTGAGTACTTTTCAGATTGAGTACTTTTCAGATTGAGTACTTTTCAGATTGAGTACTTTTCAGATTGAGTACTTTTCAGATTGAGTACTTTTCAGATTGAGTACCTTTAAGATTAAGTACCTCTCAGATTGAGTACTTTTTACATTGAGTACTTTTAAGATTGAGTACCTTTCAGATTGAGTACTTTTCAGCTTGATTACTTTTTCGCTTGAGTACTTTTCAGATTGAGTACCTTTCAGCTTAAGTACCTTTCGGCTTAAGTACCTTTCAGATTGAGTACCTTTCAGATTGAGTACTTTTCAGATTCATTACTTTTCAGATTGAGTACTTTTTAGTTTCATTACTTTTCAGATTGAGTACTTTTTAGATTCATTACTTTTCAGATTGAGTACTTTTCAGATTGAGTACTTTTCAGATTGAGTACCTTTCAGCTTAAGTACCTTTCAGATTGAGTACTTTTTAGATTGAGTACTTTTCAGATTGAGTACCTTTCAGATTGAGTACTTTTCAGATTGAGTACTTTTCAGATTGAGTACTTTTCAGATTGAGTATTTTTCAGATTGAGTACTTTTCAGATTGAGTACTTTTCAGATTGAGTACTTTTCAGATTGAGTACTTTTCAGATTGCGTACTTTTCATATTGAGTACCTTTCAGATTGAGTACCTTTCAGATTGAGTACCTTTCAGATTGAGTAACTTTCAGATTGAGTACTTTTCAGATTGAGTACTTTTCAGATTGAGTACTTTTTAGATTCATTACTTTTCAGATTGAGTACTTTTTAGATTCATTACTTTTCAGATTGAGTACTTTTTAGATTCATTACTTTTCGGATTGAGTTCTTTTCAGATTGAGTACTTTTCAGACTGAGTAATTTTCAGATTGAGTACTTTTCAGATTGAGTTCTACCTTTCAGCTTAAGTACCTTTCAGATTGAGTAACTTTCAGATTGAGTACTTTTCAGATTGTGTACTTTTCAGATTGTGTACTTTTCAGATTGAGTACTTTTCAGATTGAGTACTTTTCAGATTGAGTACCTTTAAGATTAAGTACCTCTCAGATTGAGTACTTTTTACATTGAGTACTTTTAAGATTGAGTACCTTTCAGATTGAGTACTTTTCAGATTGAGTACTTTTCAGATTGAGTACTTTTCAGATTGAGAACCTTTCAGATTGCGTATCTTTCAGATTAAGTACCTTTCAGATTGAGTACCTTTAAGATTGAGTTGTTTTCAGATTCAGTACCTTTTAGATTGAGTACCCTTCAGGTTGAGTACTTATCAGATTGAGTACTTTTCAGATTGAGTACTTTTCAGGTTGAGTACTTTTCAGATTAAGTACTTTTCAGATTGAGTACTTTTTCGATTAAGTACTTTTAAGATTCATTACTTTTCTGATTGAGTACTTTTCAGATTGAGTACCTTTCAGCTTAAGTACCTTTCAGATTGAGTACTTTTCGGATTGAGTACTTTTCAGATTGAGTACCTTTCAGATTGAGTACTTTTCAGATTGAGTACTTTTTAGATTCATTACTTTTCAGATTGAGTACTTTTCAGATTGAGTACTTTTCTGATTGAGTACTTTTCAGATTGAGTACCTTTCAGCTTAAGTACCTTTCAGATTGAGTACCTTTAAGATTGAGTACCTTTAAGATTGAGTTCTTTTCAGATTGAGTACCTTTCAGATTGAGTACCTTTCAGATTGAGTACCCTTCAGGTTGAGTAGTTATCAGATTGAGTACTTTTCAGATTGAGTACTTTTCAGATTGAGTAATTTTCAGATTGAGTACTTTTCAGATTGAGTACTTTTTAGATTAAGTACTTTTAAGATTCATTACTTTTCTGATTGAGTACTTTTCAGATTGAGTACTTATCAGATTGAGTACTTTTCATATTGAGTACTTTTCAGATTGAGTACTTTTCAGATTCATTACTTTTCTGATTGGGTACTTTTCTGATTGAGTACTTTTCAGATTGAGTACTTTTCAGATTGAGTACTTTTCAGATTGAGTACCTTTCAGCTTAAGTACCTTTAGGATTGAGTACCTTTCAGATTGAGTACTTTTCAGATTGAGTACTTTTCAGATTGAGTACTTTTCAGATTGAGTACCTTTCAGCTTAAGTACCTTTCAGATTGAGTACTTTCAGATTGAGTAATTTTTAGATTGAATACCTTTCAGATTGAGCACCTTCCAGATTAAGTACCTTTCAGATTGAGTACCTTTCAGATTGAGTACTTTTCAGATTGAGTACCTTTCAGATTGAGTACTTTTCAGATTGAGTACCTTTCAGATTGAGTACCTTTCAGATTGAGTACCTTTCAGATTGAGTACTTTTAAGATTAAGTACCTTTCAGAATGAGTACTTTTCAGATTGAGTACTTTTCAGATTGAGTACTTTTCAGATTGAGTACTTTTCAGATTGAGTACTTTTCAGATTGAGTACCTTTCAGAATGAGTACTTTTCAGATTGAGTACTTTTCAGATTAAGTATTTTCAGATTGAGTACTTTTCAGATTCAGTACTTTTCAGATTGAGTACTTTTCAGATTGAGTACTCTTCAGATTCAGTACTTTTCAGATTGAATACTTTTCAGATTGAGTACTTTTCAGATTGAGTACTTTTCAGATTGAGTACCTTTCAGATTGAGTACCTATCAAATTGAGTACCTTTCAGATTGAGTACCTTTCATATTGAGTACTTTTCAGATTGAGTACCTTTCAGATTGAGTACCTTTCAGATTGAGTACCTTTCAGATTGAGTACCTTTCAGAGTTAGTACTATTCATATTGAGTACCTTTCAGATTGAGTACTTTTCAGATTGAGTACTTTTCAGATTGCGTACTTTTCAGATTGAGTACTTTTCAGATTGAGTACTTTTCAGATTGAGTACTTTTCAGATTGAGTACTTTTCAGATTGAGTACTTTTCAGATTGAGTACTTTTTAGATTCATTACTTTTCAGATTGAGTACTTTTTAGATTCATTACTTTTCAGATTGAGTTCTTTTTAGATTGAGTACTTTTCATATTGAGTACTTTTCGGATTGAGTACTTTTCAGATTGAGGAACTTTCAGATTGAGTACTTTTCAGATTGAGTGCTTTTAAGATTGAGTACTTTTCAGATTGAGTACTTTTCAGATTGAGTACTTTTTAGATTCATTACTTTTCAGATTGAGTACTTTTCATATTGAGTACTTTTCAGATTGAGTACTTTTCAGATTGAGTACTTTTCAGATTCATTACTTTTCTGATTGGGTACTTTTCTGATTGAGTACTTTTCAGATTGAGTACTTTTCAGATTGAGTACTTTTCAGATTGAGTACCTTTCAGCTTAAGTACCTTTAAGATTGAGTACCTTTCAGATTGAGTACTTTTCAGATTGAGTACTTTTCAGATTGAGTACTTTTCAGATTGAGTACCTTTCAGCTGAAGTACCTTTCAGATTGAGTACTTTCAGATTGAGTAATTTTTAGATTGAATACTTTTCAGATTGAGTACTTTTCAGATTGAGTACTTTTCAGATTGAGTACCCTTCAGATTGAGTACCTTTCAGATTGAGCACCTTCCAGATTAAGTACCTTTCAGATTGAGTACCTTTCAGATTGAGTACTTTTCAGATTGAGTACCTTTCAGATTGAGTACTTTTCAGATTGAGTACCTTTCAGATTGAGTACCTTTCAGATTGAGTACCTTTGAGATTGAGTACTTTTAAGATTAAGTACCTTTAAGATTGAGTACCTTTCAGATTGAGTACTTTTCAGATTGAGTACTTTTCAGATTGAGTACTTTTCAGATTGAGTACCTTTCAGCTTAAGTACCTTTCAGATTGAGTACTTTCAGATTGAGTAATTTTTAGATTGAATACTTTTCAGATTGAGTACTTTTCAGATTGAGTACTTTTCAGATTGAGTACCTTTCAGATTGAGTACCTTTCAGATTGAGCACCTTCCAGATTAAGTACCTTTCAGATTGAGTACGTTTCAGATTGAGTACTTTTCAGATTGAGTACCTTTCAGATTGAGTACTTTTCAGATTGAGTACCTTTCAGATTGAGTACCTTTCAGATTGAGTACCTTTCAGATTGAGTACTTTTAAGATTAAGTACCTTTCAGAATGAGTACTTTTCAGATTGAGTACTTTTCAGATTGAGTACTTTTCAGATTGAGTACTTTTCAGATAGAGTACCTTTCAGAATGAGTACTTTTCAGATTGAGTACTTTTCAGATTGAGTATTTTCAGATTGAGTACTTTTCAGATTCAGTACTTTTCAGATTGAGTACTTTTCAGATTGAGTATTTTCAGATTGAGTACTTTTCAGATTCAGTACTTTTCAGATTGAGTTCTTTTCAGATTGAGTACTCTTCAGATTCAGTACTTTTCAGATTGAGTACTTTTCAGATTGAGTACTTTTCAGATTGAGTACTTTTCAGATTGAGTACCTTTCAGATTGAGTACCTATCAAATTGAGTACCTTTCAGATTGAGTACCTTTCAGATTGAGTACTTTTCAGATTGAGTACCTTTCAGATTGAGTACCTTTCAGATTGAGTACCTTTCAGAGTTAGTACTATTCAGATTGAGTACCTTTCAGATTGAGTACTTTTCAGATTGAGTACTTTTCAGATTGCGTACTTTTCAGATTGAGTACTTTTCAGATTTTTCAGCTGAAGTGATTTTTTATCGAATATTTTTAAATAATCATGTTTGATTCTGAAATAGTTTCGTATGACTATAATCTACTACACAACTTCTTTAATTACACAATTACACAATCTGCAGTGTCATTAACAATGATCTTAATCTTTATTTTTGATTTATCGAAAATGCAACATACAGTTGACCATTTAAAAACATTGGTTTCGATACATAAATGTCAACTGTATGCAAACTTCTCCTCTAGAATGTATCATCGTCACAACAAAGCTTTCATTAAATTAAAGTAATTATTAAGAAAACCCAAAGGTCTCAGGTCGCAAGACCCCGGGACGGCTGACCGTAACAATGTCGCCGCCCTTGCTACTTTATAAGACTTTTTAAGTTTATATTTTTTAAATTTGTTTAGAAATACTAATTTGAATGAGTGGGCCGTCTGGGTGGTAAATGGCTGCAACGTCAATGACAATGTCGCCGCCATTGCTACTGTATAATGCTTTAATAATTTAATAAATTTTGTTTTTTAAATAATTTTAATAATTTATTTTAACGCACGTCAATTTAAATCTCAAATGCGAATTACACCAAGACAATGACGAAGACTGGCCACTCTTAGAATTTAGTAGAGAGGATGAATTTTTATTTTTTGTGCTTTTTTACAATATAATATGTTTTTACTTTTTGTACTTATTTACGCAGATGTTTTTATATTTTTTGCTCTTTTTTAACAATATGATCTTTTATTTTTGGTACTAATTTTTAAATTAGATGCAGCTTTTTTATTGGCTCGTAGATTTGGCGCGAAAATTCAAATGAACATACTCACTCCGTATTATATAAGACGAGCACTGCACAGCCAGCAAATTGCTGGCTTTGCGAGGAAAATGTAAAAAGGGTAGACAGTAAATAACAGTTGTATGCAATAGCTAGCTGTACAACCCTAGTAAATGTGTAGACTAATACGGTAAAACGATTTTTTCATTTAATTTTGCTTTAAATTTTTTAAAATGATTCTCTCTTCTAATTTGAAAGAGTGAGTGGGCCGTCTTGGTTGTGGACGGCTGCCCGTGAAATGTCGCCGCCCTTGCTTCTGTATAATGCTTTTAATTTTTTTATAATAATTTTCATTATTTATTTAGTCAGCTATTGCTGGCTCAGCAAATAAAAAAGCTCACTTTTTGAATCTCTAATCCGCAAAAAAATTAATAAAAAATTAAAATTAAATTAAATTTTTAATTTTCGATTATTAAGACTTTTTAACATCCTTTTTTCATTTGAGCAACATTATTTTTTTCATTAAAAAAAAGTGCACAACAGTATAACGCTTTAATATTTTTTTTTAATCTAAAAAAAATAATTTTAATAATTTATTTAGCCAGTTATTGTTGGCTCAGCCGATAAAAAAAGCGCGCGAATATTTGAATCTTACCATCACGGACACGGAGACGGAGACTATCCACTCTTTCAACTTAGAAGAGAGGATGAGCACTGCACAGCCAGCAAATTGCTGGCTTAGCGAGGAAAATGTAAAAAGGGTAGACAGTACATAACAGTTGTTTGCAATAAATAATTGTAGCTGCACAACCCTAGTAAATGTGTAGACTAATGTATGGTAAATAGATTTTTTCATTTAATTTTGCTTTAATTTTTTTAAAATGAGCCTCTCTTCTAATTTGAAAGAGTGAGTGGGCCGTCTTGGTTGTGGACGGCTGCACGTGCAATGCCGCCGCCCTTGCTACTGTATAATGCTTTTAATTTTTTTAGAATAATTTTCATAATTTATTTAGCCAGCTCAGCAAATAAAAAAGCTCGCTTTTTGAATCTCAAGTCCGTAAAAAAATGTAAAAAAGTTTTTTTTAATAATTTCGAGTTATTATGACTTTTTAACATCTTTTTTCATTTGAGCAACATTATTTTCATTCAAAAAATAAAAATAAAAATAAATGAAAAGCGCGAAACAGTATATAACTCTTTCAACTTAGAAGAGAGGATTTGTGTTCCCGTCGGGAACCGGGAACATCTTCGGTCCCACACCCGTTACACGCTTCACGTTCCCGGGAACAACGCATCTATCTAGCAGAGAAAAAAATACAAAGCACGCACGGCTTCCCTCGTTAAAGTGTTGAGATGATAATTTTACGTAAGCGACTTGAGCCGTCAACATTGTCAGTTGGGATCGCATAGTAGTGATTTCCGCCTACTCTAACTTGCAAGATGAAAGTCATTGCAAAACTCAGTGGGAATCGTTTAAGCAGTCTTCCTGCAGCTTTTTCGGCAACGCAGAACAGAAGTTTAGTTTGATGATCATTTTTAATAATGCCTAAATCTACTGTTGCATGGTACGTATGCATAGGTATTGCTAAATCAATAAAAATGTAAAGAAAAAATTGATTTACACTAACGGCACTGGTCCCGGGAACGAGTCCGGGTTCAAGGGATTCGGGATTGGAAGCAAATTTTATCTGATTTCGGGTGTGGGATTGGGATCTGGTTTGAGATCAACGATTCAAGCATATTTAATATCTGGGTTTTTGTGCATCCGATCCCAGTATTTCGGGAACTGTTTTATAAATGAGTTTGAAAAATAAGTGAATGAATGAGGTTGTGCAAAAAACGTCGGTTGCATTTACTGCTTGAAAAGAATGACAGAAACCCATAATATATGACTTTGTAGAAATTAGAGCACTGTCGAGTGTCGAACGAAGCAAACCATCTCGACTGCTACAGAATAATTTCTTACAAGCAATCAAGTCATCCGACGAGGCGGATGTGTTGTAGGACAGCAGTGAAATTGTAAATTGAAAAGTACTGTGAATACAGAAATATTTTATAACAAATACCCTGGAGGTTGTATTTTTTGCAATACTTTAACCGATAATAATTATTGCAGAATATACCAAAACAGTTGAATAAACCTATACTGGAAGGGGTTCAGCTTTGCCATTAACCTATGAAGCTTTTCCGTAATGGTTGTATAATAAATTAGTCCTTGTACGCAGGGTTGCACAATTGAAAATGCCATGGCATTTTCGGCATTTTCATTTCATGGCATTTTGGGCATCCATGGCACTTTGGGCATTTTGGACATATTCAGCCTAGGGCAGGCATTTTCGGCATATTCACTCCAATTTTTTAAATATATGACTTAAGCTACCTGCTTATTTTGCAAATTAAGTCACAAAACAGTATGTTGCAAATAATTTTAATATTCAACTGGATTACATGATAAAATTATAGAAACAAACTGTTTCCAAAAAGGTTGAAACCTGGAGCCAGTTGATATAGACATATTTATGGAAAAAGAATAATAATTCTATTTTCCTTATTTTGTTGTAAAGATTTGCTTGTACACCGCGTCTGTAATTATTTAGATTTCAAGAACAAACAAATTCGGCCAAAGATGCAACACAAAAAGATAAAATAGTTGTTAAAAGACTAACAATATCATTGTTTGTGAGCTTCAATGTATTAATACATTTTGAGCTCCTAGAATTATTACACTGGTTTACTACTGCTGACTAAATGCAGTTTTCAAAGTAGACACAAAATTTGCTACGGAAGCTCCAAGTTTTGACATAAATTAAAACCGTTGCAGTGTATGTATATAATGAAAGTGTCAAATTTTCTATACTTTACAAGTCATTATCAAAATACGGAATTTATGCTGGCACTATGCAAATTGTTCTTTCGAAATACAAAAGTTTTTTTACTGTACAGCGTTGAAGGTTTGCAACTCCGTTGGGGCTTTAGGGAGTTAGACGAATTAAATTCTTTTTTTAAATCAAGTATAACATTTTCTAAAACTGGATGGGTTTGATTATGCTATGAGGAACTCCATTATATTTGCTAAAGGAGCAATACTGGTCATAGTGTATAAGTTTCTGTAAAAATGCCCAATATGCGTAAAATGCCTGCCCAAAATGCCGGGCATTTTCAGGGAATTTTCAGCAGGGCAGGCATAAACCCGAGGGCATTTTCATTTGTGCAACCCTGCTTATACGTTAGTTGGTTATCAAAAAATAAATTTGAGAGTGGGATATAAATATCTATTTATAAAAAATGTATGATAAATAATTGCTGTGTAATGTGAGTTTAGAAAGACAATTAAACTATTCAAGCTGTTTAAATGTTTTTCAGCTAGCCTTGCTTTGAAACTGGTCTGTTTTAATATATGCACATTATGCTGGACAACTTTACTAAAATTATTACAGGTGGTAAAGTATTTGAAAGAACTTTGATTCTAGGGAAGGACGTTTTGAAAGAAAGGATATTTTCAATCTTCTGTAAATTCAATATTCTCATGACAGCGACATTTGTAAGCACCCTGGACGAATTAATTACATACTCGAGTGGGATAATTAATAGCATGGTTAAATAATCCAGTCAATTACGCACAAGTAAGTGTATGGTGCGGTTTGAAAACTTATTCAGGTTCACGTGAAGCATTCAATTATGGCTTACAAAATTGAATGCAAACGCTTAGATGATTGTACATCAGACGATTTATCAGTCTAAACCTACTCTTTGATTTAATTACTTTCCGAATTCTTAAAATACAATATTTGATGTTAAACTTGCCTTTTAATCATACGCCACTTTGAGGTAACTAAACGAACCACCTATGATTATAAATTGCCATTTTATTCCTATAATTGCTGATTATGCAAAATATTCGCATTTTACGCAATTATTGGTAGACAGTATTTTTCTGAAATTGATTGTGGTTATAGTGCCAATATATTACGTATTAACTGCTTGAGAGTTTGCACACTGATTCATAACGGGGAAAATTATTTTTCGGTCCATAGCTTCAAACAGGTGATGTTTTGGGACACTGACAATTATTGTAGCTTTACAAAAATGTAAGCTTGTTAAGATTTCTGAAGACAGAATATTTATTCAAGTGCTATTCTGAGGACTTGGCAACATCTAACTCTTGCAATAGATATCAAAGCCAGCCACAAGGTTTTATCAAGTAAAGTGATGAATGAATCCGACGGTGCAACATCTAAAAAATTTCTGCACTCACCAAGTTTCGGCATATATAGTAAAGTGCTTTTACTGTGTTAGAGTGAATATATTGTTACACCAAATGATGTCTAACAAAATCAGAATCGAGATTGGTTTCGACGTGCGTTTAAAAGCTGAAATATTGTTGACAATTGTGCTTTCAAAACATGAAATGATTTGCTATATATTTGCAGGAAACTATTTTACCGACATTAAATGATGAGCTGAAAGCATTTGTAAACTGTCGGGAGAAGCTGCTTGAAACCAGGTCGAATTTATGGAACGATTTAATTAGCAAAATTAGGAATGCTTTCACTACAAAGGGGGTCATTTTGAATAATCAGCGCGAATATAAGCTCCTATTAGGATATATTTCTGAAGCATATCCAAAAATCCCGCTGGTAAGAACTTTCGTAACAATTGGGAATAATGTGTTCTCGTCATACTGCTCGTAATCTGCTGATGCTCATATTTTTCACTTTCATTTTTATAATTCAGGACGTCTTTAATCGGAAAATAAGAAAAGCTTTTGGAAACTACAGATTCCGTGGTGGTGATAGAAAGTCAAATGAAGAATCGGATTCGGGGGCTCAAGAACTTTCAATTTTACGGTCTGATTGCAATGGAGTGGGAAAGAACCTCGCGGAGGTTTCCAATTTAACACGTTCTTCTGGGTCAACTGGTTCAAAGAATAAAGAGGAACCCGACATTTTGAATTCATCGCATGATTTTGATGAATGTATTTCGGTGGAGATTTTAGAAGGTGATGAAATTCTTGCTCGCGAAATGTTACCGACTGATCCAACAACAACTGCCAAGCAATCAGAAATTATTGTTATTGATTTAACAGCCGACACGAAGGAGGAGGTTACTTCATGCTTTTATTCGTATTTTAATTCCGTGCATTCACTTGACTTGACATATGTAATCCAAGAAATCTTAAACACAGGATTGTTTCCTGTGTAATGAGGATAACAGCAACCAGAGAATTGTGACAGAGGAAATTTTAATTGATTTTGAGTCGAGCAATTTGCAGGCATCGCATCTTACTGCTTTTAGCGAAACCGGGTTTCTTGATAAAGTTTTAAAGAGGTAAAATGTACTTTATAAAGATTTACCAAGGAATGATATGCTTAATAATACATTACGTGCACAGGACTGCGAGATGCATCCCAACCATTCGAACGGATTTTATTACGGAACATGATAAACTACAAAAAGAGTTCATTGCATCTCAAGAAATAACATCGGAATTCTTAACCGCATTTCGGGATTTGTACGATCATCGAACAGTTCTTTTGCTAATATGCCCGGTTTATGTTTTAACAAGCCAATATCATTGCTTGAATTTGGCTAGCGTGGTAACAATTAGAACAATAGTATATATACTAAAGATTTGGGCTTTAATTATAACATAACGTGCAAGTGCTGTATTATTTTGTAGCTGGCATGTGAAATCGAAACACTATACAGTCATTTGGAGCTCATGCAGTTGTACCAGAATGCAGACGCGTTTTACCAGGGAGTTTTAAAGTTGTACCATCCTAAGGTATTGGTAATTACGACTAATTACAATTACTTACTGTGTTGCTTAAATATGTGATTTTTTAGACTGGGGTACAAGCGTTGGTGAATGTATTCAAAAATATTACCGAGGGTGAATCATTTATCAGAGTATTTGAGGTGATTTTGGGATAAATATTCTACTACCTAATCTTATAATTATTGTTAAATTGGTACATTAATTTCTAAAAATTGTTATTAATTTGTGTATAGAAAGAGTCGGATTACAGAAGATTCAGCCCTGTGCTAACGGACGATAAAAAGTTTCTTAGCATATTTGAAGTGAATGGGGAAACCAAAGCAGTGAGAATATTGGCATTTGGCTTGAAAGTCAGCTGTATTTCTGTGTCGCAAGGACTAGTTTTCATCATACTTATACATCACGTATTTCAACGGCCATTTTCAAATATTTTTCTAAATGAATTTCGAGTCCTCGAAAGCTTTCTTTTCGGAAACTTCCTAGAAACGCTAATGCTGAAATATTCGGTCTGCTCTCAAATTCTGGAATCATTTGGTGATCTTGAAACATTGTAAGATTGACTGCTGCGCATTATCTTGATTCGCATTTAAATTGAAATGTTAATGTTAATTATTTTTGATTCGTAAAATTACAGCGGTACCTCTTCAACTGTTAATATGGACGGCGTCCTTGATATTAGTTTACTATGAAATTGTGAACATATTTGAAACCTAATTTATTAAAATTGTGCGAAGCCATTATGATTATTGCTTTGAAGTATATCGTTATTATTAAATAAAGTGGTCTAATGATCAGTACCCTTCAGTTTATAACACAGCTTGAAGTACCTGTATATAGTGGTCAATGAGTCAGAATGAAGGGATACAACTCGCGCGAGCCCGAACCAATGGCACGGGGACTTGAGTTCAGTTCAATTACAAGCATGAAATGGGACTTTCGCATCATTATAAAGAAATATTTTTAGTTCAAGGGTGATCCCCATTATCTCATCATGTTTTATACCGCCGGATCACTCAATAAAATGCGGAATTGCGGGATGGACCGCGGTATCACTCAATAAAATGCGGAATTGCGGGATGGGCCGCGGTATCACTCAATAAAATGCGGAATTGCGGGATGGGCCGCGGGATCACTCAATAAAATGCGGAATGGCGGGATGGGCCGCGGGATCACTTAATAAAATGCTGGATGGGCTGCGGGATCACTCCAAACCCTGCGGGATGGGATGCGGGAGCACTTAATAAAACCCTGCGGGATGGCGGGATGGGATGCGGGAGCACTAAATAAAACCCTGCGGGATGGCGGGATGGGATACAGGATTACTGAATAAAACCATGCGGCAAGGCAGGATGGGATGCGGGATCACTCAATGTAACACTGCAGAATGGGTTTAGGGAACGCAACACTGCAGTTTTATATATATATTTTTTATATATATGTATTTATATATACTCGAAAATCTGAAATATCTTGAAAGGTCGCAACAAGGTCTAGCGTTTTGTAAACGTGACCCCAAAAAATCGAATTTTGAAATTAATCCTTGTAAGCTAGAGTAAACTACTCTTTCTTGTATTCACACGATTCATGGGACATATTCCCAATATCACAAGTAAGTTGAATCATTGTTTTTTCATATTATTAAGTGATCCTACATCCCATCCCGCAGTGTTACATTGAGTGATCCCGCATCCCATCCCGCCATCCCGCATTTTATTGAGTGATCCCGCATCCCATCCCGCCAACCCGCATTTTATTGAGTGATCCCGCATCCCATCCCGCCAACCCGCATTTTATTGAGTGATCCCACATCCCATCCCGCCAACCCGCATTTTATTGAGTGATCCCACATCCCATCCCGCCATCCCGCATTTTATTGAGTGGTCCCGCATCCCATCCCGCCATCCCGCATTTTATTGAGTGGTCCCGCATCCCATCCCGCCATCCCGCATTTTATTGAGTGGTCCCGCATCCCATCCCGCCATCCCGCATTTTATTGAGTGGTCCCGCATCCCATCCCGCCATCCCGCATTTTATTGAGTGGTCCCGCATCCCATCCCGCCATCCCGCATTTTATTGAGTGGTCCCGCATCCCATCCCGCCATCCCGCATTTTATTGAGTGGTCCCGCATCCCATCCCGCCATCCCGCATTTTATTGAGTGGTCCCGCATCCCATCCCGCCATCCCGCATTTTATTGAGTGGTCCCGCATCCCATCCCGACATCCCGCATTTTATTGAGTGGTCCCGCATCCCATCCCGACATCCCGCATTTTATTGAGTGGTCCCGCATCCCATCCCGCCATTCCGCATTTTATTGAGTGATCCCGCGGCCCAACGGTTAGGTCAATTAACGGTGAGGTCAGGTCAAACATATGGGTGACCTCTGACCTCACGATTCTAGACAGTGTAAATGCGTTCACGTAGGTATGCACGACAAATAACTAGACTAGAAGTTGTGCATACAAGAACGCATTCCTCCGGGTGGATGGAATCGGGAAAACCGAAATGCGGAATTTTGCAGCCATAAAAATCTGAAATTTGGGTTTATAGAAAATGTTGCCCGGAACAGTGCACAAGTTCAACAAATCCTCGGCGATCAGCAGTATGTGCTCAGTTACTAAGGGGCGAAGCGCCATCACAGGATGGCACAACAGTCAGTAACTATAACTATACGTTCTCCTATAAATATACTCTACTGTCCACTCTCAATATGAAAGGGGTCGGATTTTTCCGGGAAGATTCTTCTCAGGGAAAACATATTTCTTGCAGAGAAAATCAGACAACACAAACAAAAATGACCCCTGAGTTGTATATAATAATTTTGTACTTGATAATTATTGCAATGAAAGAAATAATTTTGTGGAGAAAGCTGACTGAGCACATGCTAGACATCTACATTTGTCATCTAATCACAGTTCAATAGTTATCATAAAAATTGATTGATTCTACTAAAAAGGCACACAGGCGACATAACGACCAAAAAAAGTAAAATTTGGACCGATGCAACCAACATTTTTTCCTAAATTGTGACCACCTAACCTAAAGTTTCACGATGCAATGAAGTTTAACATTAGTAATCTCAATTGCGACCGCTGAAACCCCATTTTCGACCATTGAAATTGCAATATTGATCACTTCGGCGAAGATTTCCATTGAGGCCAAACGTTTGACCGATGTAACTACAATTTGACCGATGCAACCAAATATTTCCATTGAGGCCGATGCATTCCGATGCAACCGGAATGTTGACCGGTGCAATCGGAATGTTGACCGGTGCAATCGGAATGTTGACCGGTGCAATCGGAATGTTGACCGATGCGACCGGAATGTTGACCGGTGCAACCGGAATGCTGACCGATGCAACTGGAATGCTGATCGATGCAACCGGAATGTTGACCGATAATACCGGAATGTTAATCGATAAATACCGGAATGTTGACCGATGCAACCGGAATGTTGACCGATGCAAAATAAACAGACTAATGAAATTTTGAACGACCCATTCCTCCATAATTGTGAATGCTAAAAGACTCCAATCGCGTATCCGGCGTTTGACCTGGTGTGACCTTTCACCTGGCTGTGAACTTTGACCTTTTAGACTTCTGACACCATTATGACTTCGATAACTGCCATGTTTTTACTGGGTTTGCCTGTTCCAGTTATAGCCTTCGTAATATTTCGGCTTTATCTGAAATATGTACATGCTCCTCATAAACACTACTGTCAGACCCTAAAATCTAACTCACGAATTGCAACGCCTAACTCCCAACTCCTAACTTCCTACGTATAACCTAACTCCCAACTACTAACGCCTAACTCCCAAGTTCCAACTTCCAAATCGTAACTAACTCACAAGTTGCAACTTCCAAGTCCTGTCTCCCTCCGAAATCCTAACACCCAAATTCGAACACCAAAATGTTAACTCCATAATAACTTGCACATCATACATTCCTTCGACCTAAAAAGTACTAACTCCCGCATTCTAACTTCTAACTTCTTCCCAACTCACAAGTACTACTATGCTCCCAACTCCCTAAACCTATCTCCATCCAACTTGCAAATCCTGAATTCCTTGGCCTCCCAAGTACAATTACTAACTCCCAAGTTCTAACTCCCATAACCTAACTTACATACTTGAGATTTCGAAGGACTCTATGATTTGCAATTTATGATGGAGTTAAAATTGTGTTAGGATTTCGGAGGGAGATAGGATTTGGAAGTTAGAACTTGGGGCGGAGTTAGGATTTGGAAGTTGCAACTTGCGATTCTCTGTTAAATAAAATAAAACTCTGGAAAAATAGAATACCTAAGCTAGTTCAGGTATTCTAGGGATATCCCTGAGGATCCCAACCTATTACCAGCGTGTCCAAAACATCAATTTTTTGTAATTAATTCCGAACTTCGACAGGAAAAGTTTTGAACATTTAAGCGAAATTTTTTGTACTTGTTCCCTGATTTGTTAGCTTGCACCTGACCGAATTTCAGGTCATTAGGTTGCATACATCAAGAGCAAAAAATTCCGAAAGAGGTCAACTTTGACATTTTTCCGCCATTTACAATGCTAAGTAAATAGCCGTATACTCTCCACAGGGGCCTCGAACATATTTTGTTTTTAAATTTGTAAATATTTTTCTAAAAATAATTCCACCAACAGGTCCATATCCTTACTGAAGTTACTAACTTCATTAACATGTCATTCTAACCTTGCTGACCCGTTGATACAGTATCGTGACCCATCAGTGACCTCATATATCAATATCAAACACACACCGGTTCTCCTACCCAAACCATATTGGATTCGGTCCCGAATAGACTAGATCGTCCCCAAAATGTATGAACTAGTTGCCTGCCAAGTTTGGTTCCACTTGGTGACCTCATGACCCTGCAGTGACCTCATGAGTCTTAATCAAACCCATACCGGATTTTCCTTCCCAAAAATATGGAAATCGGTTCGGAATAGACTAGATCGTCCCCAAAATGTATGAACTAGTCGCCTGCCAAGTTTGGTTCCACTTGGTGACCTCATGACCCTGCAGTGACCTCATGAGTCATAATCAAACCCATACCGGATTTTCCATCCCAGAAATATGGCAATCGGTCACGAATAGACTAGATTGTCGCCAAAATGAATGACCTAGTCGCCTGCCAAGTTTGGTTCCACTTGGTGACCTCATGACCCTGCAGTGACCTCATGGGTCAACATAGAACATTAGTTAGCTGTCAGTTCTGGAGGATTACGACATAGAAGAAAACGTGGCAGGAGACTATATTACACGAATTTAGACAGTTGTAGTCAATTATGTACCGATTATAATACGTTTTTGCTAGGAAACCCGGTACGTGTACATTGCTGACCCATGATGTCATTGATGGACCGTGAGCTGACGGAATGGAATCAAACCTGGCACGCGACTACACAGTACATTTTAGGAAATATGTAGTCTAAGGGCATGAGGTTACTTAGTGGATGTAAACTTAAAATTTCATATAAGGATATATATATATATATATATAATAACAAATTATGTATAATAAATATAGATAAAATATAGATATATATGTATATACATATATATATATAGTTATTTATATATACATTTATTTATCAATATTATATATATTATTTCCCTGCCGAAGAAAAGGTCAACGATTTTCAAAATCCCTGTCAGCAAAAATAATTTCCCTACAATGCGTCAAATCCCTCCTAAATAAGGTCAACCAATCTCAAAATCCCTATTTACATAACAGATTTCAGTAAACACACCGAAATATTTGAAGATCCCTGTCTAAAAGAAGTTCAAAAAATTCGAAAATCCCTGTTCTCAAAAAAACTCCCCATAGTGGTTATTTGTAACAGAAATATTTTTTCACTGGGATAAATCTTCTCGTCTTCCCAAACATCCCTTGAACAAATCCTTTGAACAAAGCACTTGAACAACAAATTTCGCTGACCGCGTTGTACCACTTAGCTATTCCGGGTATTACGTTACCCGGTATGTGTCGTCCATCAGAATTACACCTAAACCCATCTCGCAACGCGAGAATTCCCTTTTGTCACTGGTTGGAGATTTTGGTTGTTTTTTTCAAGACCCGGGTGTCGTGCTACCCGGGTACAGCCATATTGGCGCATCGATAATAACAAATTTATTTGAAAACCATGCTTCAAAATAAAAAATGTATTGATTTGGTATACATTTGAAACGCTTGGTCATTTCGGGCATCATGGTACCCGCTTCTGATACCGGGGTAAACCCGAAAACCCCGAATTTCTGAATTTTTCCGTACAAATCTCTCAAAAACTATGTTAGGAATCTGAATATTTAGTCTATAATATTCTGATCATAGATACTGGATATAAACGAAGGCTTACCCTTGAATTTTGGTACCCCTCATTCAGGGGTGTGCCACATGAATTTCAGTAAACCTTTCAGTAGCCCTTACAAAAAGTTCATTGATTTTTACGATAATTCAGATTTTTTATATAAGTATCAGTGTATTTCATTTTTTCAAAACCTAATGCAATATGCTTGTGGCCCCTGTTCATGGAAAATTCCATGGACACGCTGGTAATACGTTGGGAGACTACGGACCATAAAAAGCATGGGAGGTTAAGGGATATCCAACTTTTGTGGTTAATGGACTCGTAGAAATTGGGTTTCAATAAACTGCGGGCTCGCGGGCTCACGGGGTCGCGGGCTCCCTC
>CAMXBY010000001.1:0-197072 GCA_947179485.1 Allacma fusca | reverse complement strand
TTGCCAGCCCGCAATCCTCCCGAATTTTGCAAATGAATTCACTGTTTCTCCGAGAAAGAGTTTTTCATTTCGAGCCTTCATTTATTGAAGTATTTTAGATGTGATATCTTAATATTGGTTTAGCCAAGTCGTTTTTGTAGTCAAATGCTCTTTTACTTACACAGGATTAAAGTCGAGTCGGACGGGGACAGTACAGTATGTTGGGGGGGGGGGCAAAATTATTTGCGCAGTGGGACCATTCCATTTAAAGAATGTGGATAACTCTGACTATAAAATTATAAGTATTAAAGTTGTCACTTGAAATGCTACTCTTTGAGAATGATGTGGTTTCAGAGGGACAATTTTGGGACTCAAATATTGTCCCTGTGTTATTTCGGGATGTTATCTCAAGCTAGAAAATAGCCTCTACCCCTGTCAGTTCTACAAGTACTTATGTATACGGTTGAAGGAAATATTTTCGTAATCAGATTTTTATTCTGCCTCATTGGGTATACTTATGTATGTAATATTTAAGGAAAATGGTCTACTTTGCCGCTAAGAATGCATCTAGATCATTGTGCTTTTCTGCAGGTTAATCTGATCACATAAAATTTGTTGGCAGACCAATAGTTTATTACTTAAATTATATTACGTTGTTGTGAAAATGTGAAAAACGTATCCTCCGAAATAGGATTGTAATTAAATAGTAATTATATTTTGTATAAATATATTTTCGGACCCAAATATTGTCCCTGTGTTTTTTCGGGATGTTATCTCAAGCTAGAAAATAGCCTCTACCCCTGTCAGTTCTACAAGTACTTATGTATACGGATGCATCTAGATCATTGTGCTTTTCTGCAGGTTAATCTGATCACATAAAATTTGTTGGCAGACCAATAGTTTATTACTTAAATTATATTACGTTGTTGTGAAAATGTGAAAAAGTATCCTCCGAAATAGGATTGTAATTAAATAGTAATTATATTTTGTATAAATATATTTTCGGACCCAAATATTGTCCCTGTGTTTTTTCGGGATGTTATCTCAAGCTAGAAAATAGCCTCTACCCCTGTCAGTTCTACAAGTACTTATGTATACGGTTGAAGGAAATATTTTCGTAATCAGATTTTTATTCTGCCTCATTGGGTATACTTATGTATGTAATATTTAAGGAAAATGGTCTACTTTGCCGCTAAGAATGCATCTAGATCATTGTGCTTTTCTGCAGGTTAATCTGATCACATAAAATTTGTTGGCAGACCAATAGTTTATTACTTAAATTATATTACGTTGTTGTGAAAATGTGAAAAAGTATCCTCCGAAATAGGATTGTAATTAAATAGTAATTATATTTTGTATAAATATATTTTCGGACCCAAATATTGTCCCTGTGTTTTTTCGGGATGTTATCTCAAGCTAGAAAATAGCCTCTACCCCTGTCAGTTCTACAAGTACTTATGTATACGGTTGAAGGAAATATTTTCGTAATCAGATTTTTATTCTGCCTCATTGGGTATACTTATGTATGTAATATTTAAGGAAAATGGTCTACTTTGCCGCTAAGAATGCATCTAGATCATTGTGCTTTTCTGCAGGTTAATCTGATCACATAAAATTTGTTGGCAGACCAATAGTTTATTACTTAAATTATATTACGTTGTTGTGAAAATGTGAAAAAGTATCCTCCGAAATAGGATTGTAATTAAATAGTAATTATATTTTGTATAAATATATTTTCGGACCCAAATATTGTCCCTGTGTTTTTTCGGGATGTTATCTCAAGCTAGAAAATAGCCTCTACCCCTGTCAGTTCTACAAGTACTTATGTATACGGTTGAAGGAAATATTTTCGTAATCAGATTTTTATTCTGCCTCATTGGGTATACTTATGTATGTAATATTTAAGGAAAATGGTCTACTTTGCCGCTAAGAATGCATCTAAATCATTGTGCTTTTCTGGAGGTTAATCTGATCACATAAAATTTGTTGGCAGACCAATAGTTTATTACTTAAATTATATTACGTTGTTGTGAAAATGTGAAAAACGTATCCTCCGAAATAGGATTGTAATTAAATAGTAATTATATTTTGTATAAATATATTTTCGGACCCAAATATTGTCCCTGTGTTTTTTCGGGATGTTATCTCAAGCTAGAAAATAGCCTCTACCCCTGTCAGTTCTACAAGTACTTATGTATACGGTTGAAGGAAATATTTTCGTAATCAGATTTTTATTCTGCCTCATTGGGTATACTTATGTATGTAATATTTAAGGAAAATGGTCTACTTTGCCGCTAAGAATGCATCTAAATCATTGTGCTTTTCTGGAGGTTAATCTGATCACATAAAATTTGTTGGCAGACCAATAGTTTATTACTTAAATTATATTACGTTGTTGTGAAAATGTGAAAAACGTATCCTCCGAAATAGGATTGCAGTTAAATAGTATTGTCGTTCCAGCCGTAAATTTTAATAATTTTCCTGACTTTTGCGAAAAATGAATTCACCCTTCCATTACGCTTCCTCCAAGAAAGAGTACCGTGATTTCGAGAATTCATTTATTGCAAAATTCGACCTAAAGACCAAATAAGATTACAGGTTTCATCACAGGCTGTCATTTATGGTGCTCTTTTGGAATGATGGGATTTTGGAATTGTTTTGTTCGTGACAATTATGGGACTCAGATGTTGTCCCTGTGGTATTTTGGGACGGGATCGGGATGCATAAATCGCTTATTCTAAGAGTTTGTTCTTGTCACATAACATTTTTGACGTGCCCAACAGATTACTATTTTAATGAAGTTCTCTTTTGGTGCAAAAGTACTGAAAATAGTACTGAAGTTGAATCCTATCGTCGTGCCAGCCCTCCATCTACCTGAAATCCCAAATGAATTTACCCATCCTGAATGAAAGATTTTGTGAAAATATTTAGATGTGGTATGTTAATATTATTTTAACCAAGTCGTCTGTTTGTAGTCAAATTTGCTTCAACCTACATTGGGAACTAGTCGAGTCGGACGGATCAGTACAGTATGTCGGGGTAGATATAACGACTAGCACAGTCGGACCATTCCATTTAACCCATGGTAGGTAACTCCCCCTATAAGATTATACCTTTCAAAGTTGTCACTCTGTAAGGTACTCTTTAGGATGATGGCATTTCGGAATGGATTTGATCGGGACGGGACAATTTTAGGACTCAAATATTGTCCCCGTGTTATTTCGTGACGGTATCACAGGCTACTAAAAAGCCTCCCCCCTTCAAGTTCTTCATGTATATACGGTTGAAGGAAATATTTTCGTAAGCAGAATTTCATTCTGACGAAGCTAAATGCTATTGCGGCTCATTGGGTATGTAATATTTAAGGGAAATGGTCTACTTTGCGGCTAGTAAAACTGCACGTACTCATAGTTTTATGCCAGATGAAGAATGCATCTAGACCATTTTGCTTATTCTGGGAGGTTCATCTTGTCACATAATTTTTTCTCCCCGCCCAATAGTTCATTACTTAAATTATCTTATATTGTTGTCAAAAGAAGTTAAATTAATTCCACAATCGGCGGAGGAATGGAATTAATTAAAAAGAAATAACCACTCCAAAATCCCGTCATTCCAAAAGCTCCATTTAAAAGAGTTACAACTTTAAATGGTGCCTTTAGAATGAGGGGATTTTGGAGCAGTTTTGGTCGGGACGGGCCGATTTTGGGACTCAAATATTGTTCCCGTGTTATTTCGGGACTGGATCGGGACAAATAATTTTGTCCCGGGGATTTCGAGACGGGACGGAATCTTGTACGAAACACAAAAATTGTTCCCCCCAGAAGCTGTAAACGTTATGCAAAATGAATTACGAGGAAGTGACATTGAATGCAAAATGGTCTAGAACGACCTTTCACTAATAATTTACAAAGACACGTAGTAGAAAAACATCATGGGTATATAATAATTAATGGAAGTGGTCTACTGTACCTTTAGTAAAACTATGAAGGCTTTTTGTCTTTTAGTGGAGAATGCATCTAGACCATTTTGCTTATTCTTGGATGTTACTCTTGTCTTGTTGCATTTTATGACGGTCCCAATACCTTACTACTTTGATCAAGTGTTATTTTTGAATAAAATAAAAAAAAGTACTCTCCGAGATCGCATTGTATTGGAATCTTGTCGTCGTGCCAGCCCTTAATCCTTCCGAATTTTCAAATGAATTCACCCTTTCTCCACCGTTCCTCCAAGAAAGAGTTCCGTGATTTCGAGCCTTCATTGGTAGCACATATTTGCCCACTTTACCTTTTGTAAAACTATGAAGGCCTTTTGGACTTTAGTGTAGGTAGCATCTAGCCCATTTTGCTTATTCTGCGAGGATATTGTTGTCCCATAATATTTTATGACGGTCCCAATAGCTTACTACTTTAATCATGTCTTATTGTGTATGTCAAAAAATTAATCTCATAAAACGGTTTATACTTAAATCCTATCGTCCTGCCAGCCCCTGCCAGCGAATTTACAGAATCGGAAAAAATGAGATTCTCGTAACCCTTTCGGATTTGGAATGTATTGGAAATGTTCTCCGTCGCTTGATGTACATAGGTATATTTTTTGACGGTAACAATACCTTACTACTTTAATTAAGTCCCGTTGTGCAGTAAAAAAAGTACTCTCCGCAATCGTCCCAATACCATACTACTCTAATCTAGTCGTATTTTGTTTTCAAAAAAGAACCCCTGAAATCGGGTTGTTGTAGAATTTTATGGTCGTGCCAGCCCGCAATCCTCCCGAATTTTGCAAATGAATTCACTGTTTCTCCGAGAAAGAGTTTTTCATTTCGAGCCTTCATTTATTGAAGTATTTTAGATGTGATATCTTAATATTGGATTAGCCAAGTCGTTTTTGTAGTCAAATGCTCTTTTACTTACACAGGATTAAAGTCGAGTCGGACGGGGACAGTACAGTATGTTGGGGGGGGGGGGCAAAATTATTTGCGCAGTGGGACCATTCCATTTAAAGAATGTGGATAACTCTGACTATAAAATTATAAGTATTAAAGTTGTCACTTGAAATGCTACTCTTTGAGAATGATGTGGTTTCAGAGGGACAATTTTGGGACTCAAATATTGTCCCTGTGTTATTTCGGGATGGTATCTCAAGCTAGAAAATAGCCTCTACCCCTGTCAGTTCTACAAGTACTTATGTATACGGATGCATCTAGATCATTGTGCTTTTCTGCAGGTTAATCTGATCACATAAAATTTGTTGGCAGACCAATAGTTTATTACTTAAATTATATTACGTTGTTGTGAAAATGTGAAAAAGTATCCTCCGAAATAGGATTGTAATTAAATAGTAATTATATTTTGTATAAATATATTTTCGGACCCAAATATTGTCCCTGTGTTTTTTCGGGATGTTATCTCAAGCTAGAAAATAGCCTCTACCCCTGTCAGTTCTACAAGTACTTATGTATACGGTTGAAGGAAATATTTTCGTAATCAGATTTTTATTCTGCCTCATTGGGTATACTTATGTATGTAATATTTAAGGAAAATGGTCTACTTTGCCGCTAAGAATGCATCTAGATCATTGTGCTTTTCTGCAGGTTAATCTGATCACATAAAATTTGTTGGCAGACCAATAGTTTATTACTTAAATTATATTACGTTGTTGTGAAAATGTGAAAAAGTATCCTCCGAAATAGGATTGTAATTAAATAGTAATTATATTTTGTATAAATATATTTTCGGACCCAAATATTGTCCCTGTGTTTTTTCGGGATGTTATCTCAAGCTAGAAAATAGCCTCTACCCCTGTCAGTTCTACAAGTACTTATGTATACGGTTGAAGGAAATATTTTCGTAATCAGATTTTTATTCTGCCTCATTGGGTATACTTATGTATGTAATATTTAAGGAAAATGGTCTACTTTGCCGCTAAGAATGCATCTAGATCATTGTGCTTTTCTGCAGGTTAATCTGATCACATAAAATTTGTTGGCAGACCAATAGTTTATTACTTAAATTATATTACGTTGTTGTGAAAATGTGAAAAAGTATCCTCCGAAATAGGATTGTAATTAAATAGTAATTATATTTTGTATAAATATATTTTCGGACCCAAATATTGTCCCTGTGTTTTTTCGGGATGTTATCTCAAGCTAGAAAATAGCCTCTACCCCTGTCAGTTCTACAAGTACTTATGTATACGGTTGAAGGAAATATTTTCGTAATCAGATTTTTATTCTGCCTCATTGGGTATACTTATGTATGTAATATTTAAGGAAAATGGTCTACTTTGCCGCTAAGAATGCATCTAAATCATTGTGCTTTTCTGGAGGTTAATCTGATCACATAAAATTTGTTGGCAGACCAATAGTTTATTACTTAAATTATATTACGTTGTTGTGAAAATGTGAAAAAGTATCCTCCGAAATAGGATTGTAATTAAATAGTAATTATATTTTGTATAAATATATTTTCGGACCCAAATATTGTCCCTGTGTTTTTTCGGGATGTTATCTCAAGCTAGAAAATAGCCTCTACCCCTGTCAGTTCTACAAGTACTTATGTATACGGTTGAAGGAAATATTTTCGTAATCAGATTTTTATTCTGCCTCATTGGGTATACTTATGTATGTAATATTTAAGGAAAATGGTCTACTTTGCCGCTAAGAATGCATCTAGATCATTGTGCTTTTCTGCAGGTTAATCTGATCACATAAAATTTGTTGGCAGACCAATAGTTTATTACTTAAATTATATTACGTTGTTGTGAAAATGTGAAAAAAGTATCCTCCGAAATAGGATTGCAGTTAAATAGTATTGTCGTTCCAGCCGTAAATTTTAATAATTTTCCTGACTTTTGCGAAAAATGAATTCACCCTTCCATTACGCTTCCTCCAAGAAAGAGTACCGTGATTTCGAGAATTCATTTATTGCAAAATTCGACCTAAAGACCAAATAAGATTACAGGTTTCATCACAGGCTGTCATTTATGGTGCTCTTTTGGAATGATGGGATTTTGGAATTGTTTTGTTCGTGACAATTATGGGACTCAGATGTTGTCCCTGTGGTATTTTGGGACGGGATCGGGATGCATAAATCGCTTATTCTAAGAGTTTGTTCTTGTCACATAACATTTTTGACGTGCCCAACAGATTACTATTTTAATGAAGTTCTCTTTTGGTGCAAAAGTACTGAAAATAGTACTGAAGTTGAATCCTATCGTCGTGCCAGCCCTCCATCTACCTGAAATCCCAAATGAATTTACCCATCCTGAATGAAAGATTTTGTGAAAATATTTAGATGTGGTATGTTAATATTATTTTAACCAAGTCGTCTGTTTGTAGTCAAATTTGCTTCAACCTACATTGGGAACTAGTCGAGTCGGACGGATCAGTACAGTATGTCGGGGTAGATATAACGACTAGCACAGTCGGACCATTCCATTTAACCCATGGTAGGTAACTCCCCCTATAAGATTATACCTTTCAAAGTTGTCACTCTGTAAGGTACTCTTTAGGATGATGGCATTTCGGAATGGATTTGATCGGGACGGGACAATTTTAGGACTCAAATATTGTCCCCGTGTTATTTCGTGACGGTATCACAGGCTACTAAAAAGCCTCCCCCCTTCAAGTTCTTCATGTATATACGGTTGAAGGAAATATTTTCGTAAGCAGAATTTCATTCTGACGAAGCTAAATGCTATTGCGGCTCATTGGGTATGTAATATTTAAGGAAAATGGTCTACTTTGCGGCTAGTAAAACTGGAGGGAATTTTCGTGACTACACAACAAGACCTGCTTAAAGTAGCAAGCCAACGGAACCGTCAGAACATGGTACTAGTTAAGGAGAACCTTCGAGGATAATCAAAATGGTCCCGAGGCATTCTTGAGTAGTTGAATACAACCTTCTGGCTTCCCTCAATCAACCTGAATTTAGCCAATTAATTTACTCTTCCTTCGAGAAAGAAACAAGCTATTATGAGCCTTTATTTACTGAAATATTTTAAGAGTGATATCATAATACTTGCTTAACCAACTTGTTTTTTGTAATCAAAACCGCTTCTGTGTACACTGTAACTCTGTACCACTTCCCTTAATAATTATATACCCAAACTGATTGTCCACTAGGTGCTTTCACAAATTAGTAGTGAAAGGTTTCTCTGGACCTTTTTTGCTTGTAAGGTCACTTGCTTGCATAACGACTATAGCTTACATATGTGGGGAAAAGTTTTTGGGTTCCGCAGAACATAACATCCTGTCCCGCAATAACACTGAGGCAATAATTGAGTCCCAGATTTGTCCCGTCCGAGTCGACTAGAACTAAATGCAAGCAGAAGCGGATGTGACTATAAAAAACGAATTGGTTAAACTAATATCAAGATATCACTTCTAGAATATTTCAATAAATGAAGGCTTATCACTTATTGTTAGCTCTTACTTGGAGGAACAGTAAATTCATTTACTCAATTAAGGTTGATGGTGGGGTAGGTCTTCTACTTGGGACAATATTTTTTGTCACGCAGACAATTCCGACCCGAAATCATCAGGGCAAAAATGTTCGTCCCGATTCTGTCCTGAAATAACGTGGTCACAAAATCTTTGTTCCGAAACTGTCCCAATCCCGCCCTTAAAACGTCGGGACTTCCCATCCTGATCATAATCCCAGTCTTAAAACAAATGCTCCAAATTCCACTATTTCTACAAGAGCACCTCATATAATAACGAATGTTTGCACATAGTAGTATAGTAGCGAAGTATTTACATACACACGGTAGTGGAAAAAGATCCAAATGCCCAAGTATCCTAAAAGAAGGACCAATTGCCCAACCATAAAGGGGTGGTCAACTGAAAGTAGCACCTGCCCAACTATAGGTTTCAAAAACAAATTCGACCCCTAGTAGGTACGAAAAATTTCATTTGCCCAACTGAATTTCAAAAAAAATTGACCCCTAGTAGGTACGAAAAATTTCATTTGCCGTGGTCGCCATTATTGCTCATATCACTGCAAACTAGTTTCGTTCCGTTCAGCAATGTGGAAGTATAGAACCCAAAGATTCAAAAGGTATCACAACATGGTGACCATAGGGACTACCCACACTCTAAAAACTCCGGTAATACCATATGCAGGATAAAACAGAATTATGCCGATTCTGAGTTGAATTCATCCTTTAATCCGGAAAACGAGGGATGAATTTCTACTTGCATTGCAAGTTAAATGTCATCTTGTACATTCTCAGTCCGGGCAGGTCAAATAAGATTTCTTTCTGCACTCAGGATTACATTATGGATTTTCCGGCAGCGAAGTGTTCCTGCATGCACGAACATTTTCAGTGACCGTTACGTTTATATTGGGTATGCATTAAAAGCATGCTAGTAATGGCTGCCAAATGTGAAGGCATGGTTCAGAAAGCTGCTCAGTTTTTGAAAACTTTTGAAATACTACCAATTAGTTATTTGTGATCCAGAATGAGTTTTTCTACTATTGATGCAGATTTGGAGGACCTGAAGCGGCACATCTGTACCAGCAGAAATTTACAGGTAAGAAATATCTAGTACATAAGTAATCCCAAGTAACATTTTTCAATGGACCGACACTGGCCCGACACGAGTGCTAAAAGATCGTCCCACTAGCTGTTTTTGTCGCCACTGCCAACTGTCAAACGATCCAACACAATCCGCGTTCTTGCCGACCACATCCCACAATGTGCTCACCAATGATGGTCCAATATTGAACCGACCGAATTCCGGCCTAAAACAATAGTCAATTTTACAATTGGCCGGTAGATACTTGTCATCATGCCGACTTTCTATAATCTGTCAACCAGATGCTAAAATTTTTAAAAAGACTTGCATACATTGTTAGTTCAAGTTTATTCACAACCAATTGTCAGCATTTTACAAAGTAATTACAAGTTAAAACATTTTCTGCTTTGGGGACGCATAGAAACTTGTTGTCAGAATTGGGGAGCAATATACACTTATGCTTCAAATTATACACCATCAAAATATTTAAAATTTAACAAATCTCTTCATTGTTAGATACATAATGTCAAGTTTGTAACACTTGAAAGGATAACGTAGTGGTGGTACCTCCTACAAGTTTATAAAGCAATGAGTAGTCAGTACATACTTGCCAATGCCATCGTTACAAGTCCAATATATCGTTATATTAGTAACAATAAAAATATTTTAATTACATTCATTATCTGCAGAAAATTCTTTGAAGTAAATTTACTAAAACTGAATTTTTTATATTTTGTTTCAATCACAAATAATGTGACATTCAGTTGTATCATTAGTTATATATTACTAGTAACAATTGTCATATCATTCAAGTAATAGAAAATCATTTAAAATTTATATTGCTTAATTTGCTAAAAGTAAAATGCTGAAAATTTGTACTAGGTAGTAGTCTTCAAAGGGGCTGCTCATATTCAACTTCGTAATCCAAGTTCAGATTATTTTCAAATGCTGACCAGTTGCAGGAATGATTTCTTCTTTCTGGAGTAGAAATGTAGACTTTTGTGAAGGTTGTTACTCGCTTTGCAGGTGGAGATTCGAAACAAGCTGTAACCCACCGTTGTAGTCATCTATAAAAAACAAATGTTTTTGGAATGTTTAGCTCTCAACTAAATTTATAACTCAACGCAAATGATAATTTTAGCAATTATTTCTACACAAATTATAATTATGAAACTTACCAAGTTGTCGGATTACTCTGGCTGCGCAAACCGTTCAGTTGTTTTCTGGATTGATTGCTCTTTTGTCGGCGGATTTCAAACTTTGACCGTCTAACGGGGGCCAAAAGCACTTGGAGTTGCGGTCAAATAGCCAACATTTTGGCACTAACGCAAAACATGCTTCATTCGTAAACTCAATCACTGTATACTTTCCTTCCATAACAGCCAGGCGGAATTTCGATAGATAAATAAGATAAATGAGAAATAAATACACAGTATTCTTACATAACGGAGCTTCA
Organism: Allacma fusca; assembly: GCA_947179485.1. NCBI lineage: Eukaryota > Metazoa > Arthropoda > Collembola > Symphypleona > Sminthuridae > Allacma > Allacma fusca. Next base: position 186,120 of record CAMXBY010000001.1, on the reverse strand, counting down.
GAGACACGAACTGCCACAAAACGTTTACAAATTAAAATAAACGGATTTCACAATGTACGTACGTACACTCTATGTATGTATGTTGCTAACGGCCAATTCTTTGCATAAATAGCAGTTTATTTCAGGAAGAGAAAAGCTGTCCTTTGGTAGCTGGCAAAACGACAATGAGTTTTATATTTGGAAAAAAGGCGGAAATCTGTAGGAATCAATCCGTCAGCTAAACGCTAAATGCCAACAATATTAATGCATCGGAGATTCGGCGGTTCTTTGTATGTTTCCGTCGCACAGCGAGCTGTAACTCTGTCGCAGAGGAGAGCTTTTTTAGCTCACCCAACTCGCTGTGCTTCTCTTCTTGGATTGCTTGCTTGCAGTTTACAGGAAAAACTCGATATAACGGATGGCTCTACAACGGAAATTTAGTTACACCGGACAGATTTGTTTGTCCGGCTCCCATATAACCCATACTAAAATTATTGCATACAACGGAAATTTTTTATAGCGGACCAATTTTACTGGTCCAGTGGAGATCCGTTATATCGAGTGTTTCCTGTATACCACCGGCCATAGATGCACATTTTATTTTCGCTCACCCTCACCTCACGCTCATTGTCGGTGAAGCACCGCTCGCTCGCCCTCACGCTGCCTCACAATTTTGTATACATATTGTAATCGCCCTCACGCTCATGAGTGCACCAAAAATAATTTATGCGCTCATGAGTGCGCTCAATTAATTTACGTTTACTATATAGTTCAATTGTATATTATTGTTTTTTGTTTTGAAATTATCCGTTTACGTTTGTAAATTTCGCCTTTTAATACTAGACTTCAGTCAGTCAGCGTGTGCACATACAATCCGACAGAAAAATGCATACATTGAATATTATTGTTGCTGTAGTCGAATATTTTTATTATAGAAAAAGGGGATTTTAGTGCACGTTAATTGAAAAATTGAGAAATACGATAGTATGTATGCATCATTATGTATTTGTTCGCTTTTACTATTCTTTTACTATAGCATAAATTATCCTTCATATTGATAATTGTTTTGAATTTCGGCTGGAATTTGGAAGAATGGACGCTCCTTGGGTGCTCCATTTTTTAAATTTAACTCCCAATTATTTAATGAACTTTCTGTGCAGCATTCATTATTACGTTCAGAATTTACAAATACATCTAGCCCATTATTACGCATTCGTACATCTTCTGGATGTAATGCGAGCTGATTTTTGTAAAGACGGATATGGAGATTGAAACTCGTAGAACTGAATTTAAACGCACACTGATAATAATATTCAGCTGGTATTTTACTTTATATCGAAGCAAAAAGCTGCATAGATAATTATAACCACAACGCAAGATGGCATTATTCTATATATTACCGTGAGTGCGATAAATCCCACTCACTCTCACTTCGCGATTACAATATGAGTACCTGCTGCCCTCACGCTCATTTCAATGAGAGCACCAAAAATTGAGCGCTCATCCTCAAACAGTGATTTCATCGTAGTCCTCATGAGGGTGAGCGTGAGCGTAGCCCTCATCAGTGCATCGCAAGGGTACGGGTAGTACCTGAGTATTTGGGTACAGGTCCAGGTCCGAAATGGGTACTCTGTTTAAGTACCCAAACTGAATGGGTACTTTTTGGGTACTAGCTATATGTACCCAAATTTTGGGTACAAAACCAGGTGTTGGGTACAGGTACAAACTTGGAATTTTTTGGGTTGTACCTGACAGGAACAGGTACAAGCTTCCAATATACCTGGACCTGACAAATTAATACACAAAAATGTGGGTACTTTTACAAACAGAAATCCATCTTACGAGGCATCTAGTGTAGTGTGTGACTCTTTCTCCGACCTACAGGTTTATTTTGATATTCAGCGTGTTTTCAGGAGTGCGTCGTAATTTTTGAAAAAGCATACGGTTATGCAATAGAGATGACGAGATGAGAGATGATGCTTAGCACAACGTGCCAGCAATAAGTACGTGTAATTACAAATTCCCCTTGTGATTCAGTAAAAATGGCGTTAAATGATATTGTGGTTATGGAGGATGTCCTAGAAGTGGAAGATTTAATTGGAGATGGCAATACCTCAAATGGTATACAAGGTATAGTTCCATTAAGATGTATAGTATTGCAAAAATTATGACGAGGCAGTTTTGTCTAGCTTGTAATTGCTGTGATGTAAATCATCGAATGTCATCATGTTGAATTGATTAAAGTAATTGTTTTTAAAGTACCTGATTGGGTACAGGTACGTAGGAAACATTTTCAGGTACAGGTCCATATACAGTGAATTTCCCATATAGTGGTTTCCTCTTAGATGGCATTCCCTCTTTAATGGCATCAAAAATCCATCCCTAGAGGTTTGCAATGTTAAAGGTATACAGTATAGTGGCACCCTCTATAGTGGTATTCCCTCTATAATGGCACTATTATGTGTTACGGTGGCCCAGACAATGCGAAATTATAATGGCAGTTGGCATAAAAATAACTAGATAATGGCTACAAAAGTATAACATGATGTTATAAAACCTGCGGGCGATTAATAATGCTTATCTCGGTTGGTTCAATTTTAATTTCAAATGTTAATACAGTTTGATTAATATTTTGGTTTACTGAAGCCCTGGTATGATTAGCTGGATTTACGTTATATGATCCGTGACTTAAGTTAAAACGAAGTTTTAACACAAATCATTGCCATTTTTGTCTGCGCTCACTTTTAATAAGTTTCAATTCGTGTTGATTTTTTAAAAAACCTTTTCAAAATAATAAAATAAATAAAAAAGCAAAACCTCATAGGGACAAAACCGCAGAGTACTCAGTGGAAGTAATTCCCATTAACGTAATTCCAGGAATTTGGTTTCTGGAATGGTGACCTTGCAGTCGAAAAGTTTGTTACGACAATCATTATTAATAGTATGAGGAACACTAAAGTTACTGAACATCTTAAACTCAATGAGGCTGATACCTCATAATTTTGAGTATTCTGTAAATGTATTTAGCTACAGTTATTGTCTATGAACATTGATAGTACATAGTTAACCATTAGTTTTATACAGTGGCATCCCCATATAGTGGCAGGAATTTGTCACTCCCTTGGAAACCACTATATAGGAAATTAACTGTATTGGGTATATTTTGGGTACGGGTAAAATTCAGGTACAGGTACGCACTACTTGCAAAATAATCAGGTCCAGGTACCAACATTTATTTAATGGGTACTTTTATTCAGGTACGGGTTTGGGTACGATGTTTGCCGGTGCCCACTATTTGGGTCCGGCAAACATCCGGGGGGGGGTAAGGATTAAGTGTGGAGTCAAGCAGTAAAGACTATGTGTGGAGTTTAAAAGTAAGGATTATTTTTGGAGTTAAGGAGTAAGGATTAAGTGTGGAATTAAGGAGTAAAAATTATGGGTGGAGGTAAAGAGTAAGGATTATGTGTGGGGTTTAAGAGTAAGGATTATTGTTTCGAGTTAAGGAGTAAGGATTAAGTGTGGAGTTAAGGAGTAAGGATTAAGTGTGGAGTTAAGGAGTAAGGATTAACTGTCGAGTTAAGGAGTAGGGATTAAGTGTGGAATTAAGGAGTAAAGATTATGTTTGCAGTTAAAGAGTAAGGATTATGTGTGGAGTTTAAGAGTAAGGATTATAGTTTCGAATTAAGAGATCAGGATTATGTGTGGAGTTTATAAATAAGGATTATTCTGTGGAGTTAAGAAGTAAGGATTAAGTGTGGAGTTAAGGAGTAAGTATTATGTGTGGAGTTTAAAGGTAAGGATTATTGTGTGAAAATAAGAAGTGAGTTAAGTGTGGAGTTAAGGAGTAAAGATTATTTATGTAGTAAAAGAGTAAGGATTATGTGTGGAGTTTAAGAGTAAGGATTATTGTGTGGAGTTAAGGAGTAAGGATAAGGTGTGGATTTAAGGAGTAAGGATTAAGTGTGGAGTTGAAGAGTAGATTATTTGTGCAGTTAAAGAGAGGATTATGTGTGGAGTTTTGAAGTAAGGATTATTGTGTGGAGTTAAGGAGTAAGGATTAAGTGTGAAATTAAGGCGTAAAAATTATTGGCGGAGGTAAAGAGTAAGGATTATGTGTGGAGTTTAAGAGAAAGGATTGTTGTTTCGAGTTAAGGAGTAAGGATTAAGTGTGGAGTAAAGGAGTAAGGATTATATGTGGAGTTTATAAGTAAGGAATATTGTGTGGAGATAAGAAGTAAGGAATATTGTGTGGAGATAAGAAGTGAGAAATATTGTGTGGAGTTAAGGAGTAAGGATTAAGTGTGAAATTAAGGCGTAAAAATTATGGGTGGAGGTAAAGAGTAAGGATTATGTGTGGAGTTTAAGAGAAAGGATTGTTGTTTCGAGTTAAGGAGTAAGGATTAAGTGTGGAGTAAAGGAGTAAGGATTATGTGTGGAGTTTATAAGTAAGGAATCTTGTGTGGAGATAAGAAGTAAGGAATATTGTGTGGAGATAAGAAGTGAGGAATATTGTGTGGAGATAAGAAGTAAGGATTATGTGTGGAGTTAAAGAGTAAGGATTATTGTGTGGAGTTTAAGAGTAAGGATTATTGTGTGGAGTTAAGGTGTAAGGATTAAGTGTGGAGTTAAGGAGTAAGTATTATGTGTGGAGTTTAAAGTTAAGGATTATTGTGTGAAAATAAGAAGTAAGGATGAAGTGTGGAGTTAAGGAGTAAAAATTATTTGTGTAGTAAAAGAGTAAGGATTATGTGTGGAGTTTATGAGTAAGGATTATTGTGTGGAGTTAAGGAGTAAGGATTAAGTGTGGAGTTGAAGAGTAAAGATTAAGTGTGGAGTTGAAGAGTAAAGATTATGTGTGCAGTTAAAGAGAGGATTATGTGTGGAGTTTTGAAGTAAGGATTATTGTGTGGAGTTAAGTGGTAAGGATTAAGTGTGGAATTAGGGAGTAAAAATTATGGTTGGAGGTAAAGAGTAAGGAATATGTGTGGAGTTTAAGAGAAAGGATTGTTGTTTCGAGTTAAGGAGTAAGGATTAAGTGTGGAGTAAAATGGTAAGGATTATGTGTGGAGTTTATAAGTAAGGAATATTGTGTGGAGATAAGAAGTAAGGAATATTGTGTGGAGATAAGAAGTAAGGATTAAGTGCAGAGTTAAGGAGTAAGGATTAAGTGTAGAGTTAAGGAGTAAGGATTATGTGTGGAGTTTAAAGGTAAGGATTATTGTGTGGAGATACGAAGTAAGGATTAAGTGTGGAGTTAATGAGTTAAGATTTTTTGTGTAGTTAAAGAGTAAGGATTATGTGTGGAAGTTTGAAGTAAGGATTATGGTGTGGAGTTAAGGAGTAAGGATTGAGTGTGGAATTAAGGAGTAAAAATTATGGGTGGAGGTAAAGCGTAAGGATTATGTGTGGAGTTTAAGAGAAAGGATTGTTGTTTCGAGTTAAGGAGTAAGGATTAAGTGTGGAGTAAAGGAGTAAGGATTATATGTGGAGTTTATAAGTAAGGAATATTGTGTGGAGATAAGAAGTAAGGAATATTGTGTGGAGATAAGAAGTGAGAAATATTGTGTGGAGTTAAGGAGTAAGGATTAAGTGTGAAATTAAGGCGTAAAAATTATGGGTGGAGGTAAAGAGTAAGGATTATGTGTGGAGTTTAAGAGAAAGGATTGTTGTTTCGAGTTAAGGAGTAAGGATTAAGTGTGGAGTAAAGGAGTAAGGATTATGTGTGGAGTTTATAAGTAAGGAATCTTGTGTGGAGATAAGAAGTAAGGAATATTGTGTGGAGATAAGAAGTGAGGAATATTGTGTGGAGATAAGAAGTAAGGATTATGTGTGGAGTTAAAGAGTAAGGATTATTGTGTGGAGTTTAAGAGTAAGGATTATTGTGTGGAGTTAAGGTGTAAGGATTAAGTGTGGAGTTAAGGAGTAAGTATTATGTGTGGAGTTTAAAGTTAAGGATTATTGTGTGAAAATAAGAAGTAAGGATGAAGTGTGGAGTTAAGGAGTAAAAATTATTTGTGTAGTAAAAGAGTAAGGATTATGTGTGGAGTTTATGAGTAAGGATTATTGTGTGGAGTTAAGGAGTAAGGATTAAGTGTGGAGTTGAAGAGTAAAGATTAAGTGTGGAGTTGAAGAGTAAAGATTATGTGTGCAGTTAAAGAGAGGATTATGTGTGGAGTTTTGAAGTAAGGATTATTGTGTGGAGTTAAGTGGTAAGGATTAAGTGTGGAATTAGGGAGTAAAAATTATGGTTGGAGGTAAAGAGTAAGGAATATGTGTGGAGTTTAAGAGAAAGGATTGTTGTTTCGAGTTAAGGAGTAAGGATTAAGTGTGGAGTAAAATGGTAAGGATTATGTGTGGAGTTTATAAGTAAGGAATATTGTGTGGAGATAAGAAGTAAGGAATATTGTGTGGAGATAAGAAGTAAGGATTAAGTGCAGAGTTAAGGAGTAAGGATTAAGTGTAGAGTTAAGGAGTAAGGATTATGTGTGGAGTTTAAAGGTAAGGATTATTGTGTGGAGATACGAAGTAAGGATTAAGTGTGGAGTTAATGAGTTAAGATTTTTTGTGTAGTTAAAGAGTAAGGATTATGTGTGGAAGTTTGAAGTAAGGATTATGGTGTGGAGTTAAGGAGTAAGGATTGAGTGTGGAATTAAGGAGTAAAAATTATGGGTGGAGGTAAAGCGTAAGGATTATGTGTGGAGTTTAAGAGAAAGGATTGTTGTTTCGAGTTAAGGAGTATGGATTAAGTGTGGAGTAAGGATTATGTGTGGATTTTATAAGTAAGGAATATTGTGTGGAGATAAGAAGTAAGGAATATTGTGTGGAGATAAGAAGTAAGGATTAAGTGTAGAGTTAAGGAGTAAGGATTAAGTGTAGAGTTAAGGAGTATGGATTATGTGTGGAGTTTAAAGGTAAGGATTATTGTGTGGAGATAAGAAGTAAGGATTAAGTGTGGAGTCATGGAGTTAAGATTATGTGTGGACTGTAAGGATTATTGTGTGGAGATAAGAAGTAAGGATTATGTGTGGAGTTTAAGAGTAAGGATTATTGTGTGGAGTTTAAGAGTAAGTATTATTGTAGTGCTCCGCATCGGTACAAAAATGTTGTACCTGGACCTGAACCTGTACCTGAATCATGGGTACATGGATTTTTTTAACCTATACCCGTACCTGTACCTGAATACCTGGGTTCAATTTTCCTGAACCTGTACCTGTACTTTAACTCAATCAGAAGTACCTGTACCTGAAAAGTACCTGTACCCAAAAAGTACCCAAAAAAATACCTGTACCCGGGTATATTTTAAAAGTACCTGTACCTACCCGGGTATTTTCGATTGTACTAATTTAAAGGATTACCTAAGATATTACACGAAATAAAAAATTTAAATATCTGCCACCAAGACATTTTGATTTAATGAATTTATTTATCATATTAGATTTTTTATTATTTTTTATTCTTCGAAAGCATGACTAAGTAATTACTGGAATTATTAGTAGCTATAAATGATTGCATAAAGGTTGAAAAGGTAACAGACAGCAAAGTCTACGATAAGAATATGTTCAATGTAACAATACAATTGCAGTGTAATATTTTCTAAACTTTCAATAATGCCGAGAAATTAAACGACTAAGAATTTGTTTTGCAACCTGATTTCGCAATAGAAAACATTTGTTTAGATTCAAACTCCCCAGATTTTAACTTCAGCCAAGCTTGAAGAAAACCTATGTACCTTTCCTACTGTATCTCCACTCTTATAAAAACGTTTATGCGTCAGAAAAACTGGGCCATCGGAGAAGGCTCGCTCTATCTGTACTCCAGCTCCAGGAACTGCTAAAAAATCTCTGATCATTCCAGCTAATGCTGGGTAACTATCCACGTGTTCCTATATGGTGGAATTAGATTTCATGACTGAGGTTATACATATAAATTTTGATATAACATGTTTCAAGGTCAAAAATTCGGATGAGTTTTTAAAGCTCAACAACACATTTACAGGCTTTACTTGAAAATTATGATTGACTGAGAAGTACCTGAAAGTTCAGGTATTTTATACTCAGGTTCAGGTATTTACCCAGTGAGTACCCGTACCTGATGGGTTTATAACCAAAAGATTTGTTTTTGAACCTGTACCCATACCTGAACCTGAACCTGAATTTTCAGGTATCTAACGACTGAACCTGAACCTGAATTTTCAAGTATCTAACGACTGAACCTGAACCTGTACCCAAATTGGATGGGTACAAAAAGTATGTACCTGATACGTACCTGTACCTGAACCTGTACCCAAATACCCGGGTAAAACCTGTACCCATGAGGGGCACTAGATTATTGTGTGGAGTTAAGGTGTAAGGACTAAGTGTAGAACTAAAAGTAAGGATTATGTGTGGAGTTTAAAGGTAAGGATTATTGTGTGGAGATAAGAAGTAAGGATTAAGTGTGGAGTTAAGGAGTAAAGATTATTTGTGTAGTTAAAGAGTAAGGATTATGTTTGGAGTTTAAGAGTAAGGATTATTGTGTGGAGTTTAAAGGTAAGGATTATTATGTGGAGATAACAAGTAAGGATTATGTGTGGAGTTTAAGAGTAAGGATTATTGTTTCGAGTTAAGGAGTAAGGATTAAGTGTGGAGTAAAGGAGTAAGGATTATGTGTGGAGTTTATAAGTAAGGAATATTGTGTGGAGTTAAGAAGTAAGGAATATTGTGTGGTGTTAAGAAGTAAGGATTAAGTGTAGAGTTAAGGAGTAAGGATTATGTGTGGAGTTTAAGAGTAAGGATTATTGTGTGGAGTTAAGGTGTAAGGATTAAGTGTGGAGTTAAGGAGAAAGGATTATATGTGGAGTTTATAAGTAAGGATTATTGTGTGGAGTTAAGGAGTAAACATTATTTGTGGAGGTAATGAGTAAGGATTATGTGTGGAGTTTAGGAGTAAGGAGTTTTGTGTCGAGTTTAAAAGTAAGGATTATTGTGTGGAGTTAATGGGTAAGGATTAAGTGTGGAATTAGGGAGTAAAAATTATGGGTGGAGTTAATAAGTAAGGATTATTGTGTGGAGTTAAGGAGTTTAAGAGTAAGGAGTATTGTGTCGAGTTGAAGAGTAAAGATTATGTGTGCAGTTAAGGAGTAAGGATTAAGTGTGGAATTAAGGAGTAAAAATTCTGGGTGGAGGTAAATAGTAAGGATTATGTATGGGGTTTAAAAGTAAGGATTATAGTTTCGAGTTAAGGAGTAAGGATTAAGTGTGGATTAAAGGAGTAAGGATTATGTGTGGAGTTCAAGAGCAAGGATTATTGTGTGGAGTTTAAAGGTAAGGATTATTATGTGGAGATAAGAAATAAGGATTATGTGTGGAGTTTAAGAGTAAGGATTATTGTGTGGAGTTAAGGTGTAAGGATTAAGTGTGGAGTTAAGGAGAAAGGATTATATGTGGAGTTTATAAGTAAGGATTATTGTGTGGAGTTAAGGAGTAAAAATTATTTGTGGAGGTAATGAGTAAGGATTATGTGTGGAGTTTAAGAGTAAGGAGTTTTGTGTCGAAATTAAAAGTAAGGATTATTGTGTGGAGTTAAGTGGTAAGGATTAAGTGTGGAATTAGGGAGTAAAAATTATGGGTGGAGTTAATAAGTAAAGATTATGTATGGGGTTTAAAAGTAAGGATTATAGTTTCGAGTTAAGGAGTAAGGATTAAGTGTGGATTGAAGGAGTAAGGATTATGTGTGGAGTTTATAAGTAAGGAATATTGTGTGGAGATAAGAAGTAAGGATTAAGTGTAGAGTTAAGGAGTAAGGATTAAGTGTAGAGTTAAGGAGTAAGGATTATGTGTGGAGTTTAAAGGTAAGGATTATTGTGTGAAGATAAGAAGTTAGGATTAAGTGTGGAGTTAAGGAGTAAAGATTTTTTGTGTAGTTAAAGAGTAAGGATTATGTGTGGAGTTTAAGAGTAAGGATTATTGTGTGGAGTTTAAAGGTAAGGATTATTATGTGGAGATAAGAAGTAAAGATTATGTGTGGAGTTTAAGAGTAAGGATAATGGTGTGGAGTTAAGGTGTAAGGATTAAGTGTGGAGGTAAGGAGAAAGGATTATATGTGGAGTTTATAAGTAAGGATTATTGTGTGGAGTTAAGGAGTAAAAATTATGGGTGGAGGAAATGAGTAAGGATTATGTGTGGAGTTTAAGAGTAAGGAGTTTTGTGTCGAGCTTAAAAGTAAGGATTATTGTGTGGAGTTAAGGGGTAAGGATTAAGTGTTGAATTAGGGAGTAAAAATTACGGGTGGAGCTAAAGAGTAAGGATTATATGTGGAGTTTAAGAGTAAGGAGTAAGGATTAAGTGTGGAGTCAAGGAGTAAAGATTATGTGTGGACTGTAAGGAATATTGTGTGGATATAAGAAGTAAGGATTATGTGTGGAGTTTAAGAGTAAGGATTATTGTGTGGAGATAAGGTGTAAGGATTCAGTGTGGAGTTAAGAAGTATTATGTGTGGAGTTTAAAGGTAAGGATTATTTTGTGAAAATAAGAAGTAAGGATTAAGTGTAAAGTTAAGGAGTAAAGATTATTTATGTAGTAAAAGAGTAAGGATTATGTGTGGAGTTTAAGAGTAAGGATTATTGTGTGGAGTTAAGGAGTAAGGATTAAGTGTGGAGTAAAGGATTAAGGATTATGTGTGGAGTTTATAAGTAAGGAATATTGTGTGGAGATAAGAAGTAAGGATTAAGTGTAGAGTTAAGGAGTTAGGATTAAGTGTAGAGTTAAGGAGTAAGGATTATGTGTGGAGTTTAAAGGTAAGGATTATTGTGTGAAAATAAGAAGATAGGATTAAATGTGAAGTTAAGGAGTAAAGATTATTTATGTAGTAAAAGAGTAAGGATTATGTGTGGAGTTTAAGAGTAAGGATTATTGTGTGGAGTTAAGGAGTAAGGATTAGGTGTTGATTTAAGGAGTAAGGATAAAGTGTGGAGTTGAAGAATAAAGATTATGTGTGCAGTTAAAGAGAGGATTATATGTGGAGTTTTGAAGTAAGGATTATTGTGTGGAGTTAAGGAGTAAGGATTAAGTGTGGAGTAAAGGATTAAGGATTATGTGTGGAGTTTATAAGTAAGGAATTTTGTGTGGAGATAAGAAGTAAGGATTATGTGTGGGGTTTAAGAGTAAGGATAATTGTGTGGAGTTAAGGTGTAAGGATAAAGTGTAGAGTTAAGGAGTAAGGATTAAGTGTGGAATTAGGGAGTAAAAATTATGGGTGGAGGTAAAGAGTAAGGATTATATGTGGAGTTTAAGAGTAAGGATTATATGTGGAGTTTAAGTGTAAGGAGTAAGGATTAAGTGTGGAGTCAAGGAGTAAAGATTATGTGTGGACTGTAAGGAATATTGTGTGAAGATAAGAAGTAAGGATTGTGTGGAGTTTAAGAGTAAGGATTATGTGTGGAGTTTAAGAGTAAGGATTATTGTGTGGAGTTAAGGTGTAAGGATTAAGTGTGGAGTTAAGGAGTAAGTATTATGTGTGGAGTTTAAAGGTAAGGATTATTGTGTGAAAATAAGAAGATAGGATTAAATGTGAAGTTAAGGAGTAAAGATTATTTATGTAGTAAAAGAGTAAGGATTATGTGTGGAGTTTAAGAGTAAGGATTATTGTGTGGAGTTAAGGAGTATGGATTAGGTGTTGATTTAAGGAGTAAGGATTAAGTGTGGAGTTGAAGAGTAAAGATTATGAGTGCAGTTAAGGAGAGGATTATATGTGGAGTTTTGAAGTAAGGATTATTGTGTGGAGTTAAGGAGTAAGGATTAAGTGTGGAGTAAAGAAATAAGGATTATGTGTGGAGTTTATAAGTAAGGAATATTGTGTGGAGATAAGAAGTAAGGATTATGTGTGGAGTTTAAGAGTAAGGATTATTGTGTGGAGTTAAGGAGTAAAAATTATGGGTGGAGGTAAGGAGTAAGGATTATGTGTGGAGTTTTGAAGTAAGGATTAATGTGTGGAGTTAAGGGGTAAGGATTAAGTGTGGAAATAGGGAGTAAAAATTATGGGTGCAAGTAAAGAGTAAGGATTATATGTGGAGTTTAATAGTAAGGAGTAATGATTAAGTGTGGAGTCAAGGAGTAAAGTTTATTTATGTAGTAAAAGAGTAAGGATTATGTGTGGACTGTAAGTATTATTGTGTGGAGATAAGAAGTAAGGATTATGTGTGGAGTTTAACAGTAAGGATTATTGTGTGGAGTTAAGGTGTAAGGATTAAGTGTGGAGTTAAGGAGTAAGTATTATGTTTGGAGTTTAAAGGTAAGGATTATTGTGTGAAAATAAGAAGTAAGGATTAAGTTTGGAGTTAAAGAGAGGATTATATGTGGAGTTTTGAAGTAAGGATTATTGTGTGGAGTTAAGGAGTAAGGATTAAGTGTGGAGTAAAGGATTAAGGATTATGTGTGGAGTTTAAGAGTAAGGATTATTGTGTGGAGTTAAGGTGTAAGGATTAAGTGTGGAGTTAAGGAGTAAGGATTATGTGTGGGGTTTAAGAGTAAGGATTATTGTGTGGAGTTAAGGCGTAAGGATTAAGTGTAGAGTTAAGGAGTAAGGATTAAGTGTGGAATTAGGGAGTAAAAATTATGGGTGGAGGTAAAGAGTAAGGATTATATGTGGAGTTTAAGAGTAAGAAGTAAGGATTAAGTGTGGAGTCAAGGAGTAAAGATTATGTGAGGACTGTAAGGATTATTGTGTGGAGTTAAGGAGTAAAAATTATGGGTGGAGGTAAGGAGTAAGGATTATGTGTGGAGTTTTGAAGTAAGGATTAATGTGTGGAGTTAAGGGGTAAGGATTAAGTGTGGAAATAGGGAGTAAAAATTATGGGTGCAAGTAAAGAGTAAGGATTATATGTGGAGTTTAATAGTAAGGAGTAATGATTAAGTGTGGAGTCAAGGAGTAAAGTTTATTTATGTAGTAAAAGAGTAAGGATTATGTGTGGACTGTAAGTATTATTGTGTGGAGATAAGAAGTAAGGATTATGTGTGGAGTTTAACAGTAAGGATTATTGTGTGGAGTTAAGGTGTAAGGATTAAGTGTGGAGTTAAGGAGTAAGTATTATGTTTGGAGTTTAAAGGTAAGGATTATTGTGTGAAAATAAGAAGTAAGGATTAAGTTTGGAGTTAAAGAGAGGATTATATGTGGAGTTTTGAAGTAAGGATTATTGTGTGGAGTTAAGGAGTAAGGATTAAGTGTGGAGTAAAGGATTAAGGATTATGTGTGGAGTTTAAGAGTAAGGATTATTGTGTGGAGTTAAGGTGTAAGGATTAAGTGTGGAGTTAAGGAGTAAGGATTATGTGTGGGGTTTAAGAGTAAGGATTATTGTGTGGAGTTAAGGCGTAAGGATTAAGTGTAGAGTTAAGGAGTAAGGATTAAGTGTGGAATTAGGGAGTAAAAATTATGGGTGGAGGTAAAGAGTAAGGATTATATGTGGAGTTTAAGAGTAAGAAGTAAGGATTAAGTGTGGAGTCAAGGAGTAAAGATTATGTGAGGACTGTAAGGAATATTGTGTGGAGATAAGAAGTAAGGATTATGTGTGGAGTTTAAGAGTAAGGATTATGTGTGGAGTTTAAGAGTAAGGATTATTGTGTGGAGTTAAGGTGTAAGGATTAAGTGTGGAGTTAAGTAGTAAGTATTATGTGTGGAGTTTAAAGGTAAGGATTATTGTGTGAAAATAAGAAGCTAGGATTAAATGTGAAGTCAAGGAGTAAAGTTTATTTATGTGGTAAAAGAGTAAGGATTATGTGTGGACTGTAAGTATTATTGTGTGGAGATAAGAAGTAAGGATTATGTGTGGAGTTTAAGAGTAAGGATTATTGTTTGGAGTTAAGGTGTAAGGATTAAGTGTGGAGTTAAGGAGTAAGTATTATGTTTGGAGTTTAAAGGTAAGGATTACTGTGTGAAAATAAGAAGTAAGGATTAAGTTTGGAGTTAAAGAGAGGATTATATGTGGAGTTTTGAAGTAAGGATTATTGTGTGGAGTTAAGGAGTAAGGATTAAGTGTGGAGTAAAGGATTAAGGATTATGTGTGGAGTTTATAAGTAAGGAATTTTGTGTGGAGATAAGAAGTAAGGATTATGTGTGGGGTTTAAGAGTAAGGATTATTGTGTGGAGTTAAGGCGTAAGGATTAAGTGTAGAGTTAAGGAGTAAGGATTAAGTGTGGAATTAGGGAGTAAAAATTATGGGTGGAGGTAAAGAGTAAGGATTATATGTGGAGTTTAAGAGTAAGGAGTAAGGATTAAGTGTGGAGTCAAGGAGTAAAGATTATGTGTGGACTGTAAGGAATATTGTGTGGAGATAAGAAGTAAGGATTATGTGTGGAGTTTAAGAGTAAGGATTATGTGTGGAGTTTAAGAGTAAGGATTATTGTGTGGAGTTAAGGTGTAAGGATTAAGTGTGGAGTTAAGTAGTAAGTATTATGTGTGGAGTTTAAAGGTAAGGATTATTGTGTGAAAATAAGAAGCTAGGATTAAATGTGAAGTCAAGGAGTAAAGTTTATTTATGTGGTAAAAGAGTAAGGATTATGTGTGGACTGTAAGTATTATTGTGTGGAGATAAGAAGTAAGGATTATGTGTGGAGTTTAAGAGTAAGGATTATTGTGTGGAGTTAAGGTGTAAGGATTAAGTGTGGAGTTAAGGAGTAAGTATTATGTGTGGAGTTTAAAGGTAAGGATTATTGTGTGAAAATAAGAAGTAAGGATTAAGTTTGGAGTTAAGGAGTAAAGATTATTTGTGTAGTTAAAGAGTAAGGATTATGTGTGGAGTTTAAGAGTAAGGATTATTGTGTGGAGTTTAATGGTAAGGATTATTATGTGGAGATAAGAAGTAAGGATTATTGTGTGGAGTTAAGGTGTAAGGATTAAGTGTGGAGTTAAGGAGAAAGGATTATATGTGGAGTTTATAAGTAACGATTATTGTGTGGAGTTAAGGAGTAAAGATTATTTGTGTAGTTAAAGAGTAAGGATTATGTGTGGAGTTTAAGAGTAAGGATTATTGTGTGGAGATTAAAGGTAAGGATTATTATGTGGAGATAAGAAGTAAGGATTATGTGTGGAGTTTAAGAGTAAGGATTATTGTGTGGAGTTAAGGTGTAAGGATTAGGTGTGGAGTTAAGGAGAAAGGATTATATGTGGAGTTTATAAGTAACGATTATTGTGTGGAGTTAAGGAGTAAAGATTATTTGTGTAGTTAAAAAGTAAGGATTATGTGTGGAGTTTAAGAGTAAGGATTATTGTGTGGAGTTTAAAGGTAAGGATTATTATGTGGAGATAAGAAGTAAGGATTATGTGTGGAGTTTAAGAGTAAGGATTATTGTGTGGAGTTAAGGTGTAAGGATTAAGTGTGGAGTTAAGGAGAAAGGATTATATGTGGAGTTTATAAGTAACGATTATTGTGTGGAGTTATGGAGTAAAGATTATGGGTGGAGGTAATGAGTAAGGATTATGTGTTCAGTTTAAGAGTAAGGAGTTTTGTGTCGAGTTTAAAAGTAAGGATTATTGTGTGGAATTAAGGGGTAAGGATTAAGTGTGGAATTAGGGAGTAAAAATTATGGGTGGAGGTAAAGAGTAAGGATTATATGTGGAGTTTAAGAGTAAGGAGTAAGGATTAAGTGTGGAGTCAAGGAGTAAAGATTATGTGTGGACTGTAAGGAATATTGTGTGGAGATAAGAAGTAAGGATTATGTGTGGAGTTTAAGAGTAAGGATTATGTGTGGAGTTTAAGAGTAAGGATTATTGTGTGGAGTTAAGGTGTAAGGATTAAGTGTAGAGTTAAGGAGTAAGGATTAAGTGTGGAATTAGGGAGTAAAAATTATGGGTGGAGGTAAAGAGTAAGGATTATATGTGGAGTTTAAGAGTAAGGAGTAAGGATTAAGTGTGGAGTCAAGGAGTAAAGATTATGTGTGGACTGTAAGGAATATTGTGTGGAGATAAGAAGTAAGGATTATGTGTGGAGTTTAAGAGTAAGGATTATTGTGTGGAGTCAAGGTGTAAGGATTAAGTGTGGAGTTAAGGAGTAAGTATTATGTGTGGAGTTTAAAGGTAAGGATTATTGTGTGAAAATAAGAAGATAGGATTAAATGTGAAGTTAAGGAGTAAAGATTATTTATGTAGTAAAAGAGTAAGGATTATGTGTGGAGTTTAAGAGTAAGGATTATTGTGTGGAGTTAAGGAGTAAGGATTAGGTGTTAATTTAGGGAGTAAGGATTAAGTGTGGAGTTGAAGAGTAAAGATTATGAGTGCAGTTAAAGAGAGGATTATATGTGGAGTTTTGAAGTAAGGATTATTGTGTGGAGTTAAGGAGTAAGGATTAAGTGTGGAGTAAAGAAATAAGGATTATGTGTGGAGTTTATAAGTAAGGAATATTGTGTGGAGATAAGAAGTAAGGATTATGTGTGGAGTTTAAGAGTAAGGATTATTGTGTGGAGTTAAGGAGTAAAAATTATGGGTGGATGTAAGGAGTAAGGATTATGTGTGGAGTTTTGAAGTAAGGATTAATGTGTGGAGTTAAGGGGTAAGGATTAAGTGTGGAAATAGGGAGTAAAAATTATGGGTGGAAGTAAAGAGTAAGGATTATATGTGGAGTTTAATAGTAAGGAGTAATGATTAAGTGTGGAGTCAAGGAGTAAAGTTTATTTATGTAGTAAAAGAGTAAGGATTATGTGTGGACTGTAAGTATTATTGTGTGGAGATAAGAAGTAAGGATTATGTGTGGAGTTTAAGAGTAAGGATTATTGTGTGGAGTTAAGGTGTAAGGATTAAGTGTGGAGTTAAGGAGTAAGTATTATGTGTGGAGTTTAAAGGTAAGGATTATTGTGTGAAAATAAGAAGTAAGGATTAAGTTTGGAGTTAAGGAGTAAAGATTATTTGTGTAGTTAAAGAGTAAGGATTATGTGTGGAGTTTAAGAGGAAGGATTATTGTGTGGAGATTAAAGGTAAGGATTATTATGTGGAGATAAGAAGTAAGGATTATGTGTGGAGTTTAAGAGTAAGGATTATTGTGTGGAGTTAAGGTGTAAGGATTAGGTGTGGAGTTAAGGAGAAAGGATTATATGTGGAGTTTATAAGTAACGATTATTGTGTGGAGTTAAGGAGTAAAGATTATTTGTGTAGTTAAAAAGTAAGGATTATGTGTGGAGTTTAAGAGTAAGGATTATTGTGTGGAGTTTAAAGGTAAGGATTATTATGTGGAGATAAGAAGTAAGGATTATGTGTGGAGTTTAAGAGTAAGGATTATTGTGTGGAGTTAAGGTGTAAGGATTAAGTGTGGAGTTAAGGAGAAAGGATTATATGTGGAGTTTATAAGTAACGATTATTGTGTGGAGTTATGGAGTAAAGATTATTGGTGGAGGTAATGAGTAAGGATTATGTGTTCAGTTTAAGAGTAAGGAGTTTTGTGTCGAGTTTAAAAGTAAGGATTATTGTGTGGAATTAAGGGGTAAGGATTAAGTGTGGAATTAGGGAGTAAAAATTATGGGTGGAGGTAAAGAGTAAGGATTATATGTGGAGTTTAAGAGTAAGGAGTAAGGATTAATTGTGGAGTCAAGGAGTAAAGATTATGTGTGGACTGTAAGGAATATTGTGTGGAGATAAGAAGTAAGGATTATGTGTGGAGTTTAAGAGTAAGGATTATGTGTGGAGTTAAAGAGAGGATTATATGTGGAGTTTTGAAGTAAGGATTATTGTGTGGAGTTAAGGAGTAAGGATTAAGTGTGGAGTAAAGAAATAAGGATTATGTGTGGAGTTTATAAGTAAGGAATATTGTGTGGAGATAAGAAGTAAGGATTATGTGTGGAGTTTAAGAGTAAGGATTAAGTGTGGAGTTGAAGAGTAAAGATTATGAGTGCAGTTAAAGAGAGGATTATATGTGGAGTTTTGAAGTAAGGATTATTGTGTGGAGTTAAGGAGTAAGGATTAAGTGTGGAGTAAAGAAATAAGGATTATGTGTGGAGTTTATAAGTAAGGAATATTGTGTGGAGATAAGAAGTAAGGATTATGTGTGGAGTTTAAGAGTAAGGATTATTGTGTGGAGTTAAGGAGTAAAAATTATGGGTGGATGTAAGGAGTAAGGATTATGTGTGGAGTTTTGAAGTAAGGATTAATGTGTGGAGTTAAGGGGTAAGGATTAAGTGTGGAAATAGGGAGTAAAAATTATGGGTGGAAGTAAAGAGTAAGGATTATATGTGGAGTTTAATAGTAAGGAGTAATGATTAAGTGTGGAGTCAAGGAGTAAAGTTTATTTATGTAGTAAAAGAGTAAGGATTATGTGTGGACTGTAAGTATTATTGTGTGGAGATAAGAAGTAAGGATTATGTGTGGAGTTTAAGAGTAAGGATTATTGTGTGGAGTTAAGGTGTAAGGATTAAGTGTGGAGTTAAGGAGTAAGTATTATGTGTGGAGTTTAAAGGTAAGGATTATTGTGTGAAAATAAGAAGTAAGGATTAAGTTTGGAGTTAAGGAGTAAAGATTATTTGTGTAGTTAAAGAGTAAGGATTATGTGTGGAGTTTAAGAGGAAGGATTATTGTGTGGAGATTAAAGGTAAGGATTATTATGTGGAGATAAGAAGTAAGGATTATGTGTGGAGTTTAAGAGTAAGGATTATTGTGTGGAGTTAAGGTGTAAGGATTAGGTGTGGAGTTAAGGAGAAAGGATTATATGTGGAGTTTATAAGTAACGATTATTGTGTGGAGTTAAGGAGTAAAGATTATTTGTGTAGTTAAAAAGTAAGGATTATGTGTGGAGTTTAAGAGTAAGGATTATTGTGTGGAGTTTAAAGGTAAGGATTATTATGTGGAGATAAGAAGTAAGGATTATGTGTGGAGTTTAAGAGTAAGGATTATTGTGTGGAGTTAAGGTGTAAGGATTAAGTGTGGAGTTAAGGAGAAAGGATTATATGTGGAGTTTATAAGTAACGATTATTGTGTGGAGTTATGGAGTAAAGATTATGGGTGGAGGTAATGAGTAAGGATTATGTGTTCAGTTTAAGAGTAAGGAGTTTTGTGTCGAGTTTAAAAGTAAGGATTATTGTGTGGAATTAAGGGGTAAGGATTAAGTGTGGAATTAGGGAGTAAAAATTATGGGTGGAGGTAAAGAGTAAGGATTATATGTGGAGTTTAAGAGTAAGGAGTAAGGATTAATTGTGGAGTCAAGGAGTAAAGATTATGTGTGGACTGTAAGGAATATTGTGTGGAGATAAGAAGTAAGGATTATGTGTGGAGTTTAAGAGTAAGGATTATGTGTGGAGTTTAAGAGTAAGGATTATTGTGTGGAGTTAAGGTGTAAGGATTAAGTGTAGAGTTAAGGAGTAAGGATTAAGTGTGGAATTAGGGAGTAAAAATTATGGGTGGAGGTAAAGAGTAAGGATTATATGTGGAGTTTAAGAGTAAGGATTATATGTGGAGTTTAAGAGTAAGGAGTAAGGATTAAGTGTGGAGTCAAGGAGTAAAGATTATGTGTGGACTGTAAGGAATATTGTGTGGAGATAAGAAGTAAGGATTATGTGTGGAGTTTAAGAGTAAGGATTATTGTGTGGAGTCAAGGTGTAAGGATTAAGTGTGGAGTTAAGGAGTACGTATTATGTGTGGAGTTTAAAGGTAAGGATTATTGTGTGAAAATAAGAAGATAGGATTAAATGTGAAGTTAAGGAGTAAAGATTATTTATGTAGTAAAAGAGTAAGGATTATGTGTGGAGTTTAAGAGTAAGGATTATTGTGTGGAGTTAAGGAGTAAGGATTAGGTGTTGATTTAAGGAGTAAGGATTAAGTGTGGAGTTGAAGAGTAAAGATTATGAGTGCAGTTAAAGAGAGGATTATATGTGGAGTTTTGAAGTAAGGATTATTGTGTGGAGTTAAGGAGTAAGGATTAAGTGTGGAGTAAAGAAATAAGGATTATGTGTGGAGTTTATAAGTAAGGAATATTGTGTGGAGATAAGAAGTAAGGATTATGTGTGGAGTTTAAGAGTAAGGATTATTGTGTGGAGTTAAGGTGTAAGGATTAAGTGTGGAGTTAAGGAGAAAGGATTATATGTGGAGTTTATAAGTAACAATTATTGTGTGGAGTTATGGAGTAAAGATTATGGGTGGAGGTAATGAGTAAGGATTATGTGTTCAGTTTAAGAGTAAGGAGTTTTGTGTCGAGTTTAAAAGTAAGGATTATTGTGTGGAATTAAGGGGTAAGGATTAAGTATGGAATTAGGGAGTAAAAATTATGGGTGGAGGTAAAGAGTAAGGATTATATGTGGAGTTTAAGAGTAAGGAGTAAGGATTAAGTGTGGAGTCAAGGAGTAAAGATTATGTGTGGACTGTAAGGAATATTGTGTGGAGATAAGAAGTAAGGATTATGTGTGGAGTTTAAGAGTAAGGATTATGTGTGGAGTTTAAGAGTAAGGATTATTGTGTGGAGTTAAGGTGTAAGGATTAAGTGTAGAGTTAAGGAGTAAGGATTAAGTGTGGAATTAGGGAGTAAAAATTATGGGTGGAGGTAAAGAGTAAGGATTATATGTGGAGTTTAATAGTAAGGAGTAATGATTAAGTGTGGAGTCAAGGAGTAAAGTTTATTTATGTAGTAAAAGAGTAAGGATTATGTGTGGACTGTAAGTATTATTGTGTGGAGATAAGAAGTAAGGATTATGTGTGGAGTTTAAGAGTAAGGATTATTGTGTGGAGTTAAGGTGTAAGGATTAAGTGTGGAGTTAAGGAGTAAGTATTATGTGTGGAGTTTAAAGGTAAGGATTATTGTGTGAAAATAAGAAGTAAGGATTAAGTTTGGAGTTAAGGAGTAAAGATTATTTGTGTAGTTAAAGAGTAAGGATTATGTGTGGAGTTTAAGAGTAAGGATTATTGTGTGGAGATTAAAGGTAAGGATTATTATGTGGAGATAAGAAGTAAGGATTATGTGTGGAGTTTAAGAGTAAGGATTATTGTGTGGAGTTAAGGTGTAAGGATTAGGTGTGGAGTTAAGGAGAAAGGATTATATGTGGAGTTTATAAGTAACGATTATTGTGTGGAGTTAAGGAGTAAAGATTATTTGTGTAGTTAAAGAGTAAGGATTATGTGTGGAGTTTAAGAGTAAGGATTATTGTGTGGAGTTTAAAGGTAAGGATTATTATGTGGAGATGAGAAGTAAGGATTATGTGTGGAGTTTAAGAGTAAGGATTATTGTGTGGAGTTAAGGTGTAAGTATTAAGTGTGGAGTTAAGGAGAAAGGATTATATGTGGAGTTTATAAGTAACGATTATTGTGTGGAGTTATGGAGTAAAGATTATGGGTGGAGGTAATGAGTAAGGATTATGTGTTCAGTTTAAGAGTAAGGAGTTTTGTGTCGAGTTTAAAAGTAAGGATTATTGTGTGGAATTAAGGGGTAAGGATTAAGTGTGGAATTAGGGAGTAAAAATTATGGGTGGAGGTAAAGAGTAAGGATTATATGTGGAGTTTAAGAGTAAGGAGTAAGGATTAAGTGTGGAGTCAAGGAGTAAAGATTATGTGTGGACTGTAAGGAATATTGTGTGGAGATAAGAAGTAAGGATTATGTGTGGAGTTTAAGAGTAAGGATTATGTGTGGAGTTTAAGAGTAAGGATTATTGTGTGGAGTTAAGGTGTAAGGATTAAGTGTAGAGTTAAGGAGTAAGGATTAAGTGTGGAATTAGGGAGTAAAAATTATGGGTGGAGGTAAAGAGTAAGGATTATATGTGGAGTTTAAGAGTAAGGAGTAAGGATTAAGTGTGGAGTCAAGGAGTAAAGATTATGTGTGGACTGTAAGGAATATTGTGTGGAGATAAGAAGTAAGGATTATGTGTGGAGTTTAAGAGTAAGGATTATTGTGTGGAGTCAAGGTGTAAGGATTAAGTGTGGAGTTAAGGAGTAAGTATTATGTGTGGAGTTTAAAGGTAAGGATTATTGTGTGAAAATAAGAAGATAGGATTAAATGTGAAGTTAAGGAGTAAAGATTATTTATGTAGTAAAAGAGTAAGGATTATGTGTGGAGTTTAAGAGTAAGGATTATTGTGTGGAGTTAAGGAGTAAGGATTAGGTGTTAATTTAGGGAGTAAGGATTAAGTGTGGAGTTGAAGAGTAAAGATTA
This sequence comes from Allacma fusca, assembly GCA_947179485.1. Classification (NCBI taxonomy): domain Eukaryota; kingdom Metazoa; phylum Arthropoda; class Collembola; order Symphypleona; family Sminthuridae; genus Allacma; species Allacma fusca. The sequence goes on along the minus strand of CAMXBY010000001.1, from coordinate 164,060 downwards.
TGAGTGCAGTTAAAGAGAGGATTATATGTGGAGTTTTGAAGTAAGGATTATTGTGTGGAGTTAAGGAGTAAGGATTAAGTGTGGAGTAAAGAAATAAGGATTATGTGTGGAGTTTATAAGTAAGGAATATTGTGTGGAGATAAGAAGTAAGGATTATGTGTGGAGTTTAAGAGTAAGGATTATTGTGTGGAGTTAAGGAGTAAAAATTATGGGTGGATGTAAGGAGTAAGGATTATGTGTGGAGTTTTGAAGTAAGGATTAATGTGTGGAGTTAAGGGGTAAGGATTAAGTGTGGAAATAGGGAGTAAAAATTATGGGTGGAAGTAAAGAGTAAGGATTATATGTGGAGTTTAATAGTAAGGAGTAATGATTAAGTGTGGAGTCAAGGAGTAAAGTTTATTTATGTAGTAAAAGAGTAAGGATTATGTGTGGACTGTAAGTATTATTGTGTGGAGATAAGAAGTAAGGATTATGTGTGGAGTTTAAGAGTAAGGATTATTGTGTGGAGTTAAGGAGTAAGGATTAGGTGTTAATTTAGGGAGTAAGGATTAAGTGTGGAGTTAAGGAGTAAGTATTATGTGTGGAGTTTAAAGGTAAGGATTATTGTGTGAAAATAAGAAGTAAGGATTAAGTTTGGAGTTAAGGAGTAAAGATTATTTGTGTAGTTAAAGAGTAAGGATTATGTGTGGAGTTTAAGAGTAAGGATTATTGTGTGGAGTTAAGGTGTAAGGATTAGGTGTGGAGTTAAGGAGAAAGGATTATATGTGGAGTTTATAAGTAACGATTATTGTGTGGAGTTAAGGAGTAAAGATTATTTGTGTAGTTAAAAAGTAAGGATTATGTGTGGAGTTTAAGAGTAAGGATTATTGTGTGGAGTTTAAAGGTAAGGAATATTATGTGGAGATAAGAAGTAAGGATTATGTGTGGAGTTTAAGAGTAAGGATTATTGTGTGGAGTTAAGGTGTAAGGATTAAGTGTGGAGTTAAGGAGAAAGGATTATATGTGGAGTTTATAAGTAACGATTATTGTGTGGAGTTATGGAGTAAAGATTATGGGTGGAGGTAATGAGTAAGGATTATGTGTTCAGTTTAAGAGTAAGGAGTTTTGTGTCGAGTTTAAAAGTAAGGATTATTGTGTGGAATTAAGGGGTAAGGATTAAGTGTGGAATTAGGGAGTAAAAATTATGGGTGGAGGTAAAGAGTAAGGATTATATGTGGAGTTTAAGAGTAAGGAGTAAGGATTAAGTGTGGAGTCAAGGAGTAAAGATTATGTGTGGACTGTAAGGAATATTGTGTGGAGATAAGAAGTAAGGATTATGTGTGGAGTTTAAGAGTAAGGATTATGTGTGGAGTTTAAGAGTAAGGATTATTGTGTGGAGTTAAGGTGTAAGGATTAAGTGTAGAGTTAAGGAGTAAGGATTAAGTGTGGAATTAGGGAGTAAAAATTATGGGTGGAGGTAAAGAGTAAGGATTATATGTGGAGTTTAAGAGTAAGGAGTAAGGATTAAGTGTGGAGTCAAGGAGTAAAGATTATATGTGGACTGTAAGGAATATTGTGTGGAGATAAGAAGTAAGGATTATGTGTGGAGTTTAAGAGTAAGGATTATTGTGTGGAGTCAAGGTGTAAGGATTAAGTGTGGAGTTAAGGAGTAAGTATTATGTGTGGAGTTTAAAGGTAAGGATTATTGTGTGAAAATAAGAAGATAGGATTAAATGTGAAGTTAAGGAGTAAAGATTATTTATGTAGTAAAAGAGTAAGGATTATGTGTGGAGTTTAAGAGTAAGGATTATTGTGTGGAGTTAAGGAGTAAGGATTAGGTGTTAATTTAGGGAGTAAGGATTAAGTGTGGAGTTGAAGAGTAAAGATTATGAGTGCAGTTAAAGAGAGGATTATATGTGGAGTTTTGAAGTAAGGATTATTGTGTGGAGTTAAGGAGTAAGGATTAAGTGTGGAGTAAAGAAATAAGGATTATGTGTGGAGTTTATAAGTAAGGAATATTGTGTGGAGATAAGAAGTAAGGATTATGTGTGGAGTTTAAGAGTAAGGATTATTGTGTGGAGTTAAGGAGTAAAAATTATGGGTGGATGTAAGGAGTAAGGATTATGTGTGGAGTTTTGAAGTAAGGATTAATGTGTGGAGTTAAGGGGTAAGGATTAAGTGTGGAAATAGGGAGTAAAAATTATGGGTGGAAGTAAAGAGTAAGGATTATATGTGGAGTTTAATAGTAAGGAGTAATGATTAAGTGTGGAGTCAAGGAGTAAAGTTTATTTATGTAGTAAAAGAGTAAGGATTATGTGTGGACTGTAAGTATTATTGTGTGGAGATAAGAAGTAAGGATTATGTGTGGAGTTTAAGAGTAAGGATTATTGTGTGGAGTTAAGGTGTAAGGATTAAGTGTGGAGTTAAGGAGTAAGTATTATGTGTGGAGTTTAAAGGTAAGGATTATTGTGTGAAAATAAGAAGTAAGGATTAAGTTTGGAGTTAAGGAGTAAAGATTATTTGTGTAGTTAAAGAGTAAGGATTATGTGTGGAGTTTAAGAGGAAGGATTATTGTGTGGAGATTAAAGGTAAGGATTATTATGTGGAGATAAGAAGTAAGGATTATGTGTGGAGTTTAAGAGTAAGGATTATTGTGTGGAGTTAAGGTGTAAGGATTAAGTGTGGAGTTAAGGAGAAAGGATTATATGTGGAGTTTATAAGTAACGATTATTGTGTGGAGTTAAGGAGTAAAGATTATTTGTGTAGTTAAAGAGTAAGGATTATGTGTGGAGTTTAAGAGTAAGGATTATTGTGTGGAGTTTAAAGGTAAGGATTATTATGTGGAGATAAGAAGTAAGGATTATGTGTGGAGTTTAAGAGTAAGGATTATTGTGTGGAGTTAAGGTGTAAGGATTAAGTGTGGAGTTAAGGAGAAAGGATTATATGTGGAGTTTATAAGTAACGATTATTGTGTGGAGTTATGGAGTAAAGATTATGGGTGGAGGTAATGAGTAAGGATTATGTGTTCAGTTCAAGAGTAAGGAGTTTTGTGTCGAGTTTAAAAGTAAGGATTATTGTGTGGAATTAAGGGGTAAGGATTAAGTGTGGAATTAGGGAGTAAAAATTATGGGTGGAGGTAAAGAGTAAGGATTATATGTGGAGTTTAAGAGTAAGGAGTAAGGATTAATTGTGGAGTCAAGGAGTAAAGATTATGTGTGGACTGTAAGGAATATTGTGTGGAGATAAGAAGTAAGGATTATGTGTGGAGTTTAAGAGTAAGGATTATGTGTGGAGTTTAAGAGTAAGGATTATTGTGTGGAGTTAAGGTGTAAGGATTAAGTGTAGAGTTAAGGAGTAAGGATTAAGTGTGGAATTAGGGAGTAAAAATTATGGGTGGAGGTGAAGAGTAAGGATTATATGTGGAGTTTAAGAGTAAGGAGTAAGGATTAAGTGTGGAGTCAAGGAGTAAAGATTATGTGTGGACTGTAAGGAATATTGTGTGGAGATAAGAAGTAAGGATTATGTGTGGAGTTTAAGAGTAAGGATTATTGTGTGGAGTCAAGGTGTAAGGATTAAGTGTGGAGTTAAGGAGTAAGTATTATGTGTGGAGTTTAAAGGTAAGGATTATTGTGTGAAAATAAGAAGATAGGATTAAATGTGAAGTTAAGGAGTAAAGATTATTTATGTAGTAAAAGAGTAAGGATTATGTGTGGAGTTTAAGAGTAAGGATTATTGTGTGGAGTTAAGGAGTAAGGATTAGGTGTTAATTTAGGGAGTAAGGATTAAGTGTGGAGTTGAAGAGTAAAGATTATGAGTGCAGTTAAAGAGAGGATTATATGTGGAGTTTTGAAGTAAGGATTATTATGTGGAGTTAAGGAGTAAGGATTAAGTGTGGAGTAAAGAAATAAGGATTATGTGTGGAGTTTATAAGTAAGGAATATTGTGTGGAGATAAGAAGTAAGGATTATGTGTGGAGTTTAAGAGTAAGGATTATTGTGTGGAGTTAAGGAGTAAAAATTATGGGTGGATGTAAGGAGTAAGGATTATGTGTGGAGTTTTGAAGTAAGGATTAATGTGTGGAGTTAAGGGGTAAGGATTAAGTGTGCAAATAGGGAGTAAAAATTATGGGTGGAAGTAAAGAGTAAGGATTATATGTGGAGTTTAATAGTAAGGAGTAATGATTAAGTGTGGAGTCAAGGAGTAAAGTTTATTTATGTAGTAAAAGAGTAAGGATTATGTGTGGACTGTAAGTATTATTGTGTGGAGATAAGAAGTAAGGATTATGTGTGGAGTTTAAGAGTAAGGATTATTGTGTGGAGTTAAGGTGTAAGGATTAAGTGTGGAGTTAAGGAGTAAGTATTATGTGTGGAGTTTAAAGGTAAGGATTATTGTGTGAAAATAAGAAGTAAGGATTAAGTTTGGAGTTAAGGAGTAAAGATTATTTGTGTAGTTAAAGAGTAAGGATTATGTGTGGAGTTTAAGAGGAAGGATTATTGTGTGGAGATTAAAGGTAAGGATTATTATGTGGAGATAAGAAGTAAGGATTATGTGTGGAGTTTAAGAGTAAGGATTATTGTGTGGAGTTAAGGTGTAAGGATTAAGTGTGGAGTTAAGGAGAAAGGATTATATGTGGAGTTTATAAGTAACGATTATTGTGTGGAGTTAAGGAGTAAAGATTATTTGTGTAGTTAAAGAGTAAGGATTATGTGTGGAGTTTAAGAGTAAGGATTATTGTGTGGAGTTTAAAGGTAAGGATTATTATGTGGAGATAAGAAGTAAGGATTATGTGTGGAGTTTAAAGGTAAGGATTATTGTGTGAAAATAAGAAGTAAGGATTAAGTTTGGAGTTAAGGAGTAAAGATTATTTGTGTAGTTAAAGAGTAAGGATTATGTGTGGAGTTTAAGAGGAAGGATTATTGTGTGGAGATTAAAGGTAAGGATTATTATGTGGAGATAAGAAGTAAGGATTATGTGTGGAGTTTAAGAGTAAGGATTATTGTGTGGAGTTAAGGTGTAAGGATTAAGTGTGGAGTTAAGGAGAAAGGATTATATGTGGAGTTTATAAGTAACGATTATTGTGTGGAGTTAAGGAGTAAAGATTATTTGTGTAGTTAAAGAGTAAGGATTATGTGTGGAGTTTAAGAGTAAGGATTATTGTGTGGAGTTTAAAGGTAAGGATTATTATGTGGAGATAAGAAGTAAGGATTATGTGTGGAGTTTAAGAGTAAGGATTATTGTGTGGAGTTAAGGTGTAAGGATTAAGTGTGGAGTTAAGGAGAAAGGATTATATGTGGAGTTTATAAGTAACGATTATTGTGTGGAGTTATGGAGTAAAGATTATGGGTGGAGGTAATGAGTAAGGATTATGTGTTCAGTTCAAGAGTAAGGAGTTTTGTGTCGAGTTTAAAAGTAAGGATTATTGTGTGGAATTAAGGGGTAAGGATTAAGTGTGGAATTAGGGAGTAAAAATTATGGGTGGAGGTAAAGAGTAAGGATTATATGTGGAGTTTAAGAGTAAGGAGTAAGGATTAATTGTGGAGTCAAGGAGTAAAGATTATGTGTGGACTGTAAGGAATATTGTGTGGAGATAAGAAGTAAGGATTATGTGTGGAGTTTAAGAGTAAGGATTATGTGTGGAGTTTAAGAGTAAGGATTATTGTGTGGAGTTAAGGTGTAAGGATTAAGTGTAGAGTTAAGGAGTAAGGATTAAGTGTGGAATTAGGGAGTAAAAATTATGGGTGGAGGTAAAGAGTAAGGATTATATGTGGAGTTTAAGAGTAAGGAGTAAGGATTAAGTGTGGAGTCAAGGAGTAAAGATTATGTGTGGACTGTAAGGAATATTGTGTGGAGATAAGAAGTAAGGATTATGTGTGGAGTTTAAGAGTAAGGATTATTGTGTGGAGTCAAGGTGTAAGGATTAAGTGTGGAGTTAAGGAGTAAGTATTATGTGTGGAGTTTAAAGGTAAGGATTATTGTGTGAAAATAAGAAGATAGGATTAAATGTGAAGTTAAGGAGTAAAGATTATTTATGTAGTAAAAGAGTAAGGATTATGTGTGGAGTTTAAGAGTAAGGATTATTGTGTGGAGTTAAGGAGTAAGGATTAGGTGTTAATTTAGGGAGTAAGGATTAAGTGTGGAGTTGAAGAGTAAAGATTATGAGTGCAGTTAAAGAGAGGATTATATGTGGAGTTTTGAAGTAAGGATTATTGTGTGGAGTTAAGGAGTAAGGATTAAGTGTGGAGTAAAGAAATAAGGATTATGTGTGGAGTTTATAAGTAAGGAATATTGTGTGGAGATAAGAAGTAAGGATTATGTGTGGAGTTTAAGAGTAAGGATTATTGTGTGGAGTTAAGGAGTAAAAATTATGGGTGGATGTAAGGAGTAAGGATTATGTGTGGAGTTTTGAAGTAAGGATTAATGTGTGGAGTTAAGGGGTAAGGATTAAGTGTGCAAATAGGGAGTAAAAATTATGGGTGGAAGTAAAGAGTAAGGATTATATGTGGAGTTTAATAGTAAGGAGTAATGATTAAGTGTGGAGTCAAGGAGTAAAGTTTATTTATGTAGTAAAAGAGTAAGGATTATGTGTGGACTGTAAGTATTATTGTGTGGAGATAAGAAGTAAGGATTATGTGTGGAGTTTAAGAGTAAGGATTATTGTGTGGAGTTAAGGTGTAAGGATTAAGTGTGGAGTTAAGGAGTAAGTATTATGTGTGGAGTTTAAAGGTAAGGATTATTGTGTGAAAATAAGAAGTAAGGATTAAGTTTGGAGTTAAGGAGTAAAGATTATTTGTGTAGTTAAAGAGTAAGGATTATGTGTGGAGTTTAAGAGGAAGGATTATTGTGTGGAGATTAAAGGTAAGGATTATTATGTGGAGATAAGAAGTAAGGATTATGTGTGGAGTTTAAGAGTAAGGATTATTGTGTGGAGTTAAGGTGTAAGGATTAAGTGTGGAGTTAAGGAGAAAGGATTATATGTGGAGTTTATAAGTAACGATTATTGTGTGGAGTTAAGGAGTAAAGATTATTTGTGTAGTTAAAGAGTAAGGATTATGTGTGGAGTTTAAGAGTAAGGATTATTGTGTGGAGTTTAAAGGTAAGGATTATTATGTGGAGATAAGAAGTAAGGATTATGTGTGGAGTTTAAAGGTAAGGATTATTGTGTGAAAATAAGAAGTAAGGATTAAGTTTGGAGTTAAGGAGTAAAGATTATTTGTGTAGTTAAAGAGTAAGGATTATGTGTGGAGTTTAAGAGGAAGGATTATTGTGTGGAGATTAAAGGTAAGGATTATTATGTGGAGATAAGAAGTAAGGATTATGTGTGGAGTTTAAGAGTAAGGATTATTGTGTGGAGTTAAGGTGTAAGGATTAAGTGTGGAGTTAAGGAGAAAGGATTATATGTGGAGTTTATAAGTAACGATTATTGTGTGGAGTTAAGGAGTAAAGATTATTTGTGTAGTTAAAGAGTAAGGATTATGTGTGGAGTTTAAGAGTAAGGATTATTGTGTGGAGTTTAAAGGTAAGGATTATTATGTGGAGATAAGAAGTAAGGATTATGTGTGGAGTTTAAGAGTAAGGATTATTGTGTGGAGTTAAGGTGTAAGGATTAAGTGTGGAGTTAAGGAGAAAGGATTATATGTGGAGTTTATAAGTAACGATTATTGTGTGGAGTTATGGAGTAAAGATTATGGGTGGAGGTAATGAGTAAGGATTATGTGTTCAGTTCAAGAGTAAGGAGTTTTGTGTCGAGTTTAAAAGTAAGGATTATTGTGTGGAATTAAGGGGTAAGGATTAAGTGTGGAATTAGGGAGTAAAAATTATGGGTGGAGGTAAAGAGTAAGGATTATATGTGGAGTTTAAGAGTAAGGAGTAAGGATTAATTGTGGAGTCAAGGAGTAAAGATTATGTGTGGACTGTAAGGAATATTGTGTGGAGATAAGAAGTAAGGATTATGTGTGGAGTTTAAGAGTAAGGATTATGTGTGGAGTTTAAGAGTAAGGATTATTGTGTGGAGTTAAGGTGTAAGGATTAAGTGTAGAGTTAAGGAGTAAGGATTAAGTGTGGAATTAGGGAGTAAAAATTATGGGTGGAGGTAAAGAGTAAGGATTATATGTGGAGTTTAAGAGTAAGGAGTAAGGATTAAGTGTGGAGTCAAGGAGTAAAGATTATGTGTGGACTGTAAGGAATATTGTGTGGAGATAAGAAGTAAGGATTATGTGTGGAGTTTAAGAGTAAGGATTATTGTGTGGAGTCAAGGTGTAAGGATTAAGTGTGGAGTTAAGGAGTAAGTATTATGTGTGGAGTTTAAAGGTAAGGATTATTGTGTGAAAATAAGAAGATAGGATTAAATGTGAAGTTAAGGAGTAAAGATTATTTATGTAGTAAAAGAGTAAGGATTATGTGTGGAGTTTAAGAGTAAGGATTATTGTGTGGAGTTAAGGAGTAAGGATTAGGTGTTAATTTAGGGAGTAAGGATTAAGTGTGGAGTTGAAGAGTAAAGATTATGAGTGCAGTTAAAGAGAGGATTATATGTGGAGTTTTGAAGTAAGGATTATTGTGTGGAGTTAAGGAGTAAGGATTAAGTGTGGAGTAAAGAAATAAGGATTATGTGTGGTGTTTATAAGTAAGGAATATTGTGTGGAGATAAGAAGTAAGGATTATGTGTGGAGTTTAAGAGTAAGGATTATTGTGTGGAGTTAAGGAGTAAAAATTATGGGTGGATGTAAGGAGTAAGGATTATGTGTGGAGTTTTGAAGTAAGGATTAATGTGTGGAGTTAAGGGGTAAGGATTAAGTGTGGAAATAGGGAGTAAAAATTATGGGTGGAAGTAAAGAGTAAGGATTATATGTGGAGTTTAATGGTAAGGAGTAATGATTAAGTGTGGAGTCAAGGAGTAAAGTTTATTTATGTAGTAAAAGAGTAAGGATTATGTGTGGACTGTAAGTATTATTGTGTGGAGATAAGAAGTAAGGATTATGTGTGGAGTTTAAGAGTAAGGATTATTGTGTGGAGTTAAGGTGTAAGGATTAAGTGTGGAGTTAAGGAGTAAGTATTATGTGTGGAGTTTAAAGGTAAGGATTATTGTGTGAAAATAAGAAGTAAGGATTAAGTTTGGAGTTAAGGAGTAAAGATTATTTGTGTAGTTAAAGAGTAAGGATTATGTGTGGAGTTTAAGAGGAAGGATTATTGTGTGGAGATTAAAGGTAAGGATTATTATGTGGAGATAAGAAGTAAGGATTATGTGTGGAGTTTAAGAGTAAGGATTATTGTGTGGAGTTAAGGTGTAAGGATTAAGTGTGGAGTTAAGGAGAAAGGATTATATGTGGAGTTTATAAGTAACGATTATTGTGTGGAGTTAAGGAGTAAAGATTATTTGTGTAGTTAAAGAGTAAGGATTATGTGTGGAGTTTAAGAGTAAGGATTATTGTGTGGAGTTTAAAGGTAAGGATTATTATGTGGAGATAAGAAGTAAGGATTATGTGTGGAGTTTAAGAGTAAGGATTATTGTGTGGAGTTAAGGTGTAAGGATTAAGTGTGGAGTTAAGGAGAAAGGATTATATGTGGAGTTTATAAGTAACGATTATTGTGTGGAGTTATGGAGTAAAGATTATGGGTGGAGGTAATGAGTAAGGATTATGTGTTCAGTTTAAGAGTAAGGAGTTTTGTGTCGAGTTTAAAAGTAAGGATTATTGTGTGGAATTAAGGGGTAAGGATTAAGTGTGGAATTAGGGAGTAAAAATTATGGGTGGAGGTAAAGAGTAAGGATTATATGTGGAGTTTAAGAGTAAGGAGTTAGGATTAATTGTGGAGTCAAGGAGTAAAGATTATGTGTGGACTGTAAGGAATATTGTGTGGAGATAAGAAGTAAGGATTATGTGTGGAGTTTAAGAGTAAGGATTATATGTGGAGTTTAAGAGTAAGGATTATTGTGTGGAGTTAAGGTGTAAGGATTAAGTGTAGAGTTAAGGAGTAAGGATTAAGTGTGGAATTAGGGAGTAAAAATTATTGGTGGAGGTAAAGAGTAAGGATTATATGTGGAGTTTAAGAGTAAGGAGTAAGGATTAAGTGTGGAGTCAAGGAGTAAAGATTATGTGTGGACTGTAAGGAATATTGTGTGGAGATAAGAAGTAAGGATTATGTGTGGAGTTTAAGAGTAAGGATTATTGTGTGGAGTCAAGGTGTAAGGATTAAGTGTGGAGTTAAGGAGTAAGTATTATGTGTGGAGTTTAAAGGTAAGGATTATTGTGTGAAAATAAGAAGATAGGATTAAATGTGAAGTTAAGGAGTAAAGATTATTTATGTAGTAAAAGAGTAAGGATTATGTGTGGAGTTTAAGAGTAAGGATTATTGTGTGGAGTTAAGGAGTAAGGATTAGGTGTTGATTTAAGGAGTAAGGATTAAGTGTGGAGTTGAAGAGTAAAGATTATGAGTGCAGTTAAAGAGAGGATTATATGTGGAGTTTTGAAGTAAGGATTATTGTGTGGAGTTAAGGAGTAAGGATTAAGTGTGGAGTAAAGAAATAAGGATTATGTGTGGAGTTTATAAGTAAGGAATATTGTGTGGAGATAAGAAGTAAGGATTATGTGTGGAGTTTAAGAGTAAGGATTATTGTGTGGAGTTAAGGTGTAAGGATTAAGTGTGGAGTTAAGGAGAAAGGATTATATGTGGAGTTTATAAGTAACGATTATTGTGTGGAGTTATGGAGTAAAGATTATGGGTGGAGGTAATGAGTAAGGATTATGTGTTCAGTTTAAGAGTAAGGAGTTTTGTGTCGAGTTTAAAAGTAAGGATTATTGTGTGGAATTAAGGGGTAAGGATTAAGTGTGGAATTAGGGAGTAAAAATTATGGGTGGAGGTAAAGAGTAAGGATTATATGTGGAGTTTAAGAGTAAGGAGTAAGGATTAAGTGTGGAGTCAAGGAGTAAAGATTATGTGTGGACTGTAAGGAATATTGTGTGGAGATAAGAAGTAAGGATTATGTGTGGAGTTTAAGAGTAAGGATTATGTGTGGAGTTTAAGAGTAAGGATTATTGTGTGGAGTTAAGGTGTAAGGATTAAGTGTAGAGTTAAGGAGTAAGGATTAAGTGTGGAATTAGGGAGTAAAAATTATGGGTGGAGGTAAAGAGTAAGGATTATATGTGGAGTTTAATAGTAAGGAGTAATGATTAAGTGTGGAGTCAAGGAGTAAAGTTTATTTATGTAGTAAAAGAGTAAGGATTATGTGTGGACTGTAAGTATTATTGTGTGGAGATAAGAAGTAAGGATTATGTGTGGAGTTTAAGAGTAAGGATTATTGTGTGGAGTTAAGGTGTAAGGATTAAGTGTGGAGTTAAGGAGTAAGTATTATGTGTGGAGTTTAAAGGTAAGGATTATTGTGTGAAAATAAGAAGTAAGGATTAAGTTTGGAGTTAAGGAGTAAAGATTATTTGTGTAGTTAAAGAGTAAGGATTATGTGTGGAGTTTAAGAGTAAGGATTATTGTGTGGAGATTAAAGGTAAGGATTATTATGTGGAGATAAGAAGTAAGGATTATGTGTGGAGTTTAAGAGTAAGGATTATTGTGTGGAGTTAAGGTGTAAGGATTAGGTGTGGAGTTAAGGAGAAAGGATTATATGTGGAGTTTATAAGTAACGATTATTGTGTGGAGTTAAGGAGTAAAGATTATTTGTGTAGTTAAAGAGTAAGGATTATGTGTGGAGTTTAAGAGTAAGGATTATTGTGTGGAGTTTAAAGGTAAGGATTATTATGTGGAGATAAGAAGTAAGGATTATGTGTGGAGTTTAAGAGTAAGGATTATTGTGTGGAGTTAAGGTGTAAGTATTAGGTGTGGAGTTAAGGAGAAAGGATTATATGTGGAGTTTATAAGTAACGATTATTGTGTGGAGTTATGGAGTAAAGATTATGGGTGGAGGTAATGAGTAAGGATTATGTGTTCAGTTTAAGAGTAAGGAGTTTTGTGTCGAGTTTAAAAGTAAGGATTATTGTGTGGAATTAAGGGGTAAGGATTAAGTGTGGAATTAGGGAGTAAAAATTATGGGTGGAGGTAAAGAGTAAGGATTATATGTGGAGTTTAAGAGTAAGGAGTAAGGATTAAGTGTGGAGTCAAGGAGTAAAGATTATGTGTGGACTGTAAGGAATATTGTGTGGAGATAAGAAGTAAGGATTATGTGTGGAGTTTAAGAGTAAGGATTATGTGTGGAGTTTAAGAGTAAGGATTATTGTGTGGAGTTAAGGTGTAAGGATTAAGTGTAGAGTTAAGGAGTAAGGATTAAGTGTGGAATTAGGGAGTAAAAATTATGGGTGGAGGTAAAGAGTAAGGATTATATGTGGAGTTTAAGAGTAAGGAGTAAGGATTAAGTGTGGAGTCAAGGAGTAAAGATTATGTGTGGACTGTAAGGAATATTGTGTGGAGATAAGAAGTAAGGATTATGTGTGGAGTTTAAGAGTAAGGATTATTGTGTGGAGTCAAGGTGTAAGGATTAAGTGTGGAGTTAAGGAGTAAGTATTATGTGTGGAGTTTAAAGGTAAGGATTATTGTGTGAAAATAAGAAGATAGGATTAAATGTGAAGTTAAGGAGTAAAGATTATTTATGTAGTAAAAGAGTAAGGATTATGTGTGGAGTTTAAGAGTAAGGATTATTGTGTGGAGTTAAGGAGTAAGGATTAGGTGTTAATTTAGGGAGTAAGGATTAAGTGTGGAGTTGAAGAGTAAAGATTATGAGTGCAGTTAAAGAGAGGATTATATGTGGAGTTTTGAAGTAAGGATTATTGTGTGGAGTTAAGGAGTAAGGATTAAGTGTGGAGTAAAGAAATAAGGATTATGTGTGGAGTTTATAAGTAAGGAATATTGTGTGGAGATAAGAAGTAAGGATTATGTGTGGAGTTTAAGAGTAAGGATTATTGTGTGGAATTAAGGAGTAAAAATTATGGGTGGAGGTAAGGAGTAAGGATTATGTGTGGAGTTTTGAAGTAAGGATTAATGTGTGGAGTTAAGGGGTAAGGATTAAGTGTGGAAATAGGGAGTAAAAATTATGGGTGGAAGTAAAGAGTAAGGATTATATGTGGAGTTTAATAGTAAGGAGTAATGATTAAGTGTGGAGTCAAGGAGTAAAGTTTATTTATGTAGTAAAAGAGTAAGGATTATGTGTGGACTGTAAGTATTATTGTGTGGAGATAAGAAGTAAGGATTATGTGTGGAGTTTAAGAGTAAGGATTATTGTGTGGAGTTAAGGTGCAAGGATTAAGTGTGGAGTTAAGGAGTAAGTATTATGTTTGGAGTTTAAAGGTAAGGATTATTGTGTGAAAATAAGAAGTAAGGATTAAGTTTGGAGTTAAAGAGAGGATTATATGTGGAGTTTTGAAGTAAGGATTATTGTGTGGAGTTAAGGAGTAAGGATTAAGTGTGGAGTAAAGGATTAAGGATTATGTGTGGAGTTTATAAGTAAGGAATTTTGTGTGGAGATAAGAAGTAAGGATTATGTGTGGGGTTTAAGAGAAAGGATTATTGTGTGGAGTTAAGGCGTAAGGATTAAGTGTAGAGTTAAGGAGTAAGGATTAAGTGTGGAATTAGGGAGTAAAAATTATGGAAGGAGGTAAAGAGTAAGGATTATATGTGGAGTTTAAGAGTAAGGAGTAAGGATTAAGTGTGGAGTCAAGGAGTAAAGATTATGTGTGGACTGTAAGGAATATTGTGTGGAGATAAGAAGTAAGGATTATGTGTGGAGTCAAGGAGTAAAGTTTATTTATGTAGTAAAAGAGTAAGGATTATGTGTGGACTGTAAGTATTATTGTGTGGAGATAAGAAGTAAGGATTATGTGTGGAGTTTAAGAGTAAGGATTATTGTGTGGAGTTAAGGTGTAAGGATTAAGTGTGGAGTTAAGGAGTAAGTATTATGTTTGGAGTTTAAAGGTAAGGATTATTGTGTGAAAATAAGAAGTAAGGATTAAGTTTGGAGTTAAAGAGAGGATTATATGTGGAGTTTTGAAGTAAGGATTATTGTGTGGAGTTAAATAGTAAAGATTATGGGTGGAGGTAATGAGTAAGGATTATGTGTTCAGTTTAAGAGTAAGGAGTTTTGTGTCGAGTTTAAAAGTAAGGATTATTGTGTGGAATTAAGGGGTAAGGATTAAGTGTGGAATTAGGGAGTAAAAATTATGGGTGGAGGTAAAGAGTAAGGATTATATGTGGAGTTTAAGAGTAAGGAGTAAGGATTAAGTGTGGAGTCAAGGAGTAAAGATTATGTGTGGACTGTAAGGAATATTGTGTGGAGATAAGAAGTAAGGATTATGTGTGGAGTTTAAGAGTAAGGATTATGTGTGGAGTTTAAGAGTAAGGATTATTGTGTGGAGTTAAGGTGTAAGGATTAAGTGTAGAGTTAAGGAGTAAGGATTAAGTGTGGAATTAGGGAGTAAAAATTATGGGTGGAGGTAAAGAGTAAGGATTATATGTGGAGTTTAAGAGTAAGGAGTAAGGATTAAGTGTGGAGTCAAGGAGTAAAGATTATGTGTGGACTGTAAGGAATATTGTGTGGAGATAAGAAGTAAGGATTATGTGTGGAGTTTAAGAGTAAGGATTATTGTGTGGAGTCAAGGTGTAAGGATTAAGTGTGGAGTTAAGGAGTAAGTATTATGTGTGGAGTTTAAAGGTAAGGATTATTGTGTGAAAATAAGAAGATAGGATTAAATGTGAAGTTAAGGAGTAAAGATTATTTATGTAGTAAAAGAGTAAGGATTATGTGTGGAGTTTAAGAGTAAGGATTATTGTGTGGAGTTAAGGAGTAAGGATTAGTTGTTGATTTAAGGAGTAAGGATTAAGTGTGGAGTTGAAGAGTAAAGATTATGAGTGCAGTTAAAGAGAGGATTATATGTGGAGTTTTGAAGTAAGGATTATTGTGTGGAGTTAAGGAGTAAGGATTAAGTGTGGAGTAAAGAAATAAGGATTATGTGTGGGATTTATAAGTAAGGAATATTGTGTGGAGATAAGAAGTAAGGATTATGTGTGGAGTTTAAGAGTAAGGATTATTGTGTGGAGTTAAGGAGTAAAAATTATGGGTGGAGGTAAGGAGTAAGGATTATGTGTGGAGTTTTGAAGTAAGGATTAATGTGTGGAGTTAAGGGGTAAGGATTAAGTGTGGAAATAGGGAGTAAAAATTATGGGTGGAAGTAAAGAGTAAGGATTATATGTGGAGTTTAATAGTAAGGAGTAATGATTAAGTGTGGAGTCAAGGAGTAAAGTTTATTTATGTAGTAAAAGAGTAAGGATTATGTGTGGACTGTAAGTATTATTGTGTGGAGATAAGAAGTAAGGATTATGTGTGGAGTTTAAGAGTAAGGATTATTGTGTGGAGTTAAGGTGCAAGGATTAGGTGTGGAGTTAAGGAGTAAGTATTATGTTTGGAGTTTAAAGGTAAGGATTATTGTGTGAAAATAAGAAGTAAGGATAAAGTTTGGAGTTAAAGAGAGGATTATATGTGGAGTTTTGAAGTAAGGATTATTGTGTGGAGTTAAGGAGTAAGGATTAAGTGTGGAGTAAAGGATTAAGGATAAAGTTTGGAGTTAAAGAGAGGATTATATGTGGAGTTTTGAAGTAAGGATTATTGTGTGGAGTTAAGGAGTAAGGATTAAGTGTGGAGTAAAGGATTAAGGATTATGTGTGGAGTTTATAAGTAAGGAATTTTGTGTGGAGATAAGAAGTAAGGATTATGTGTGGGGTTTAAGAGAAAGGATTATTGTGTGGAGTTAAGGCGTAAGGATTAAGTGTAGAGTTAAGGAGTAAGGATTAAGTGTGGAATTAGGGAGTAAAAATTATGGGTGGAGGTAAAGAGTAAGGATTATATGTGGAGTTTAAGAGTAAGGAGTAAGGATTAAGTGTGGAGTCAAGGAGTAAAGATTATGTGTGGACTGTAAGGAATATTGTGTGGAGATAAGAAGTAAGGATTATGTGTGGAGTCAAGGAGTAAAGTTTATTTATGTAGTAAAAGAGTAAGGATTATGTGTGGACTGTAAGTATTATTGTGTGGAGATAAGAAGTAAGGATTATGTGTGGAGTTTAAGAGTAAGGATTATTGTGTGGAGTTAAGGTGTAAGGATTAAGTGTGGAGTTAAGGAGTAAGTATTATGTGTGGAGTTTAAAGGTAAGGATTATTGTGTGAAAATAAGAAGTAAGGATTAAGTTTGGAGTTAAGGAGTAAAGATTATTTGTGTAGTTAAAGAGTAAGGATTATGTGTGGAGTTTAAGAGTAAGGATTATTGTGTGGAGTTTAATGGTAAGGATTATTATGTGGAGATAAGAAGTAAGGATTATGTGTGGAGTTTAAGAGTAAGGATTATTGTGTGGAGTTAAGGTGTAAGGATTAAGTGTGGAGTTAAGGAGAAAGGATTATATGTGGAGTTTATAAGTAACGATTATTGTGTGGAGTTAAGGAGTTAAGATTATTTGTGTAGTTAAAGAGTAAGGATTATGTGTGGAGTTTAAGAGTAAGGATTATTGTGTGGAGTTTAAAGGTAAGGATTATTATGTGGAGATAAGAAGTAAGGATTATGTGTGGAGTTTAAGAGTAAGGATTATTGTGTGGAGTTAAGGTGTAAGGATTAAGTGTGGAGTTTAGGAGAAAGGATTATATGTGGAGTTTATAAGTAACGATTATTGTGTGGAGTTATGGAGTAAAGATTATGGGTGGAGGTAATGAGTAAGGATTATGTGTTCAGTTTAAGAGTAAGGAGTTTTGTGTCGTGTTTAAAAGTAAGGATTATTGTGTGGAATTAAGGGGTAAGGATTAAGTGTGGAATTAGGGAGTAAAAATTATGGGTGGAGGTAAAGAGTAAGGATTATATGTGGAGTTTAAGAGTAAGGAGTAAGGATTAAGTGTGGAGTCAAGGAGTAAAGATTATGTGTGGACTGTAAGGAATATTGTGTGGAGATAAGAAGTAAGGATTATGTGTGGAGTTTAAGAGTAAGGATTATGTGTGGAGTTTAAGAGTAAGGATTATTGTGTGGAGTTAAGGTGTAAGGATTAAGTGTAGAGTTAAGGAGTAAGGATTAAGTGTGGAATTAGGGAGTAAAAATTATGGGTGGAGGTAAAGAGTAAGGATTATATGTGGAGTTTAAGAGTAAGGAGTAAGGATTAAGTGTGGAGTCAAGGAGTAAAGATTATGTGTGGACTGTAAGGAATATTGTGTGGAGATAAGAAGTAAGGATTATGTGTGGAGTTTAAGAGTAAGGATTATTGTGTGGAGTCAAGGTGTAAGGATTAAGTGTGGAGTTAAGGAGTAAGTATTATGTGTGGAGTTTAAAGGTAAGGATTATTGTGTGAAAATAAGAAGATAGGATTAAATGTGAAGTTAAGGAGTAAAGATTATTTATGTAGTAAAAGAGTAAGGATTATGTGTGGAGTTTAAGAGTAAGGATTATTGTGTGGAGTTAAGGAGTAAGGATTAGGTGTTAATTTAGGGAGTAAGGATTAAGTGTGGAGTTGAAGAGTAAAGATTATGAGTGCAGTTAAAGAGAGGATTATATGTGGAGTTTTGAAGTAAGGATTATTGTGTGGAGTTAAGGAGTAAGGATTAAGTGTGGAGTAAAGAAATAAGGATTATGTGTGGAGTTTATAAGTAAGGAATATTGTGTGGAGATAAGAAGTAAGGATTATGTGTGGAGTTTAAGAGTAAGGATTATTGTGTGGAGTTAAGGAGTAAAAATTATGGGTGGAGGTAAGGAGTAAGGATTATGTGTGGAGTTTTGAAGTAAGGATTAATGTGTGGAGTTAAGGGGTAAGGATTAAGTGTGGAAATAGGGAGTAAAAATTATGGGTGGAAGTAAAGAGTAAGGATTATATGTGGAGTTTAATAGTAAGGAGTAATGATTAAGTGTGGAGTCAAGGAGTAAAGTTTATTTATGTAGTAAAAGAGTAAGGATTATGTGTGGACTGTAAGTATTATTGTGTGGAGATAAGAAGTAAGGATTATGTGTGGAGTTTAAGAGTAAGGATTATTGTGTGGAGTTAAGGTGCAAGGATTAGGTGTGGAGTTAAGGAGTAAGTATTATGTTTGGAGTTTAAAGGTAAGGATTATTGTGTGAAAATAAGAAGTAAGGATAAAGTTTGGAGTTAAAGAGAGGATTATATGTGGAGTTTTGAAGTAAGGATTATTGTGTGGAGTTAAGGAGTAAGGATTAAGTGTGGAGTAAAGGATTAAGGATAAAGTTTGGAGTTAAAGAGAGGATTATATGTGGAGTTTTGAAGTAAGGATTATTGTGTGGAGTTAAGGAGTAAGGATTAAGTGTGGAGTAAAGGATTAAGGATTATGTGTGGAGTTTATAAGTAAGGAATTTTGTGTGGAGATAAGAAGTAAGGATTATGTGTGGGGTTTAAGAGAAAGGATTATTGTGTGGAGTTAAGGCGTAAGGATTAAGTGTAGAGTTAAGGAGTAAGGATTAAGTGTGGAATTAGGGAGTAAAAATTATGGGTGGAGGTAAAGAGTAAGGATTATATGTGGAGTTTAAGAGTAAGGAGTAAGGATTAAGTGTGGAGTCAAGGAGTAAAGATTATGTGTGGACTGTAAGGAATATTGTGTGGAGATAAGAAGTAAGGATTATGTGTGGAGTCAAGGAGTAAAGTTTATTTATGTAGTAAAAGAGTAAGGATTATGTGTGGACTGTAAGTATTATTGTGTGGAGATAAGAAGTAAGGATTATGTGTGGAGTTTAAGAGTAAGGATTATTGTGTGGAGTTAAGGTGTAAGGATTAAGTGTGGAGTTAAGGAGTAAGTATTATGTGTGGAGTTTAAAGGTAAGGATTATTGTGTGAAAATAAGAAGTAAGGATTAAGTTTGGAGTTAAGGAGTAAAGATTATTTGTGTAGTTAAAGAGTAAGGATTATGTGTGGAGTTTAAGAGTAAGGATTATTGTGTGGAGTTTAATGGTAAGGATTATTATGTGGAGATAAGAAGTAAGGATTATGTGTGGAGTTTAAGAGTAAGGATTATTGTGTGGAGTTAAGGTGTAAGGATTAAGTGTGGAGTTAAGGAGAAAGGATTATATGTGGAGTTTATAAGTAACGATTATTGTGTGGAGTTAAGGAGTTAAGATTATTTGTGTAGTTAAAGAGTAAGGATTATGTGTGGAGTTTAAGAGTAAGGATTATTGTGTGGAGTTTAAAGGTAAGGATTATTATGTGGAGATAAGAAGTAAGGATTATGTGTGGAGTTTAAGAGTAAGGATTATTGTGTGGAGTTAAGGTGTAAGGATTAAGTGTGGAGTTTAGGAGAAAGGATTATATGTGGAGTTTATAAGTAACGATTATTGTGTGGAGTTATGGAGTAAAGATTATGGGTGGAGGTAATGAGTAAGGATTATGTGTTCAGTTTAAGAGTAAGGAGTTTTGTGTCGTGTTTAAAAGTAAGGATTATTGTGTGGAATTAAGGGGTAAGGATTAAGTGTGGAATTAGGGAGTAAAAATTATGGGTGGAGGTAAAGAGTAAGGATTATATGTGGAGTTTAAGAGTAAGGAGTAAGGATTAAGTGTGGAGTCAAGGAGTAAAGATTATGTGTGGACTGTAAGGAATATTGTGTGGAGATAAGAAGTAAGGATTATGTGTGGAGTTTAAGAGTAAGGATTATGTGTGGAGTTTAAGAGTAAGGATTATTGTGTGGAGTTAAGGTGTAAGGATTAAGTGTAGAGTTAAGGAGTAAGGATTAAGTGTGGAATTAGGGAGTAAAAATTATGGGTGGAGGTAAAGAGTAAGGATTATATGTGGAGTTTAAGAGTAAGGAGTAAGGATTAAGTGTGGAGTCAAGGAGTAAAGATTATGTGTGGACTGTAAGGAATATTGTGTGGAGATAAGAAGTAAGGATTATGTGTGGAGTTTAAGAGTAAGGATTATTGTGTGGAGTCAAGGTGTAAGGATTAAGTGTGGAGTTAAGGAGTAAGTATTATGTGTGGAGTTTAAAGGTAAGGATTATTGTGTGAAAATAAGAAGATAGGATTAAATGTGAAGTTAAGCAGTAAAGATTATTTATGTAGTAAAAGAGTAAGGATTATGTGTGGAGTTTCAGAGTAAGGATTATTGTGTGGAGTTTAGGAGTAAGGATTAGGTGTTGATTTAAGGAGTAAGGATTAAGCGTGGAGTTGAAGAGTAAAGATTATGAGTGCAGTTAAAGAGAGGATTATATGTGGAGTTTTGAAGTAAGGATTATTGTGTGGAGTTAAGGAGTAAGGATTAAGTGTGGAGTAAAGAAATAAGGATTATGTGTGGAGTTTATAAGTAAGGAATATTGTGTGGAGATAAGAAGTAAGGATTATGTGTGGAGTTTAAGAGTAAGGATTATTGTGTGGAGTTAAGGAGTAAAAATTATGGGTGGAGGTAAGGAGTAAGGATTATGTGTGGAGTTTTGAAGTAAGGATTAATGTGTGGAGTTAAGGGGTAAGGATTAAGTGTGGAAATAGGGAGTAAAAATTATGGGTGGAAGTAAAGAGTAAGGATTATATGTGGAGTTTAATAGTAAGGAGTAATGATTAAGTGTGGAGTCAAGGAGTAAAGTTTATTTATGTAGTAAAAGAGTAAGGATTATGTGTGGACTGTAAGTATTATTGTGTGGAGATAAGAAGTAAGGATTATGTGTGGAGTTTAAGAGTAAGGATTATTGTGTGGAGTTAAGGTGTAAGGATTAAGTGTGGAGTTAAGGAGTAAGTATTATGTGTGGAGTTTAAAGGTAAGGATTATTGTGTGAAAATAAGAAGTAAGGATTAAGTTTGGAGTTAAGGAGTAAAGATTATTTGTGTAGTTAAAGAGTAAGGATTATGTGTGGAGTTTAAGAGTAAGGATTATTGTGTGGAGTTTAAAGGTAAGGATTATTATGTGGAGATAAGAAGTAAGGATTATGTGTGGAGTTTAAGAGTAAGGATTATTGTGTGGAGTTAAGGTGTAAGGATTAAGTGTGGAGTTAAGGAGAAAGGATTATATGTGGAGTTTATAAGTAACGATTATTGTGTGGAGTTAAGGAGTAAAGATTATTTGTGTAGTTAAAGAGTAAGGATTATGTGTGGAGTTTAAGAGTAAGGATTTATGTGTGGAGTTTAAAGGTAAGGGTTATTATGTGGAGATAAGAAGTAAGGATTATGTGTGGAGTTTAAGAGTAAGGATTATTGTGTGGAGTTAAGGTGTAAGGATTAAGTGTGGAGTTAAGGAGAAAGGATTATATGTGGAGTTTATAATTAACGATTATTGTGTGGAGTTATGGAGTAAAGATTATGGGTGGAGGTGATGAGTAAGGATTATGTGTTCAGTTTAAGAGTAAGGAGTTTTGTGTCGAGTTTAAAAGTAAGGATTAAGTGTAGAGTTAAGGAGTAAGGATTAAGTGTGGAATTAGGGAGTAAAAATTATGGGTGGAGGTAAAGAGTAAGGATTATATGTGGAGTTTAAGAGTAAGGAGTAAGGATTAAGTGTGGAGTCAAGGAGTAAAGATTATGTGTGGACTGTAAGGAATATTGTGTGGAGATAAGAAGTAAGGATTATGTGTGGAGTTTAAGAGTAAGGATTATTGTGTGGAGTCAAGGTGTAAGGATTAAGTGTGGAGTTAAGGAGTAAGTATTATGTGTGGAGTTTAAAGGTAAGGATTATTGTGTGAAAATAAGAAGATAGGATTAAATGTGAAGTTAAGGAGTAAAGATTATTTATGTAGTAAAAGAGTAAGGATTATGTCTGGAGTTTAAGAGTACGGATTATTGTGTGGAGTTAAGGAGTAAGGATTAGGTGTTGATTTAAGGAGTAAGGATTAAGTTTGGAGTTGAAGAGTATAGATTATGAGTGCAGTTAAAGAGAGGATTATATGTGGAGTTTTGAAGTAAGGATTATTGTGTGGAGTTAAGGAGTAAGGATTAAGTGTGGAGTAAAGAAATAAGGATTATGTGTGGAGTTTATAAGTAAGGAATATTGTGTGGAGATAAGAAGTAAGGATTATGTGTGGAGTTTAAGAGTAAGGATTATTGTGTGGAGTAAAGGAGTAAAAATTATGGGTGGAGGTAAGGAGTAAGGATTATGTGTGGAGTTTTGAAGTAAGGATTAATGTGTGGAGTTAAGGGGTAAGGATTAAGTGTGGAAATAGGGAGTAAAAATTATGGGTGGAAGTAAAGAGTAAGGATTATATGTGGAGTTTAATGGTAAGGAGTAATGATTAAGTGTGGAGTCAAGGAGTAAAGTTTATTTATGTAGTAAAAGAGTAAGGATTATGTGTGGACTGTAAGTATTATTGTGTGGAGATAAGAAGTAAGGATTATGTGTGGAGTTTAAGAGTAAGGATTATTGTGTGGAGTTAAGGTGTAAGGATTAAGTGTGGAGTTAAGGAGTAAGTATTATGTTTGGAGTTTAAAGGTAAGGATTATTGTGTGAAAATAAGAAGTAAGGATTAAGTTTGGAGTTAAGGAGTAAAGATTATTTGTGTAGTTAAAGAGTAAGGATTATGTGTGGAGTTTAAGAGTAAGGATTATTATGTGGAGTTTAAAGGTAAGGATTATTATGTGGAGTTTAAAGGTAAGGATTATTATGTGGAGATTAGAAGTAAGGATTATGTGTGGAGTTTAAGAGTAAGGATTATTGTGTGGAGTTAAGGTGTAAGGATTAAGTGTGGAGTTAAGGAGAAAGGATTATATGTGGAGTTTATAAGTAACGATTATTGTGTGGAGTTAAGGAGTAAAGATTATTTGTGTAGTTAAAGAGTAAGGATTATGTGTGGAGTTTAAGAGTATGGATTATTGTGTGGAGTTTAAAGGTAAGGATTATTATGTGGAGATAAGAAGTAAGGATTATGTGTGGAGTTTAAGAGTAAGGATTATTGTGTGGAGTTAAGGTGTAAGGATTAAGTGTGGAGTTAAGGAGAAAGGATTATATGTGGAGTTTATAAGTAACGATTATTGTGTGGAGTTAAGGAGTAAAGATTATGGGTGGAGGTAATGAGTAAGGATTATGTGTTCAGTTTAAGAGTAAGGAGTTTTGTGTCGAGTTTAAAAGTAAGGATTAAGTGTAGAGTTAAGGAGTAAGGATTAAGTGTGGAATTAGGGAGTAAAAATTATGGGTGGAGGTAAAGAGTAAGGATTATATGTGGAGTTTAAGAGTAAGGAGTAAGGATTAAGTGTGGAGTCAAGGAGTAAAGATTATGTGTGGACTGTAAGGAATATTGTGTGGAGATAAGAAGTAAGGATTATGTGTGGAGTTTAAGAGTAAGGATTATGTGTGGAGTTTAAGAGTAAGGATTATTGTGTGGAGTTAAGGTGTAAGGATTAAGTGTGGAGTTAAGGAGTAAGTAATATGTGTGGAGTTTAAAGGTAAGGATTATTGTGTGAAAATAAGAAGATAGGATTAAATGTGAAGTTAAGGAGTAAAGATTATTTATGTAGTAAAAGAGTAAGGATTATGTGTGGAGTTTAAGAGTACGGATTATTGTGTGGAGTTAAGGAGTAAGGATTAGGTGTTGATTTAAGGAGTAAGGATTAAGTGTGGAGTTGAAGAGTAAAGATTATGAGTGCAGTTAAAGAGAGGATTATATGTGGAGTTTTGAAGTAAGGATTATTGTGTGGAGTTAAGGAGTAAGGATTATGTGTGGAGTAAAGAAATAAGGATTATGTGTGGAGTTTATAAGTAAGGAATATTGTGTGGAGATAAGAAGTAAGGATTATGTGTGGAGTTTAAGAGTAAGGATTATTGTGTGGAGTAAAGGAGTAAAAATTATGGGTGGAGGTAAGGAGTAAGGATTATGTGTGGAGTTTTGAAGTAAGGATTAATGTGTGGAGTTAAGGGGTAAGGATTAACTGTGGAAATAGGGAGTAAAAATTATGGGTGGAAGTAAAGAGTAAGGATTATATGTGGAGTTTAATAGTAAGGAGTAATGATTAACTGTGGAGTCAAGGAGTAAAGTTTATTTATGTAGTAAAAGAGTACGGATTATGTGTGGACTGTAAGTATTATTGTGTGGAGATAAGAAGTAAGGATTATGTGTGGAGTTTAAGAGTAAGGATTATTGTGTGGAGTTAAGGTGTAAGGATTAAGTGTGGAGTTAAGGAGTAAGTATTATGTTTGGAGTTTAAAGGTAAGGATTATTGTGTGAAAATAAGAAGTAAGGATTAAGTTTGGAGTTAAGGAGTAAAGATTATTTGTGTAGTTAAAGAGTAAGGATTATGTGTGGGGTTTAAGAGTAAGGATTATTGTGTGGAGTTTAAAGGTAAGAATTATTATGTGGAGTTTAAAGGTAAGGATTATTATGTGGAGATAAGAAGTAAGGATTATGTGTGGAGTTTAAGAGTAAGGATTATTGTGTGAAGTTAAGGTGTAAGGATTAAGTGTGGAGTTAAGGAGAAAGGATTATATGTGGAGTTTATAAGTAACGATTATTGTGTGGAGTTAAGGAGTAAAGATTATTTGTGTAGTTATAGAGTAAGGATTATGTGTGGAGTTTAAGAGTCAGGATTATTGTGTGGAGTTTAAAGGTAAGGGTTATTATGTGGAGATAAGAAGTAAGGATTATGTGTGGAGTTTAAGAGTAAGGATTATTGTGTGGAGTTAAGGTGTAAGGATTAAGTGTGGAGTTAAGGAGAAAGGATTATATGTGGAGTTTATAAGTAACGATTATTGTGTGGAGTTATGGAGTAAAGATTATGGGTGGAGGTGATGAGTAAGGATTATGTGTTCAGTTTAAGAGTAAGGAGTTTTGTGTCGAGTTTAAAAGTAAGGATTAAGTGTAGAGTTAAGGAGTAAGGATTAAGTGTGGAATTAGGGAGTTAAAATTATGGGTGGAGGTAAAGAGTAAGGATTATATGTGGAGTTTAAGAGTAAGGAGTAAGGATTAAGTGTGGAGTCAAGGAGTAAAGATTATGTGTGGACTGTAAGGAATATTGTGTGGAGATAAGAAGTAAGGATTATGTGTGGAGTTTAAGAGTAAGGATTATTGTGTGGAGTCAAGGTGTAAGGATTAAGTGTGGAGTTAAGGAGTAAGTATTATGTGTGGAGTTTAAAGGTAAGGATTATTGTGTGAAAATAAGAAGATAGGATTAAATGTGAATTTAAGGAGTAAAGATTATTTATGTAGTAAAAGAGTAAGGATTATGTGTGGAGTTTAAGAGTACGGATTATTGTGTGGAGTTAAGGAGTAAGGATTAGGTGTTGATTTAAGGAGTAAGGATTAAGTGTGGAGTTGAAGAGTAAAGATTATGAGTGCAGTTAAAGAGAGGATTATATGTGGAGTTTTGAAGTAAGGATTATTGTGTGGAGTTAAGGAGTAAGGATTAAGTGTGGAGTAAAGAAATAAGGATTATGTGTGGAGTTTATAAGTAAGGAATATTGTGTGGAGATAAGAAGTAAGGATTATATGTGGAGTTTAAGAGTAAGGATTATTGTGTGGAGTAAAGGAGTAAAAATTATGGGTGGAGGTAAGGAGTAAGGATTATGTGTGGAGTTTTGAAGTAAGGATTAATGTGTGGAGTTAAGGGGTAAGGATTAAGTGTGGAAATAGGGAGTAAAAAGTATGGGTGGAAGTAAAGAGTAAGGATTATATGTGGAGTTTAATGGTAAGGAGTAATGATTAAGTGTGGAGTCAAGGAGTAAAGTTTATTTATGTAGTAAAAGAGTAAGGATTATGTGTGGACTGTAAGTATTATTGTGTGGAGATAAGAAGTAAGGATTATGTGTGGAGTTTAAGAGTAAGGATTATTGTGTGGAGTTAAGGTGTAAGGATTAAGTGTGGAGTTAAGGAGTAAGTATTATGTTTGGAGTTTAAAGGTAAGGATTATTGTGTGAAAATAAGAAGTAAGGATTAAGTTTGGAGTTAAGGAGTAAAGATTATTTGTGTAGTTAAAGAGTAAGGATTATGTGTGGAGTTTATAAGTAACGATTATTGTGTGGAGTTTAAAGGTAAGGATTATTATGTGGAGTTTAAAGGTAAGGATTATTATGTGGAGATTAAAAGTAAGGATTATGTGTGGAGTTTAAGAGTAGGGATTATTGTGTGGAGTTAAGGTGTAAGGATTAAGTGTGGAGTTAAGGAGAAAGGATTATATGTGGAGTTTATAAGTAACGATTATTGTGTGGAGTTAAGGAGTAAAGATTATTTGTGTAGTTAAAGAGTAAGGATTATGTGTGGAGTTTAAGAGTATGGATTATTGTGTGGAGTTTAAAGGTAAGGATTATTATGTGGAGATAAGAAGTAAGGATTATGTGTGGAGTTTAAGAGTAAGGATTATTGTGTGGAGTTAAGGTGTAAGGATTAAGTGTGGAGTTAAGGAGAAAGGATTATATGTGGAGTTTATAAGTAACGATTATTGTGTGGAGTTAAGGAGTAAAGATTATGGGTGGAGGTAATGAGTAAGGATTATGTGTTCAGTTTAAGAGTAAGGAGTTTTGTGTCGAGTTTAAAAGTAAGGATTAAGTGTAGAGTTAAGGAGTAAGGATTAAGTGTGGAATTAGGGAGTAAAAATTATGGGTGGAGGTAAAGAGTAAGGATTATATGTGGAGTTTAAGAGTAAGGAGTAAGGATTAAGTGTGGAGTCAAGGAGTAAAGATTATGTGTGGACTGTAAGGAATATTGTGTGGAGATAAGAAGTAAGGATTATGTGTGGAGTTTAAGAGTAAGGATTATGTGTGGAGTTTAAGAGTAAGGATTATTGTGTGGAGTTAAGGTGTAAGGATTAAGTGTGGAGTTAAGGAGTAAGTATTATGTGTGGAGTTTAAAGGTAAGGATTATTGTGTGAAAATAAGAAGATAGGATTAAATGTGAAGTTAAGGAGTAAAGATTATTTATGTAGTAAAAGAGTAAGGATTATGTGTGGAGTTTAAGAGTACGGATTATTGTGTGGAGTTAAGGAGTAAGGATTAGGTGTTGATTTAAGGAGTAAGGATTAAGTGTGGAGTTGAAGAGTAAAGATTATGAGTGCAGTTAAAGAGAGGATTATATGTGGAGTTTTGAAGTAAGGATTATTGTGTGGAGTTAAGGAGTAAGGATTATGTGTGGAGTAAAGAAATAAGGATTATGTGTGGAGTTTATAAGTAAGGAATATTGTGTGGAGATAAGAAGTAAGGATTATGTGTGGAGTTTAAGAGTAAGGATTATTGTGTGGAGTAAAGGAGTAAAAATTATGGGTGGAGGTAAGGAGTAAGGATTATGTGTGGAGTTTTGAAGTAAGGATTAATGTGTGGAGTTAAGGGGTAAGGATTAACTGTGGAAATAGGGAGTAAAAATTATGGGTGGAAGTAAAGAGTAAGGATTATATGTGGAGTTTAATAGTAAGGAGTAATGATTAACTGTGGAGTCAAGGAGTAAAGTTTATTTATGTAGTAAAAGAGTACGGATTATGTGTGGACTATAAGTATTATTGTGTGGAGATAAGAAGTAAGGATTATGTGTGGAGTTTAAGAGTAAGGATTATTGTGTGGAGTTAAGGTGTAAGGATTAAGTGTGGAGTTAAGGAGTAAGTATTATGTTTGGAGTTTAAAGGTAAGGATTATTGTGTGAAAATAAGAAGTAAGGATTAAGTTTGGAGTTAAGGAGTAAAGATTATTTGTGTAGTTAAAGAGTAAGGATTATGTGTGAAGTTTAAGAGTAAGGATTATTGTGTGGAGTTTAAAGGTAAGAATTATTATGTGGAGTTTAAAGGTAAGGATTATTATGTGGAGATAAGAAGTAAGGATTATGTGTGGAGTTTAAGAGTAAGGATTATTGTGTGAAGTTAAGGTGTAAGGATTAAGTGTGGAGTTAAGGAGAAAGGATTATATGTGGAGTTTATAAGTAACGATTATTGTGTGGAGTTAAGGAGTAAAGATTATTTGTGTAGTTATAGAGTAAGGATTATGTGTGGAGTTTAAGAGTCAGGATTATTGTGTGGAGTTTAAAGGTAAGGATTAATATGTGGAGATAAGAAGTAAGGATTATGTGTGGAGTTTAAGAGTAAGGATTATTGTGTGGAGTTAAGGTGTAAGGATTAAGTGTGGAGTTAAGGAGAAAGGATTATATGTGGAGTTTATAAGTAACGATTATTGTGTGGAGTTAAGGAGTAAAGATTATGGGTGGAGGTAATGAGTAAGGATTATGTGTTCAGTTTAAGAGTAAGGAGTTTTGTGTCGAGTTTAAAGGTAAGGATTATTGTGTGGAATTAAGGGGTAAGGATTAAGTGTGGAATTAGGGAGTAAAAATTATGGGTGGAGGTAAAGAGTAAGGATTATATGTGGAGTTTAAGAGTAAGGAGTAAGGATTAAGTGTGGAGTCAAGGAGTTAAGATTATGTGTGGACTGTAAGGAATATTGTGTGGAGAACAGAAGTAAGGATTATGTGTGGAGTTTAAGAGTAAGGATTATGTGTGGAGTTTAGGAGTAAGGATTATTGTGTGGAGTTAAGGTGTAAGGATTAAGTGTGGAGTTAAGGAGTAAGTATTATGTGTGGGGTTTAAAGGTAAGGATTATTGTGTGAAAATAAGAAGTAAGGATTAAGTGTCAAGTTAAGGAGTAAAGATTATTTATGTAGTAAAAGAGTAAGGATTATGTGTGGAGTTTAAGAGTAAGGATTATTGTGTGGAGTTAAGGAGTAAGGATTAGGTGTTGATTTAAGGAGTAAGGATTAAGTGTGGAGTTGAAGAGAGGATTATATGTGGAGTTTTGAAGTAAGGATTATTGTGTGGAGTTAAGGAGTAAGGAAGTAAAGGAGAAAGGATTATATGTGGAGTTTATTAATAACGATTATTGTGTGGAGTTAAGGAGTAAAGATTATGGGTGGAGGTAATGAGTAAGGATTATGTGTTCATTTTAAGAGTAAGGAGTTGTGTGTCGAGTTTAAAAGTAAGGATTATTGTGTGGAATTAAGGGGTAAGGATTAAGTGTGGAATTAGGGAGTAAAAATTATGGGTGGAGGTAAAGAGTAAGGATTATATGTGGAGTTTAAGAGTAAGGAGTAAGGATTAAGTGTGGAGTCAAGGAGTAAAGATTATGTGTGGACTGTAAGGAATATTGTGTGGAAATAAGAAGTAAGGATTATGTGTGGAGTTTAAGAGTAAGGATTATGTGTGGAGTTTAAGAGTAAGGATTATTGTGTGGAGTTAAGGTGTAAGGATTAAGTGTGGAGTTAAGGAGTAAGTATTATGTGTGGAGTTTAAAGGTAAGGATTATTGTGTGAAAATAAGAAGTAAGGATTAAGTGTGAAGTTAAGGAGTAAAGATTATTTATGTAGTAAAAGAGTAAGGATTATGTGTGGAGTTTAAGAGTAAGGATTATTGTGTGGAGTTAAGGAGTAAGGATTAGGTGTTGATTTAAGGAGTAAGGATTAAGTGTGGAGTTGAAGAGTAAAGATTATGTGTGCAGTTAAAGAGAGGATTATATGTGGAGTTTTGAAGTAAGGATTATTGTGTGGAGTTAAGGAGTAAGGATTAAGTGTGGAGTAAAGGATTAAGGATTATGTGTGGAGTTTATAAGTAAGGAATATTGTGTGGAGATAAGAAGTAAGGATTATGTGTGGGGTTTAAGAGTAAGGATTATTGTGTGGAGTTAAGGTGTAAGGATTAAGTGTAGAGTTAAGGAGTACGGATTAAGTGTGGAATTAGGGAGTAAAAATTATGGGTGGAGGTAAAGAGTAAGGATTATATGTGGAGTTTAAGAGTAAGGAGTAAGGATTAAGTGTGGAGTCAAGGAGTAAAGATTATGTGTGGACTGTAAGGAATATTGTGTGGAGATAAGAAGTAAGGATTATGTGTGGAGTTTAAGAGTTAGGATTATGTGTGGAGTTTAAGAGTAAGAATTATTGTGTGGAGTTAAGGTGTAAGGATTAAGTGTGGAGTTAAGGAGTAAGTATTATGTGTGTAGTTTAAAGGTAAGGATTATTGTGTGAAAATAAGAAGTAAGGATTAAATGTGAAGTTAAGGAGTAAACATTATTTATGTAGTAAAAGAGTAAGGATTATGTGTGGAGTTTAAGAGTAAGGATTATTGTGTGGAGTTAAGGAGTAAGGATAAGTTGTTGATTTAAGGAGTAAGGATTAAGTGTGGAGTTGAATAGTAAAGATTATGAGTGCAGTTAAAGAGAGGATTATATGTGGAGTTTTGAAGTAAGGATTATTGTGTGGAGTTAAGGAGTAAGGATTAAGTGTGGAGTCAAGGAGTAAAGATTATGTGTGGACTGTAAGGAATATTGTGTGGAGATAAGAAGTAAGGATTATGTGTGGAGTTTAAGAGTAAGGATTATGTGTGGAGTTTAAGAGTAAGGATTATTGTGTGGAGTTAAGGTGTAAGGATTAAGTGTGGCGTTAAGGAGTAAGTATTATGTGTGGAGTTTAAAGGTAAGGATTATTGTGTGAAAATAAGAAGTAAGGATTAAGTGTGAAGTTAAGGAGTAAAGATTATTTATGTAGTAAAAGAGTAAGGATTATGTGTGGAGTTTAAGAGTAAGGATTATTGTGTGGAGTTAAGGAGTAAGGATAAGTTGTTGATTTAAGGAGTAAGGATTAAGTGTGGAGTTGAAGAGTAAAGATTATGAGTGCAGTTAAAGAGAGGATTATATGTGGAGTTTTGAAGTAAGGATTATTGTGTGGAGTTAAGGAGTAAGGATTAAGTGTGGAGTCAAGGAGTAAAGATTATGTGTGGACTGTAAGGAATATTGTGTGGAGATAAGAAGTAAGGATTATGTGTGGAGTTTAAGAGTAAGGATTATGTGTGGAGTTTAAGAGTAAGGATTATTGTGTGGAGTTAAGGTGTAAGGATTAAGTGTGGCGTTAAGGAGTAAGTATTATGTGTGGAGTTTAAAGGTAAGGATTATTGTGTGAAAATAAGAAGTAAGGATTAAGTGTGAAGTTAAGGAGTAAAGATTATTTATGTAGTAAAAGAGTAAGGATTATGTGTGGAGTTTAAGAGTAAGGATTATTGTGTGGAGTTAAGGTGTAAGGATTAAGTGTGGAGTTAAGGAGAAAGGATTATATGTGGAGTTTATAAGTAACGATTATTGTGTGGAGTTAAGGAGTAAAGATTATTTGTGTAGTTATAGAGTAAGGATTATGTGTGGAGTTTAAGAGTAAGGATTATTGTGTGGAGTTTAAAGGTAAGGATTAATATGTGGAGATAAGAAGTAAGGATTATGTGTGGAGTTTAAGAGTAAGGATTATTGTGTGGAGTTAAGGTGTAAGGATTAAGTGTGGAGTTAAGGAGAAAGGATTATATGTGGAGTTTATAAGTAACGATTATTGTGTGGAGTTAAGGAGTAAAGATTATGGGTGGAGGTAATGAGTAAGGATTATGTGTTCAGTTTAAGAGTAAGGAGTTTTGTGTCGAGTTTAAAAGTAAGGATTATTGTGTGGAATTAAGGGGTAAGGATTAAGTGTGGAATTAGGGAGTAAAAATTATGGGTGGAGTTAAAGAGTAAGGATTATATGTGGAGTTTAAGAGTAAGGAGTAAGGATTAAGTGTGGAGTCAAGGAGTTAAGATTATGTGTGGACTGTAAGGAATATAGGGTGGAGAACAGAAGTAAGGATTATGTGTGGAGTTTAAGAGTAAGGATTATGTGTGGAGTTTAAGAGTAAGGATTATTGTGTGGAGTTAAGGAGTAAGGATAAGTTGTTGATTTAAGGAGTAAGGATTAAGTGTGGAGTTGAATAGTAAAGATTATGAGTGCAGTTAAAGAGAGGATTATATGTGGAGTTTTGAAGTAAGGATTATTGTGTGGAGTTAAGGAGTAAGGATTAAGTGTGGAGTCAAGGAGTAAAGATTATGTGTGGACTGTAAGGAATATTGTGTGGAGATAAGAAGTAAGGATTATGTGTGGAGTTTAAGAGTAAGGATTATGTGTGGAGTTTAAGAGTAAGGATTATTGTGTGGAGTTAAGGTGTAAGGATTAAGTGTGGCGTTAAGGAGTAAGTATTATGTGTGGAGTTTAAAGGTAAGGATTATTGTGTGAAAATAAGAAGTAAGGATTAAGTGTGAAGTTAAGGAGTAAAGATTATTTATGTAGTAAAAGAGTAAGGATTATGTGTGGAGTTTAAGAGTAAGGATTATTGTGTGGAGTTAAAGGGTAAGGATAAGTTGTTGATTTAAGGAGTAAGGATTAAGTGTGGAGTTGAAGAGTAAAGATTATGAGTGCAGTTAAAGAGAGGATTATATGTGGAGTTTTGAAGTAAGGATTATTGTGTGGAGTTAAGGAGTAAGGATTAAGTGTGGAGTCAAGGAGTAAAGATTATGTGTGGACTGTAAGGAATATTGTGTGGAGATAAGAAGTAAGGATTATGTGTGGAGTTTAAGAGTAAGGATTATGTGTGGAGTTTAAGAGTAAGGATTATTTTGTGGAGTTAAGGTGTAAGGATTAAGTGTGGCGTTAAGGAGTAAGTATTATGTGTGGAGTTTAAAGGTAAGGATTATTGTGTGAAAATAAGAAGTAAGGATTAAGTGTGAAGTTAAGGAGTAAAGATTATTTATGTAGTAAAAGAGTAAGGATTATGTGTGGAGTTTAAGAGTAAGGATTATTGTGTGGAGTTAAGGTGTAAGGATTAAGTGTGGAGTTAAGGAGAAAGGATTATATGTGGAGTTTATAAGTAACGATTATTGTGTGGAGTTAAGGAGTAAAGATTATTTGTGTAGTTATAGAGTAAGGATTATGTGTGGAGTTTAAGAGTAAGGATTATTGTGTGGAGTTTAAAGGTAAGGATTAATATGTGGAGATAAGAAGTAAGGATTATGTGTGGAGTTTAAGAGTAAGGATTATTGTGTGGAGTTAAGGTGTAAGGATTAAGTGTGGAGTT
This sequence comes from Allacma fusca, assembly GCA_947179485.1. Classification (NCBI taxonomy): domain Eukaryota; kingdom Metazoa; phylum Arthropoda; class Collembola; order Symphypleona; family Sminthuridae; genus Allacma; species Allacma fusca. The sequence goes on along the minus strand of CAMXBY010000001.1, from coordinate 131,347 downwards.
AAGGAGAAAGGATTATATGTGGAGTTTATAAGTAACGATTATTGTGTGGAGTTAAGGAGTAAAGATTATGGGTGGAGGTAATGAGTAAGGATTATGTGTTCAGTTTAAGAGTAAGGAGTTTTGTGTCGAGTTTAAAAGTAAGGATTATTGTGTGGAATTAAGGGGTAAGGATTAAGTGTGGAATTAGGGAGTAAAAATTATGGGTGGAGTTAAAGAGTAAGGATTATATGTGGAGTTTAAGAGTAAGGAGTAAGGATTAAGTGTGGAGTCAAGGAGTTAAGATTATGTGTGGACTGTAAGGAATATAGGGTGGAGAACAGAAGTAAGGATTATGTGTGGAGTTTAAGAGTAAGGATTATGTGTGGAGTTTAAGAGTAAGGATTATTGTGTGGAGTTAAGGTGTAAGGATTAAGTGTGGAGTTAAGGAGTAAATATTATGTGTGGAGTTTAAAGGTAAGGATTATTGTGTGAAAATAAGAAGTAAGGATTAAGTGTCAAGTTAAGGAGTAAAGATTATTTATGTAGTAAAAGAGTAAGGATTATGTGTGGAGTTTAAGAGTAAGGATTATTGTGTGGAGTTAAGGAGTAAGGATTAGGTGTTGATTTAAGGAGTAAGGATTAAGTGTGGAGTTGAAGAGTAAAGATTATGTGTGCAGTTAAAGAGAGGATTATATGTGGAGTTTTGAAGTAAGGATTATTGTGTGGAGTTAAGGAGTAAGGATTAAGTGTGGAGTAAAGGATTAAGGATTATGTGTGGAGTTTATAAGTAAGGAATATTGTGTGGAGATAAGAAGTAAGGATTATGTGTGGGGTTTAAGAGTAAGGATTATTGTGTGGAGTTAAGGTGTAAGGATTAAGTGTAGAGTTAAGGAGTAAGGATTAAGTGTGGAATTAGGGAGTAAAAATTATGGGTGGAGGTAAAGAGTAAGGATTATATGTGGAGTTTAAGAGTAAGGAGTAAGGATTAAGTGTGGAGTCAAGGAGTAAAGATTATGTGACGACTGTAAGGAATATTGTGTGGAGATAAGAAGTAAGGATTATGTGTGGAGTTTAAGAGTAAGGATTATTGTGTGGAGTTTAAAGGTAAGGATTAATATGTGGAGATAAGAAGTAAGGATTATGTGTGGAGTTTAAGAGTAAGGATTATTGTGTGGAGTTAAGGTGTAAGGATTAAGTGTGGAGTTAAGGAGAAAGGATTATATGTGGAGTTTATAAGTAACGATTATTGTGTGGAGTTAAGGAGTAAAGATTATGGGTGGAGGTAATGAGTAAGGATTATGTGTTCAGTTTAAGAGTAAGGAGTTTTGTGTCGAGTTTAAAAGTAAGGATTATTGTGTGGAATTAAGGGGTAAGGATTAAGTGTGGAATTAGGGAGTAAAAATTATGGGTGGAGGTAAAGAGTAAGGATTATATGTGGAGTTTAAGAGTAAGGAGTAAGGATTAAGTGTGGAGTCAAGGAGTTAAGATTATGTGTGGACTGTAAGGAATATTGTGTGGAGAACAGAAGTAAAGATTATTTGTGTAGTTAAAGAGTAAGGATTATGTGTGGAGTTTAAGAGTAAGGATTATTGTGTGGAGTTAAGGTGTAAGGATTAAGTGTGGAGTTAAGGAGTAAGTATTATGTGTGGGGTTTAAAGGTAAGGATTATTGTGTGAAAATAAGAAGTAATGATTAAGTGTCAAGTTAAGGAGTAAAGATTATTTATGTAGTAAAAGAGTAAGGATTATGTGTGGAGTTTAAGAGTAAGGATTATTGTGTGGGGTTAAGGAGTAAGGATTAGGTGTTGATTTAAGGAGTAAGGATTAAGTGTGGAGTTGAAGAGTAAAGATTATGTGTGCAGTTAAAGAGAGGATTATATGTGGAGTTTTGAAGTAAGGATTATTGTGTGGAGTTAAGGAGTAAGGATTAAGTGTGGAGTAAAGGAGAAAGGATTATATGGGGAGTTTATAAGTAACGATTATTGTGTGGAGTTAAGGAGTAAAGATTATGGGTGGAGGTAATGAGTAAGGATTATGTGTTCAGTTTAAGAGTAAGGAGTTTTGTGTCGAGTTTAAAAGTAAGGATTATTGTGTGGAATTAAGGGGTAAGGATTAAGTGTGGAATTAGGGAGTAAAAATTATGGGTGGAGGTAAAGAGTAAGGATTATATGTGGAGTTTAAGAGTAAGGAGTAAGGATTAAGTGTGGAGTCAAGGAGTAAAGATTATGTGTGGACTGTAAGGAATATTGTGTGGAAATAAGAAGTAAGGATTATGTGTGGAGTTTAAGAGTAAGGATTATGTGTGGAGTTTAAGAGTAAGGATTATTGTGTGGAGTTAAGGTGTAAGGATTAAGTGTGGAGTTAAGGAGTAAGTATTATGTGTGGAGTTTAAAGGTAAGGATTATTGTGTGAAAATAAGAAGTAAGGATTAAGTGTCAAGTTAAGGAGTTAAGATTATTTATGTAGTAAAAGAGTAAGGATTATGTGTGGAGTTTAAGAGTAAGGATTATTGTGTGGAGTTAAGGAGTAAGGATTAGGTGTTGATTTAAGGAGTAAGGATTAAGTGTGGAGTTGAAGAGTAAAGATTATGTGTGCAGTTAAAGAGAGGATTATATGTGGAGTTTTGAAGTAAGGATTATTGTGTGGAGTTAAGGAGTAAGGATTAAGTGTGGAGTAAAGGATTAAGGATTATGTGTGGAGTTTATAAGTAAGGAATATGGTGTGGAGATAAGAAGTAAGGATTATGTGTGGGGTTTAAGAGTAAGGATTATTGTGTGGAGTTAAGGTGTAAGGATTAAGTGTAGAGTTAAGGAGTAAGGATTAAGTGTGGAATTAGGGAGTAAAAATTATGGGTGGAGGTAAAGAGTAAGGATTATATGTGGAGTTTAAGAGTAAGGAGTAAGGATTAAGTGTGGAGTCAAGGAGTAAAGATTATGTGACGACTGTAAGGAATATTGTGTGGAGATAAGAAGTAAGGATTATGTGTGGAGTTTAAGAGTAAGGATTATGTGTGGAGTTTAAGAGTAAGGATTATTGTGTGGAGTTAAGGTGTAAGGATTAAGTGTGGAGTTAAGGAGTAAGTATTATGTGTGGAGTTTAAAGGTAAGGATTATTGTGTGAAAATAAGAAGATAGGATTAAATGTGAAGTTAAGGAGTAAAGATTATTTATGTAGTAAAAGAGTAAGGATTAGGTGTGGAGTTTAAGAGTAAGGATTATTGTGTGGAGTTAAGGAGTAAGGATTAGGTGTTGATTTAAGGAGTAAGGATTAGGTGTGGAGTTGAAGAGTAAAGATTATGAGTACAGTTAAAGAGAGGATTATATGTGGAGTTTTGAAGTAAGGATTATTGTGTGGAGTTAAGGAGTAAGGATTAAGTGTGGAGTCAAGGAGTAAAGATTATGTGTGGACTGTAAGGAATATTGTGTGGAGATAAGAAGTAAGGATTATGTGTGGAGTTTAAGAGTAAGGATTATGTGTGGAGTTTAAGAGTAAGGATTATTGTGTGGAGTTAAGGTGTAAGGATTAAGTGTGGAGTTAAGGAGTAAGTATTATGTGTGGAGTTTAAAGGTAAGGATTATTGTGTGAAAATAAGAAGTAAGGATTAAGTGTGAAGTTAAGGAGTAAAGATTATTTATGTAGTAAAAGAGTAAGGATTATGTGTGGAGTTTAAGAGTAAGGATTATTGTGTGGAGTTAAGGTGTAAGGATTAAGTGTGGAGTTAAGGAGAAAGGATTATATGTGGAGTTTATAAGTAACGATTATTGTGTGGAGTTAAGGAGTAAAGATTATTTGTGTAGTTAAAGAGTAAGGATTATGTGTGGAGTTTAAGAGTAAGGATTATTGTGTGGAGTTAAGGAGTAAGGATTATGTGTTGATTTAAGGAGTAAGGATTAAGTGTGGAGTTGAAGAGTAAAGATTATGTGTGCAGTTAAAGAGAGGATTATATGTGGAGTTTTGAAGTAAGGATTATTGTGTGGAGTTAAGGAGTAAGGATTAAGTGTGGAGTAAAGGATTAAGGATTATGTGTGGAGTTTATAAGTAAGGAATATGGTGTGGAGATAAGAAGTAAGGATTATGTGTGGGGTTTAAGAGTAAGGATTATTGTGTGGAGTTAAGGTGTAAGGATTAAGTGTAGAGTTAAGGAGTAAGGATTAAGTGTGGAATTAGGGAGTAAAAATTATGGGTGGAGGTAAAGAGTAAGGATTATATGTGGAGTTTAAGAGTAAGGAGTAAGGATTAAGTGTGGAGTCAAGGAGTAAAGATTATGTGACGACTGTAAGGAATATTGTGTGGAGATAAGAAGTAAGGATTATGTGTGGAGTTTAAGAGTAAGGATTATGTGTGGAGTTTAAGAGTAAGGATTATTGTGTGGAGTTAAGGTGTAAGGATTAAGTGTGGAGTTAAGGAGTAAGTATTATGTGTGGAGTTTAAAGGTAAGGATTATTGTGTGAAAATAAGAAGATAGGATTAAATGTGAAGTTAAGGAGTAAAGATTATTTATGTAGTAAAAGAGTAAGGATTAGGTGTGGAGTTTAAGAGTAAGGATTATTGTGTGGAGTTAAGGAGTAAGGATTAGGTGTTGATTTAAGGAGTAAGGATTAGGTGTGGAGTTGAAGAGTAAAGATTATGAGTACAGTTAAAGAGAGGATTATATGTGGAGTTTTGAAGTAAGGATTATTGTGTGGAGTTAAGGAGTAAGGATTAAGTGTGGAGTCAAGGAGTAAAGATTATGTGTGGACTGTAAGGAATATTGTGTGGAGATAAGAAGTAAGGATTATGTGTGGAGTTTAAGAGTAAGGATTATGTGTGGAGTTTAAGAGTAAGGATTATTGTGTGGAGTTAAGGTGTAAGGATTAAGTGTGGAGTTAAGGAGTAAGTATTATGTGTGGAGTTTAAAGGTAAGGATTATTGTGTGAAAATAAGAAGTAAGGATTAAGTGTGAAGTTAAGGAGTAAAGATTATTTATGTAGTAAAAGAGTAAGGATTATGTGTGGAGTTTAAGAGTAAGGATTATTGTGTGGAGTTAAGGTGTAAGGATTAAGTGTGGAGTTAAGGAGAAAGGATTATATGTGGAGTTTATAAGTAACGATTATTGTGTGGAGTTAAGGAGTAAAGATTATTTGTGTAGTTAAAGAGTAAGGATTATGTGTGGAGTTTAAGAGTAAGGATTATTGTGTGGAGTTAAGGAGTAAGGATTATGTGTTGATTTAAGGAGTAAGGATTAAGTGTGGAGTTGAAGAGTAAAGATTATGTGTGCAGTTAAAGAGAGGATTATATGTGGAGTTTTGAAGTAAGGATTATTGTGTGGAGTTAAGGAGTAAGGATTAAGTGTGGAGTAAAGAAATAAGGATTATGTGTGGAGTTTATAAGTAAGGAATATTGTGTGGAGATAAGAAGTAAGGATTATGTGTGGAGTTAAGGAGTAAAAATTATGGGTGGAGGTAAGGAGTAAGGATTATGTGTGGAGTTTTGAAGTGAGGATTAATGTGTGGAGTTAAGGGGTAAGATTAAGTGTGGAAATAGGGAGTAAAAATTATGGGTGGAGGTAAAGAGTAAGGATTATATGTGGAGTTTAATAGTAAGGAGTAATGATTAAGTGTGGAGTCAAGGAGTAAAGTTTATTTATTTAGTAAAAGAGTAAGGATTATGTGTGGACTGTAAGTATTATTGTGTGGAGATAAGAAGTAACGATTATGTGTGGAGTTTAAGAGTAAGGATTATTGTGTGGAGTTAAGGTGTAAGGATTAAGTGTGGAGTTAAGGAGTAAGTATTATGTGTGGAGTTTAAAGGTAAGGATTATTGTGTGAAAATAAGAAGTAAGGATTAAGTTTGGAGTTAAGGAGTAAAGATTATTTGTGTAGTTAAAGAGTAAGGATTATGTGTGGAGTTTAAGAGTAAGGATTATTGTGTGGAGTTTAAAGGTAAGGATTATTATGTGGAGATAAGAAGTAAGGATTATGTGTGGAGTTTAAGAGTAAGGATTATTGTGTGGAGTTAAGGTGTAAGGATTAAGTGTGGAGTTAAGGAGAAAGGATTATATGTGGAGTTTATAAGTAACGATTATTGTGTGGAGTTAAGGAGTAAAGATTATGGGTGGAGGTAATGAGTAAGGATTATGTGTTCAGTTTAAGAGTAAGGAGTTTTGTGTCGAGTTTAAAAGTAAGGATTATTGTGTGGAATTAAGGGGTAAGGATTAAATGTGGAATTAGGGAGTAAAATATATGGGTGGAGGTAAAGAGTAAGGATTATATGTGGAGTTTAAGAGTAAGGAGTAAGGATTAAGTGTGGAGTCAAGGAGTAAAGATTATGTGTGGACTGTAAGGAATATTGTGTGGAGATAAGAAGTAAGGATTATGTGTGGAGTTTAAGAGTAAGGATTATGTGTGGCATATTTAAGTTACGAAACAGAATTTTGGAAGTATTTTCAACACATATATAGTCGTATCTTTAAAAAACATTTAATTAAACATTTGTAGCACATAACGTAATGGTGCATTAACATGGGCTAAAGTTTCCAGCTGTTCAAAATGTCGTAACAGTTACTGTATGATTAATTATATTATAATTGCGAATGGTGCATTAATAAATTCATACATTACAATCGGCGCATTGAATTACTCTAAAACTCTTACATAATGAATCAGTATATATTATAATTGCAAATGGTGCATTACTAAAATCATGCATTATAATCGGCGCATTGCATTACTCTAAAACTTACGTAATGAATCATTATGTATTATATTTGCGAATCGTGCATTACTAAATTCATACATTATAATCGGCGCATTGCATTACTCTAAAACTATTACGTAATGAATCATTATATTTTATAATTACGAATGGTGCATTACTAAATTCATACATTATAATCGGCGCATTGCATTACTGTAAAACTATTACATAATAGAAAATTTGTAATGCTTTAACAAGAGCTTCGCGTATGGCGTTAACAAGCTTCGCGTTAACAAGAACAATGCGTATATATACGCATGAACAGAAACGGGTTTTTGAGCATACCGTTCCCGATCCCGTTGGGTACAGATCCCATTCAGCCTGTATTGCACCTGTTCCCATATGGGTTCCTGTTCCCACATACTATAATTGGAAAGGTTGGTTCCCAAACCCGTACCCACACTTTTGGGTGAAAACATTTTGCACCCATATGATACCCGTTCCCGTTCCTGCACCCAAACACCCGGGTGTGACCCGTTCCCATGACAGGCACTGCCATGGTTCTTGTAACGGCGTGATAGACAGCAAAATCTAACTAAGGGTTCCAAAACAAACTCGGTACTAATCGCTTCATACACAGGTGGAAAATATTTAAAATCTGCGACTCTTTCAAAGACTACTAGAGAAAACGTATTTCTTTGGAAACTATTGTAAATTTTCGATAGGGGATTTTCTCCATGGTTCTTGTACCTTCATGATAAACATCAAAATCGACCTAAGGTTTGTAGAATAATCTCGGTTCTAATGGCTTCTTATGCAGTTTTAACATATGCGAAATCTGCGACTCCTTTAAAGACTACTCCACAAAACAAATTTATTCAAACACTTTTGTAATTTTTCAAACGGCGAGTCTCTACATGGTTCTTGTAACGGTATGATAAATAACAAAACCTAAGTAAGGAATCTGAAACAAACTGGTTACTAATCCTTTCATAAGCACGTGGAAAATAATCAAAATCTTCGACTCTTTCAAAGACTCTACTAGAGAAAACGTATTTATTTGGAAACTATATTACAAGTTACTAATAAGTTGCTATCTTGCATCTTGGTACTTTTTTGTATGGTGAACAGTTTAAACGCTGGACAGCAGCAAAACGTAATTTTAATTAACTTCTAAACTTAGTGGTTTACTTGGAGCAATACGAACTTACTACACAGGCTCCAAATATTTTACAACGACAAATTCAAATATAATAAAATTAAAAAATCCAAAATTCATTATCAATGAAAATCCATTTTTATAGACATTTTTGTGTTTTATTTTTTATTCCTATCACCAACATTTGAAACATTCAAAGGCGGTGGAATTTGTGGTTTTTTATGGAGTATTTCCGTTTAATTGTAATTACTAAAAAAATAAAACTTGTAGGGAATATTTATAAACATTGTTGCATTTAAATTCTTATTAAAATTCATTGCTACAAGCCGGTCTATCCGGCTAGGCTGATGGCTTGATTGCTAGTGCAAAATATGAAGCAAATCTATTTTTTTCATCTTACAAAAACGATTTATGAAAATTCACTCAAAAAATTATTATTTAAAAAATTGTTGGTGTTTATATCGTATAAAAATTTATTTGATGCTGGTGACAACATACTGCAAAATAAATAATTATGTCAAGTTACGAATACAGGAGTATCTTTATGTAACAGAATAATTTTGAAAATCGCTTCCTGTGTGAATTTTTGTCTGGCAGAAATGTTTTTCCCTGGAATGAATCTACCTACAAAAACTCATCTCCCGGTGTACTGAGACCCGCACATACAGATCCGAAAGGCTCCTAGTAAAATACTGTTTTTACAATCTCATCTGTAGAACAACGCTTAGAAGACGTTGTTTTTTAAGCATTTGAAACAAATCAGCACTCGTAAATTTATTGAGCATGGTAGTTTCATTATAACACTCATATATGACAATTATTTTTGAATACTATCGGCCGTACATCTTGACGGTTGTGAAAAGCAGTTCTATCTGTTTCCACTCCCTACTCAAAAATCAACTTCTCTCAGTAAAACCTACATGAGCAAACCGATTATAAACGTCCACGAAAGCATACACAAGCTGGTTGTAAGTAGACAATAAAGAATGATAACTTATTTTGAAAATATGTAAAAAGAACGTTTTATTCAAATTCTTTCAACGTACTTGTTAGTTGTTTATAATTTTTTAACTCGGAGTAACTCACAGCTTGAACAGTGCATCATCTTTTTAAAAATAAACAGCTTGAGCTTGGATATCAATTGCTCTGTAACAATTTGACTCAGTATTGGAAGAACTTTGATTCGAATCATTTCACTTTTGTTAGCGAATCCTGAAGTTTTGGAATCTTTGGTGTTATTGCTGATGCTACATTGTGTAGCATTACAGTAAAACCTCCTTATAGTCACATCGCAGGGGACCGTATATAAAAGTTGACTATAGAGAACGTTGACTACTGATTGTGAGTAGTCAACTAGCTGACTATTCGGAATATATACAATTATTTGCTTAATAATAATAACAATAATAGCAGTTTTATTGGTCGATACTTAGGCCACAGCCGTTACAACCCGAGATTATTTACTAAATACGCTATTATGGAACTCTGGGATATGCAAAATTTGAAAAATGATACATAAGTAATAATTATTGAATCAATCAGAAGTTGAAGGAGTAAAAAAAGCCCGGATGTTTTCAATAATGTGACTATATGGAGAGTTATAGATACCTCGGGACAGAAATTATGCTAGATAATAGAGAGGTTATGACTATTGGGAAGTTGACTATTCGGAAATTATTTAACATTACAGTATACGAGCGAATCGCCGGGGCCAAATTATTTTATGACTATAGAGAGAAATTGCTTATAGCGGTAGTGACTATAAAGAGGTTTGACAGTACATTGGAACCCAAACAGCTGTGTCCAGGTTCAAGTGCGTATCGAATTCAAGTCAAGTGCAGCCAGTTTTGTAACTTGAAACTTGAACATCAAGTTGAAGTAACTAATTTATTACTTGATGGTAAAATCAAGTCAAGTACATTAAATGGAAGAACTTGAATATAATTTGAGTTTTTGTCATATGAAAGCCACTGCAAGCATTGCACAATCAGTGGAATCATTGCAACCCGGTAAATATAATATTCGGCGTGAATTATCATAATAATGATAGGATTGTGGTTGTGTCGCATTCTGGATATGTAGAGGTCGAGATTATTAATTTCACCATATTTTGAATAATTAAATTTTCTGACTAATTGTTTTGTATTCTTGATCCTCGAGGCTCTGGTTTAATTATTAAAAAATGAGCACAAGTCATTGTTCAGTTCACAAGTTCTGAAATCAAGAAGACTTTTAAAAGCAGCTTATCTATTCCCTGTAAGAATGATTTTTGCTGTTATTTAACTCCACCTGGTGGAGTAGAGGTCAAATGAATTTTGCAGGTTGTGGGTGGAAATAAAAGACCCCATAATGCTTATACCCGGCGGGAACATGTCCATTTTCAAATCCTTGTACCCGTACCGTTATACGTACCTGAAATTTGAAGCCGACAAGTGTTTAGTGCTGTCGATGGGAACAGAAATTTGATACCCATAACCAGGGATGTCAATTTCCAATTTTGTGATTACAATTAACGATTAACGATTACTTCGAAAACAAAATGAATTTAATTAATGATTAATGGGCTTATAACTAATAATTAATAATTACGATTAACGATTACTTTAAAAATATTATTCACTGATGATTACAATTAACGATTACTTTAGAAATAATTTTCACTGATGATTACAATTAACGATTACTTTAGAAATAATTTTCACTGATGATTACAATTAACGATTACTTTGAAAATATTATTCACTGATGATTACAATTAACGATTACTTTAAAAATAATTTTCCGTGTTGATTACAATTAACGATTACTTTAGAAATAATTTTCACTGATGATTACAATTAACGATTACTTCGAAAATAATTTTCATTGATGATTACAATTAACGATTACTTTAAAAATAATTTTCATTGATGATTGCAATTAACGATTAACGATTATTTTGAAAATTAATTAATTGAGGATTGCAATTAACAATGTAATGTGGGTATTTAGATACTGCTTGCATTTATCATTTTAAGAATCTAACTTGTACAAAGGGTGAGACGAGGAGTTCAGGATTCTGTTCATGTCGTGTAAACTGCTCTGATCGTAAACAGAGTGTATTATATCCTTTATATTATCAGCCAGATACACCGGACACTGCTTAGTAAAAACTTCTTCGAACCCTAGACTGCTTAGAATTTTGGAGACGTCGCCAGCCCATTATTGATGATTACAATTGATAATTGATTTTTGAAAACGGCTAATTGATGATTACAATTGATAATTGATTTTTGAAAACGGTAAATTGATGATTACAATTGATAATTGATTTTTGAAAACGGCTAATTGATGATTACAATTGATAATTGATTTTTGAAAACGGCTAATTGATGATTACAATTGATAATTGATTTTTGAAAACGGTAAATTGATGATTACAATTGATGATTGATTTTTGCAAAAAGGTTAATTGATGATTACAATTGATGATTATTTCAAACAATCCAAGCTTACTAAATTAACGATTGATGATTAATAATTAGTAATCATTAATCGTTAATCATTAATCGTGATTATTAATCGTTGACATCCCTGCCCATAACTGTTCGTGTACCTATACCCATTTTTCAGGAACTAAAGAAATTATCGTGCTCCTGTTCCCATAAAAATGTTCCTGTTCGCAGAAGTACTTAAAGACTATATATCTCTGCTTTAGCAGGAAAATTAAAGTACGGCTTAAACATTTATGCCCGAAGTAACTCAATTTATGCACTTTAAAAAACCAAATAACAAATCAACTTTCTAAAAAATAAATACAACCTTCAATACCTTTAGCTACTCAAATTTAAATGAATATTCAGTAACAATCACTAAATTAATTATCGCAGCGCAAAGCACAGTAGTAACTGCAATTAGCTATTACAAGTAACATCTTCATTATCCTTCTACTAAACTAATAGGGAAAACAGTACGGTGGCGTTTTCTAAGCTCCGATTTTGGATTTTTTTCAAGATAATTTCATTTTTACCAAGTGGTTTGGTGCATTTTAAATAATTCCGTGCCAAAGAGCGACTTATGTGATATATTATGACGTACGTTAAAAATTATATTTTGTGCGTAAGGTATATTATCAATTTCATGTAAATACCAGGTAGGTACAAGTTTTGTTAGTTCCCAAACCCGCTTTTGTATCATATTTCGGGAACAAATTCCATGTTCCCAAAAGTTCCCAATATGTTTTGGGAACAAAATTTACGTTCTCGTACGCACCCATTCCTGTTCCCGCTCCCAAAAACCTGGGTGTCTCCGGTTCCCATGGACAGCACTACAAGTGTGCCCAGATAGTATCCGAATCCCCGATATCCGGTACACTGAATTGATACTCGGAAAGTACCCGTACGCCTACCCGTTTACCCGAGTAGTACCCATACTCATGCTGAGCGCTGCTAGAACTCATACGAAAATTTCTTTAAACCTTAGCTGACCGAACAGAATAAGCAATCAAGTTTCCGCAAGTGCTTTAAATATTTACATTCGAATTTTTTTTAACTCCAATTCATTTTGGAGTGTACAGCAAAGCTATTATATATTACAGCGGATTTTCATTCGGAGTTTTTCGTGTTACTTCCTTTACTTATTTGTCCTGCCAATTACTGTCGGTGGGTTGAAATACGGAGGATGAATTGTTGTCCTCTCCCCTTAATATTCTTCATATCAGAAAAACTTTTTATTTGAGGCAACCGGAAAAATAGATTGACATTAGTTTTCAAGAATGAATCATGATTTTCTGTTAATATGGATTTATTCCAGCAAAAACTTGTTTTTGCAAGCTATCAATTACAATCAGTACTCTTCTTCAGACTTACAATGACAACTATAGCTAATTTCTATATTGCTGCACGCTTTTTTTAACATTTTTATAACCGCCATCTAAATAATTCCCTTTTATTAAAATTCTGTTAATTATTTTAAAAATTCTCAACTCTAAAATATGTGTGTGCATTTTCGTGCAGTATCATAAACTAAAGGTTTCCGCGTACCATAACTTAAAACCTATTTTCACGTTCATCAGCTGTTTCTAAGCGTAGTGTTTGATGCATTATCCCTCTTGTGTTTTGCGACTCGAGGTAATAATTAAATTTTCTGAAAGAATATTCATTAACTGGCACAAAACTTTGGGAAATTTGGTGTGACGGTAGTAGTGTAGACCCAGTTTCCAAACCCCCAATATGTTAAGTGCTGCGATGGTTCGTCGCGTTTGGTCTCTAGAGACCTCTTTAATTAGTGTAATCATTTAAAAATACTCTGGCTATAAGGTATGTCGTACATTCAAGTGATATATCCATTAAGCCAAATTATTTGCTTAAGTCAATGAAATATTCTTGAAATACCTGAAAGTTCCTTGCTTATATCTGGAGACATTAGAATGTTTTACTTCGTTTTCCCTGATATATGCACAGTGGGGGGAACAGATTTAATACGCTCTGCATATAATGAATGATGATTCAGAATAGACTGCAAATTACAAGTCTCATTTCTTGGTCAAAGCATAGTATGCTAAAAATAGTTATTCTACATGGTTATATTCTTTGGAGGTTGTTAAAGGAATAGTTTGGCACGATGTGCAGGTTAACGTAAACGTACGTGACACCGGATAGCTGGTAGGATAAATGTAACATTTTCCGCCCTTGAAAACTAAATGCACGGATAAGACAAACTATTTTTTTTCTCTTTCTGACTTTTGCAAATTTATGATTGTAAGAAGCCATAGCATATTGCCCTGACATTGCTAATAACCATCCCCATTAAATGCTCATGTAAGCCTAGTCTAAACGTGTTATTGCACATTATTTAGGATTTTCTGGTACTCACTTTCACGTACAACTTCATCTATTATTCATACGCCGACATACACGTTTGTATACATTATCATCATATATATAAACAAACGCATTTGCCCTTTTGTACTAAATCTGGGATCCCCTTGCAGGTTTCGGAACCAGTGCGTGTTAGGCATGATTTACTTTTAATAGCACAAGGCCTCCTTTTTCTTAACTCAAAACTAAAATTGGGAAAAACTGACCACGGAGTTCAAAGGTCAATTCTGACTCTTCAATTTCGGCAATAATTAAAAACAAAATTCTCCACTCAAAATGCTTTTTTGTTCCATTATTATGAAACTTGTTTTAGCAAATACAATTCATGCCGCTCCATGTATAAAATTGTGATCAAGGTCTGCGCACCACCCTAATGAAATAATTCCATTTTAGTTTTTAGCGTAGATATCAAAAAGCGCTTTTGCCATTTTGTACTAAAGTAGGTTTCTCCTTGCATCTTTCGGAACCAGCGCATGTTAGGCATGATTTACGTTTAATAGCACAAGGCCTCCCTTTTCTAAACTTAATACTAAAATTGGAAAACACTGTCCAGGGATTTCAAAGGTCAATTCTGACTTCAATTTCGGCAATATTTAAAATTATTTTTCTCCATTCAAACTGGTTTATTGTTCCATTATTATGAAACTGGTTTTAGCAAATACAACCTATGCCGCTCCATGTATAAAGTTGTGATCAAGTTCTGTGCACCACCCTAATGAAATAATTCCATTTTAGTTTTTAGCGTAGGTATCAAAAAGCGCATTTTCCATTTTGTACTAAATTAGGGTTCCCCCTGCAGATTTCGGAACCAGAGCATGTTAGGCATGATTTAGTTTGAAAAGCACAAGATCTCCTTTTTCTAAACTCAACATTAAAATTGGGAAAAACTGACCAGGGAGTTCAAAGGTCAATTCTGACTTCAATTTCGGCAATATTTAGAATTAAAATATGACTACAATAAAATTGATTGATTATCATATTATTCACATACCACATCTAAAATCTTTTAATCAGGATGGGGAAATTCAGGGCTGGCGCGACGATAGGACTCTACAGCAATCCGATTTCGGAGAGTAGTTTCTTTTGTATAAAATAGGAATTGATTAACATCGTACACTATTGGGACCGGCAAAAATTATAGGTGGCAAGAAAATCCTGCAATTGATAAGGAAGTTATTTACAATTTTGCATCCCGATCCCGTCCCGAAAAAACACGGGGACAATATTATATACAAACTAGTTTTGCAGCGTTGTAATTTCGAACAAATTCCACATCAAAATCCCATAATTGTAAGGAGTAAGGAGCACCTTTTAAAGTTCAAGCATTTGAGTACAATAAACGACTGGGTTATAATATTATGAACATGGATTTCTGATAAAATGACAATAAATGAAGGCTCAAAATGAGGGAATTTTTATCTTGGAGAAGGTCTAATGGAATAGTGAAGTCATTTGCAAAAGTCAGGAGTATTGACAGATGGCACGACAATATGATTTAAATACAGTTTTGCCAACAATACAATATAATTTGAGTAATAAGCTATTGGATTGGCAAACAAAATTACTAAAATTGCAGTCGTAATAATAACGGAAGGGATGATGGTAGCTAGATTATCTTAATTTTAGATACGGCTGTAGTGCCAGCTAATTTTGATTTTAAGGTTTGCATTTTTAAAAGCACATTAATTTCTTAAAATTTGTCTTTTCAAAATTAATAGCAAAAAAGGTTGTGAAAAATTACTAAATTTAAAATTAAGATTATTGTAATATTTAAATTCCTTCCGATTTGTGAAAAGCATATAGGATCACCTTAACGTGAATTTAAAGTTATAATACAGTTTCCACAAAAATCCGACCCCTGTGAATATGACACTCAGATTTGGCTACTTTTAGGCCTATTATTATATTCAAATCCAGAGCACTATACGATTTCTCCTGTTTTGAAATTTGAGTAATTCCTCTTTTTAAAAATTCCGGTTATTTAATGAAACTCCTAGAAGATTTTAAAACAATATTTACTTGTGAGTTTAATTTCGCTGGGACTGAAAAATAATCTGAAAATATCACTTGTTACTAAGATACAGCATACACAAACAATAAGAGACAAATCTCGGAGAAAAATTTACATCCTGGTATTGTATATGTTTTGAGTACAACGTATGTATTATATGATTAAATGCCGGAATTAAAGCACAATTTTAAGTTTTATTTACATCATAAGCAGTTCCTTAGTTTTTATCGCACATCGTATATTTGTCATGTGATTCTAAATTAAGCTACAACTAATTTATGAAACGAGCTCGTTTTTTAATTGATAGCTTCCTGTCCCCAGCAATAGTCAGAAGAAGAATCGCTGAAAGCAAACCCAAAATTGTATTGTAGTGTATCAGACAACACATTTTACAGCTAAGGGAATTCCTTTGCCATGTCTTCTATTATGATTTATAATTTTAATCAAAGCATTTAATTTGAATACTTACATGGTTGAAATTTCTGACAACGCATTCAGAAGTTCCGTTGTCCAGTCCATTGGTTTATTCATATCAAGCGAACCTGTAATACATTGCTCAAGAAACCTAAACTCAGCGATTCTTGATGACGGAAACGGTTTTTCAATAACATGGTACATTAGAACATTCAAGAAAATTGCATCAAATAATGATTTCGGCTGTAAAGTAATTTCGGTTGAAATTACAGCAGTTTTCATTACTATCTCGTTGACTACGAGAATGCACAGAGTATGCGGCCCAACAGAGTCACAAATAAACCTTTCGAATCTTCCTTCATCCTATAATAGTCACCAAAATATCAATCAACAAATTTATTTTTAAAAAATACACACAAATTCAGAATACAGCAAAATTAGAAACGGCTTACACGAAAAATTTGACAATATTCACTCAACGGGTTTATTTTCATCATAAACATGCGAACAGCACTTGCAATGTTCTAAAATTAATAAAACAACACTTGTAAAAACATGAAGTTATACATTACGTTTAATTATTACTGTAATAGCAAAACATCAAATAATATTATTTTTTGCAATTATTTCTCTAAATTTCGTATTGATGAAATATAATAATTTTCGTGGGATTCACAAATTAATGTCTTTGAAATTAGGTATATCAAAATGTGCATGTTTAAAAATCTGGCAGATATTCCTGCCCTTTGAACCCAATTAAATTTAATCGCTAACTGAGATAAACTGTTAGGATTGTTGGGGAATTCTAGATAATGCAATTGATTTATTGCGTCTAATCAGCACAGAGGAAAGCTCTGATTTCCAGTGATAGACATGATACCAAAAACTCAATTGACACTTCCACCGAAGAGTGGATTGAAGGTTTAATTACTATGGAATTGACATAATTATGTGAAAAGCAACAGTAAAACTAATGGCTGTAACAACTAATCGCTATCATGATCTGCTGTAGTTTACTAGTTCACAGTTGAAATGTGTTTTACACTAGTCACTAATACAGTTTGAGATAGTCAATAGCATTCACCAGGTTAGGATTCAAGTGATTAATTGCCTTCAGCAGTAAATTCAAATTCGATTTCATTGCTTCATACGACTCGTTTCCATAGACCAATTTGACTTCCAGATCCATCTATTAAAAAAATCAAACATATTTGCATGGATCGAATTAAATATTTATTGAACCTTACCACCTTATACCTTACCATTTGATCATTATTTAGGCAAGAGTACATCTTGTGAAAGCATTCTTCTGTAGTATTCCATAACATTAGTGTCCTGTGACTAAATAGCTCTTCGAAAAGCGATAGTATGGTGTGGTCATAAACACTTTCTGTAAAACTTGCTATCATTTGGGAAAATTTTTCAAACGTATTTGAGCCTATTCTTATGTTGGTTGGAACGGGGCGATGTTCGCTTCGGTAGTATTTTAACATCAAACCATATAATTATTCTATAAAACTGAGATGTATATTTTTACAATAATATAATTTGTGGTTACCATTTTTTAATTCGAGCGAAATATGAATTCAGAGTTTCAATGCATTGATTCTGCGTATGAATATCAGAGCAAAGATTGATAAAAGAACACGACATCAACTGGTCTATAACACCACACTGATTTTCAGATCTTCCATTGCTGATATTAACAAGTTTGTTTTGGGTCTCGTCCAACCTTGTCTCTGCTTGCTGGGGTTCTTGACATCTGTAACTAGTTTTGTAAGTGTAATTGAAATGCTAGTACGTATCAACATCAAAGAATAAATTTTGGTCCATTATATTTGTTACAATACTTTGTGAATAAACGTACACACGTAAAATGTCATATTCGGAAAAATTCAAAGATGAACTGTGCATTCTCAACAAGACAACAAAGTAAAATTATCTATATTTTTGCATTAATAATACTTTTCTCGTTATAATTTCATTGCATCACAAAATTATTTTTCCTAATATGGTCCTTTCAATAACATTTGTTCTTATCCGATAGTATTATGTAAAAATTATCTTTTCAGAATTAGAGTGAAAATATTTTCAATCTTGTTTAAAAAAAACTATTTTAATTGTTATTCAACATAAATTTTGACAACCTTTCTGGTTCGTTCTGCTCTCCAAACAATGATGATTGGTGCGTTGTGTTTGAACTTATGCGCAGAGGATCCAGCGATGAGTTATATACACGAGATACACTGCAGTTGATGTCTCTTGATTCGTTCAATCTTGACGTGTTTGGCGTTGACATCTTCTGGCATGTTTGAGAACTCATACGTCCGTATGTAAAGAAGTTATCCGGATTTTCTGTGATTGTGACCACACCCGAAAAGTTTTCAAATTCAATTTCAGGGCAGACCGTATGATTTTGATTTCCTGGTAGAAAATATTTATTTAGTCAAATTAGTTTTATTAGGTACTAGAGGTGAGTATCTCGTTGGTTTTAAAATTCTCGTTTGTCTCGTTCTCGTTTCTGAAAACAATACGAGAAGGAGATATTTTGAGAACGAGAGTAGCGAGAGTAAGCAACGCATGACACAAACGAGACAGGGCAAGAACATGGTTTTTGTGTTGAAATTTATGCAATTTAATTGTAGCCTGCACAAATTCTGGTGAAAGAACATACACATTTATTTAATTTCACAAATCAGAACAATCCCAAGGCGCAAAATATTTATTTTTGGGTTTTGACCATAAAATGTGAAAACATGGAAGCCTTGAAAAGAATTAATGAAGACTTACCGCAATAAACGCTAGCACCAAGAACTGCAAAATGTCTTAATTGACAAAATAGTATAACAAAACACCCCATTTTTTAGTTTGATATGGGCTTCAACAAGATTTAATTGCAAACGATATTCTCGTTAAATAAAGCGAGATGTCTCGTACTGTCTCGTTGATGAATAAAGAGCGAGATAAACGAGATTCTCGTCTCGTTGTCTCGTTATACTCACCCCTAATAGGTACCATAATAGAATTCGCACGTATAATCTTCGAGTGTAAACGATTAAGAGCTTTTACTTGTACGTCCTGGACATTATACATTTTTATTTTTATTTATCCTTCTAACAATTTGTTCCAGCAATGATTGTCATTGAAGAAATAAAACTGAATTTGTTGACATTCATTGAAATTTGTTTTGAATGTGTAAATTCCTAAGCAGTGCTCGGCATGGGTATGGCACCTACACCGCAAGTTTTTGGCAAGGCAGAATTTTTGTTGATCGGATTCTTGTGAGAAGACCGAAAGATTCTTTCCAGGGAAAATATTTTTAACAGCAAAAATCTCAAAGGTAAGGGATTATTTTTTGCAAACAGGGATTTCTAAATTCGTTGAACGTATCTAGCAGGGATTTTCAAATTTGTTGACGTGTTTCAGGGAAACGTGTTAGACAAACGGAATTTTGCTTTGGTTGACCTTATTTGGTAGGGATCCGACATTTTGTAGACAAATCATTTTTGCCAACAGCGATTTTAAAAATCGTGCACCATTTTTTCAGCAAGGATTTTTGGAATTGTTGAGGACTCCTATAAAGGAACTCAGGATTTATCAAGAACATTTTTAATTGATCTTACAGGGAAATTTAGAAGAATCCGGCCCTTGGATTTTTGCAGTTCTCCCTTACTAATATTTTTGATTGCAGTTTATATCTATATTGCCAACACAAAGTGTTTCAAAAGTCCTTCCCCTTCAAGTAGCCTGAAAATGTTGTGTGCACATTTGCTCTCAAATAATGTACTACGTTGATGTGCAACATTAAAATTTTAGTCTCAAATCAAACTTGTGATTTTTCTCACCATTGGCGTCACGACGCTCCTCAGTTGGACAAGCACATTGTTGATCATATATTTCAAGATTTTGATTCACTCTTGTTGTTGAGCGTTCATCAAGCTCTTGCTGAGCATCAACTTCTCTCCGTTTAGGAAGTGTTTTCCGATAATCCTGAAAGTTTTGACTAAGTTTCTTTCTGAAAATTTCCTACAAAAAACGAAATTGCATATTTATGACACGTATAATTATTTAAAAAAACATTTTTAGCTTCAGTTTTTCTGTTCCTCAAAAGCACATGTCATATATGCAAGTTAAATTTTCCTTGATTTAGGAGTGCTTTTATGAGAATACGCTGTACTATTTATTAAATAAAGATGATTTTGATTTTAACCACGCCGTTGAATAATCGGCAATGAAAAGCAGCCCTGAAGCAGAGTTTGGGCCCACTGGCCCCAAGTTTTTGTATTTGGTTATCTTGCCAGCGGGTACCCGCAAATGCCCGCAGGCGGGCATCGACTGGTTTTATTAGTTCTTATAATTGAACGGGCGGGCCCACACTTTTAGAGCGATTTGGCTTAAGTATGGCTAAAATCCCTATACTAGTACACTGAAACCAGGTTAAATGTGAAAAATAAAAACCATTTTTGAAAATATAGAAAATTGTAAGGAAATTCACTGCATATGTGAAGTAGTACTTTGGACATTAATTTAGTTTCGTCTATTAGTCACTTAGCACATAGTGAAAATCCGAGCTGCGCTCAAGTCAAGTAAATCCCAAACTTGACACTGACAGCCAAGTAAATGCTTTAGACGGTCTTGAACTTTTACGACGGTTTATGGTCAGACAATTACTTAAAAATTCAGGGTCAAGTATTCAAGTACTTTTCGCGTAACTTGAACCTGGTCAAGTATAGCCGGGACAACTCTTGACTTGACCATGACTTGAATTGTCAAGTTGTTCTCAAAACACAAATATAAAAATAGTATTCACGCTTAAAATACAGGAAGTACAACATTTATGGTTAAAACAGCAAATACAATGTTATTCACAAATCACAAGCTTCTCAAAGTAAGGGATGTGACACAAATTACGTCATCCAAAAATCTTGCAAATTACGACTGACTGACTGGCTGATCATTCGTCGTCACATCGAAGTCTGACTGACTGTATATGACGTCATATGTGTATGTATATATGGGTATAATATAATGCCATAGACTGCTTTATTATTTAAAACTGCGTTCGTTTGCAAACTAAATATTAATTATCAGCAATTAGTCGCCTTTGGTTACCTCGTTTTTATCGTCGAGATTTTGTTGTTATCCATGGGTAATAACCACAATAAAATTAGAAGATTAACAATGACTTATACTGTGAACAAGTGAGAAACAAAAATCATCAGGTGCTTGTAGTAATTCATGGGTAAAATCATATAGGTCAAAGGTAATTTGAACTCACTCGGTCAATAATTTTATAATAATGTAACAAGCACATTTTACAGTGGAAAAACAATTTCAACTGTAAAATTTTGAAAATCAACTTACTCCTGTGTGTGACTTAACACTTAATATAAACAAAATCACAAAGAGCTGAAGTGGGGTAATGTGGTAAAATATGCGGGACAGAAAAGGAAACTTGACAGGCGAATGGGCGTATACGTAGGTATTACTTAAAAGCATTTTTAATTAGAAAATTCAATCAAATCGCACGAAATAGCTTTTTGCAACATCCGGTCAATGATGCTAATCATTACAGCTGCAAAAGAAAGTTTAAAAAATTATGATGTCACAATAGATGGCGAGATTAACAAATGTGCGTTTATATGGGACATATGTATACGTTTTAAGGCTAGATGGATGACACTACCTCCTTTAAAATC
This sequence comes from Allacma fusca, assembly GCA_947179485.1. NCBI lineage: Eukaryota > Metazoa > Arthropoda > Collembola > Symphypleona > Sminthuridae > Allacma > Allacma fusca. The sequence goes on along the minus strand of CAMXBY010000001.1, from coordinate 109,553 downwards.
AATACTCAATCAATTTCAGGTGTCAAGTATACATAAATAACTTGACCATGTCTTGAATGTTCTAGTATCCATTATATTTTACTGGACCATGTCTTGAAATACTCATGGTCTACTTGACCTTTAGCGCAGCTCTGGTGAAAATGATGAATAATTGCTTGTAACCCTGCACGTAATTAATGTGTGATATTAAGAAGCTTTAGGTAATTAGCGAACACAATACAATAACAATGTAAGAGGTTCTAACACTCCAGATTACTCGCTTAAACCAAAATGTTGTTTTTACATAAACATACCCTGGCTTACCTTATAAAATAATCAAAATCAAACGTGAGTAAAAACATACCACTGGTATCTTTGGAAATTTCTTCTGAATTAAACCGCACACTCGCCGGTAGTCGTTTGGGTTAGACAAAATAATGTCTTTACTGACATAAAAATTACGCGTCTGAATATTTAAATCTCTCCACCATTTATCATTGAAAGCAATCGTCTTGGATTTGAGCAGAGTCTCTAACTTCTCTGTATATGTTGGTAATGGGGGATCATCATTATTCTGTATCAAAATTCCCAATTAGTTGCATAATTTTCATTTACATTTAGCAGGCTAGAACTTTGTACAAGTAAATTACTGACGTTAAATAATTGGCGTCCATATGGTGCCATCTTGCACCCAGTAAGAAGTAAGTAAATGCTTAACTTTCTCTTTTTAGCTCACTAGTGGAACTCACTAAATGGAATAAAAAACATTATTTAGCACAGCAAAATTCAATGTCATTAATTGATCTCCTAAATGGATTGTAAATTTTTTCCTGCATGATTGCTAGGGTTTCTGTTAGAGACGGGACGTCCCAAGATTTTTGCGGCGGGATTGGGAATGTGAGTTTTGCGACAAACCTTTTGTCCCCTTGTTATTTCAGGACGTAATCGTGGCGAGCTTTTTTGTATCAAAGATTTCGGGACGCGACGGAACAATAGATCAGGACAGATAAAATATCGGTAGAGTATACTATTGCTGTAAAAATTAGTAATTATGCATGGGAATTGTTCCGATAAGAAAATTACTCTAAACGTGAACACTTTTAAAGTAAACTTTCTCTATTATTGAAGGTGCTCTTATATAAATAGTGGAATTTGGGCATACACCGAAACCGAGGTTATCCTCAGGGGGTCTCAATGTACCAAAAAGAGTCGCCGTGTGGGGGTGTCAAAATATAATACGGTCAGGCCATTATTATATATAAAGCTGCCAGATCCTGACGAGAAAAATAGTAGGCTCCCAAATTTTCATCATTTTCATTTTTCAGTTTTAAAGCGATAGTAGAATTATTAATAATTTGAAAATAAATAGACCGTTAGAATAGAGTAGTGTAGGATGAGATAACATCACTTCTTGTGCTAGTGTTCAGTGTATAGCAGAGATGTTCACCCGTCGACGGGTACCCTTCAAAGAAGCCTTCCTTCAGGGAAGGATGCGCTTCTTTCGAAAGAAATGAAGGGAAGGGAAGGAAGTGTGAAAAAAGTTACGAAGGAACAAGTAAGGCTTCAGCGCATTAATAAAAAAATTGAAGTTGACGGAAGGGTGCTTCCCAATCACCCTTCGCGCGCCGAATGTACCTTTCATGACAACTAACTCTTAATGTTGTCAATAAGCGCTTTCATACACATGTCACGTACCAGGATACATATAATACGATGGAAAGATGGTTTCTGGCGGGTACTGTATGTGTACTTTGTTGTCTCAGCCTCAGATATGAAAATAAAATATAACGGAAGACGGAATTTGGTGAGGGAAGAATATTACTGAAGGCTTAAGGAAGGATCTCAATAAAACAACTTCGAAGGAAGGAATTTTGTTTCCAAGCCTTCAATCTGAAGAGGACTGAAGGAAGGAAATAAATCTATTTTTTTGCATTCGAAGGATTGAAGGAAGGGAAAATCATTTGAACATCTCTGGTGTATAGGCAATAGGCACTAAGGCACAATTTGCTCGCACTCTAGCCCATTTAAGTGCAATGGTAACGATTTCCAATTCCCTTATGAATTCTTTCAAGATTTGTTCATCTAGCCGGTCCAAAAACTCCGGATACAGAAGTAAAGACAGGAGTGTTTGAGAAAAGGCAAATTTTAAAAGTTTTAAATTGTTAAATTTTGGCGTTTTCAAATAGGCTTTGTGGCTGGGTCACTGGGTTGTAGAAAAATTTATGGGCCTTTTAAGAAATAAATAATAAGAATGAAGCAAGAATGAAAAAAAAGAAAAAGCTTTTATACCTTGAAACAATTTCACATCGATTGTATTAGGCTCTAATGAACTTTCAGGAAAGTTTGCACAACCCAAACGTAATGAAATATTTTTATAATCGACAGAGACCCACATTAACATTTCCCCAACATTGTTCTAGGATATTACGGATCATGTCCACCATTTGAACGTCCAGCCAAAACAATTGCCACCAAAGGCATGAAAATATATTTTGAGACAAATTTTGAAGCTGGAGTAAATAACCGATTTAAAGCACTGAAAGTTTGACCTTTTCAAAACAATATAGTGAATCCACTTTCCATTGCCTTTTTGAGTAACAAGATAAAACGGGAATTAGTATAAGCGAAGCGATATACAATATAATGGGATGATCTCGGCTTTAACCTTGTCCATACAAAGGCGTCAACACCATTGACCTTAGCTAGAAACAATTTTGTCCAACACCCTACTCACAAGGAAGGTGTGCAAACCATTTTTTTGATATTTCGAGAAATTTTGAAAAGTTTCAAAAACCGAATTTCCTCTTTAAATTTCGCTTGCACATTTCCCTGAACATGTAGTTGTGCAAACTACTTCGAATTTTCAAATTTTGGAAACAAATAGAGATCATACAAACTGGGATTGCGTGTTTTAACTTCACTTCCACATTTCAACATGCGTATATGCAAACCACATCAATTTTTTCAGTTTCTGAGAACTTCGGAATAGTTTCAGAAAGAAATTCGCTCGTCACCAATAAATTGCGCTGCCACAACAGGCTGCGAAATTAATTTACATTTATACTCAAGCTAAACACATATATCCTTAATATATCCTCCATCTATCTAAACACGCCTATCGCTTCGCTCATTGACCTGTCGGTCAACCGATTGCAATTTACGATTTTATAATTTTTACCAGTGCCCCTAAGGTTGGCTAAGGGGGAGTAGCATTCGTTACTTTTAACTTTGCACGCTGCACCTCGACTGAAAATAATAGAACTGTGGGGGTTTACGACTGACAACAGAAACTCTTTATAAACATATTTTTTATATGCCAATTTCTGAAAGGTTAAATAGTTGTCGCCTAACCGCGGTCAATTTTGTTTTTGGAATTTACAGCAATATTTGTATTAGGTAAACCCGAAAATTAGACTTCAGAAACATTTTAATTAAAATAGACAGTAACACTTGATTTTTTTAAATGTAGACTGCCTTGCCAAATAGTAACTAGTCTACTAAAATAGTAGCCACCTAGCAGCTTTAACCGTGTAATATGGCATTGTGCAGAGAAATATCAAATTTCTCTGGAACAGCTGGGGTGTGTTCGGAGACCCTGTGAGAGCTGTAATCATATTCAGACACTCTGGGTCAGCTGGGGTCTGTCCGGACACTCTGAGTTAGCTGGGATCACAATCAGACACTCTGGGTAAGCTGTGGTCTGTCCGAAAACCCTGTGAGAGCGGCGGTCATGTCCGGACACTCTGGGTCAACTCATGCTTGTGTCAGGTCATTTCAGACTCCTGAAGAAGTTGTAACAGTGAGACACATCTGGCCCTTTCTCTTGAGGAATCTCGAATTGTTCTGACATACCAGGGTTTCCAAGTATGAATTTGGAGCATTTGTTTTAAGATCGGGACGGGACGTCCCGAGGGTTGGGATTGGGATTAGTGCATCGCATGGGTTCAAAACAGTCGAACCTGTACATGAAAATTTACCCCTTTAACAGCTTCAAATTTTTCGATCCTGAACCTGAATCAATTGTTTTGTAGTACCCCCATCTGATTAGTACCTGAACCCGAAAAAGTACAAAAAGACGACCTGACCCCGGGTATTTTTGGACCGGACCTGAGTATGTTTGGGTACTTGAGAATTCGAATTTTTTAAAATTTTATCTTGTATCAAAAGTACGATTGGGTATTTTTAGTACAAAATATATTTAAAATGGATAAGAATGCAAGTTTACTGGTTCTTGGGACACCCTGCCATTGCTTTTGGGATGGGAATCATTTTGGAAGCTTGAATTTTCCGGCCTTTAGTTTTCAATCAATGAACCCAAACATTTCAGGTCTTTTGTCATCAGGTTCAGGTCTTTCATGTGTTACACCTGGTCCTGACATATAAAATCAAAACGAGTTTTTCTCTGTACCTGGCCCTGAACCTGTACCCAATTTCACGGGTATAAAATATTGTACCCAGAAAGGATCCAAAACTATTGGGTCCAAAATACATGCACTCATACTGAACCTGAACCTGGACCTGAACCCATGCGATGCACTAATTGGGATCGTGACAGTTTCGGTACGCAATTTGTGTCCCCATCTAATTTCAGGACTGAATTGGGACGAACCTTTTTTTGTCCCGAGGATGTCGGGACGGGACGGAATTATCTACGGCACAAAAAAAGTTATCCTTTGTAGAAGTTTATTAATTGTCTTTTAAATACAATGCTCTATGGAGGTATCCTTAGTGTCAATTTTAGATTCATTTACAAAAAACTAGATTTGGGGAAAAAAACTTAGAAATGGGTATTTTCAGTAATCTTCCATTGATGTGCCCATTATTGATTACAAATAAGTTTAACTTCGGTTTACCTTCGAATATCTCTAGCTGGATCAGTTGGTATCTTCTGAAATATTGAAATATAAACCAAAGATATGGATTCTATTATTTAAACATATGCTATAAACAGCTAAGGGTCTTCAGAATGCAGCTTAACGCCTTCAAAGTTATCACTCACTTTACTCGCTAAAGTTTGCTCACGAAACTATGTTCAGCTTTCACTGTAATTCTTAAAGTGTCAAATTCTGGTATTCAGCAAGCATTGCCAATTTGTAATAATCAAGTGACTTTTATTGAGGCGACTTTAAATTGAGTTTTAAATGAAACGAAGAATATTTTCAGTAATTTGTTCAGTTAGTAATTTTGACTTTTTTTCTGACTTTTTGAACATAGCGATTCGATTTTTTCTTTCATTCATGCAAAAACAATAATTCTTTGATTTTTATTTTAAAGCATTTTTTTGCTCGAATGAAAGAAAAAAATGAACAACTATTTTTTCGTAACATTTCAGGCTTACTAAAACTTAAGCCTGAACAACTAAACAAACAAATAATGCCATTTATTTTTTAGATTACAAAAAATAAAATAAAACAAAAAAGAGAAAAGGAATACCTCAATACCAAACAACAAGTTGCCAACAAGTTACTATCTTGCATCTTGGAATTTGTATGTTTAATTTGAATCAACTACCAATTATTGCGTATTGTGTACACCTTTGAATATTTAGTACAGTTTGGCTTTTTAACCACCACGATTAAATTCTAACTTTGGATGAATCGTCCATCAACATGTCAGTCATACAATTAATTAAAATGTAATGTTGAGACGCGTCTTTTCCGAGAATCAAAGCGTTCATTCAATTATTTCGTGACCAATTCTAATAATACATTGATAGCGTTCTGGATGGTTCAAAAAAATTTACACTTTCGTGGTAATACATCGAGCAAACATTTCATTGTTAAGTTACAATTCTTTTGTCAATCAAGGTGGATACGGACTCAGATCTCTCTTGGTCCATTGTGTTCGCTCCCCTATTTGTCGGCGATGCACTTAATGCTTACTTTATTACGACTGTTTTTATTCGTATGTATTTGGATAAACAAACCCGACCTGCAACTTTCCGTACTATGTGGGGTCTAACCCAACTATTTCTGATATTTTTGTTCGAGTTATTTCTCTGTGTCAAGTTAAATGAGCCTGGCTCTTTTGAGTACTCTGAAGTCATGGCTCCGTTATTTATATTGGCTAAATTGATTATGATACGAGCATGTCAGCTTCATTGAAAGTTGTTAAACTGTATATAACTACATCGGAATGTTTTTTACTGGGGTACGAATGAGAATCACAATTCACAATCATGTGGAAATAAAGAAAGTAAATGAAACCCTGAAAGGTGTTAAAAAAAATGTTAAGTTTTAATGTTTCACGTCCAGGTGAACAGAATCTCCAAAAGGTAGCCTAAACTAACGTGCATGTTCTTGACTGGCTCATTTAACCATACATATTATTAAAACATTCGATTATAAAAATAATTCGTTACCAGTGCTCTACTTTAACGGGAAAGTGTCGCTGTTATTAATATATTAAAATTACACTGGAAAGCTGAAACGCTGAAAGAAGTAGTCTCAGCCTTTCCTGTAAACAATAATATCGAGATTATGCAGAAACGTTTGTTTTCCTTGAATCAAAGCGTTCATTCAAATATTTTGAAATCAATTCTAATAACTTTAGCAAAGTTGTCCAGGACAATGCATATTAACAAAGACAATTTCAAAACCAGCCTGACTGGCAAACATTTGATCAGCGTAAAATCTGGATGAAGGGTGTTCAAGTTTGAATGAAGGCTGTGCGATTTTGTTTTTCGTTAATGTGTCGTTTTCATTTTTGGAGGTGGATTTGGTTTGCAAACAAGCTCAAAATTTAATGTCTGTAGTGTGTATATAAATGTCAGGCCCAAGGTGTTCAAATGAAATAGCCTTCTTCAAGAAATCAACGGGCAATTATTTAAAAAACATGCATTCCTTCTTCTTACCAATGATTGAAGACTAAAATTATTTGCTGCCCAACTCCCTTTCTTTAATTTTAAAATTAATACATTCTTCCTTCAGCAAACGTGTATGAATTTTGAAAATGAAATATAGTTTTGTAAAACAGTATCGTTTCACATGAATGTGATGAATGAAAATTCCTAGAATAATTTAAGAACGTTCAAACTTCTGCCTTGTATTTTGTACAAGGCATCAGCTGTATGAAGCCTTTCCTATAACCAAAGGCTACTTCTAACCCTCAATTCCTACGTCTACCATTTTTGGTAAACTTCATGAAGCCTTCCCTCTACCTTCGGGAAAAAATTCAGTCCGCCTTCCATATTCCTTCTCTGCGCTGAACACTCGTTGTGCCGCCTTAAATGCAGTACTCGGCATAGGTATAGGTAATACTCGGGTAAACGGGTCTGCGTACTACCCGGGTATCGATTTTGGGTACGCAAAAAATTCCGAGTACTACCCGGGGACATTTTAGTCGGTTCAAAATTTTGAGTACGGATACGGGTATGGGTACAAGGATTTGAAAATGGGTATAGTTCCCCCGGGGACGGGTATAATGGGGTGATTTGTTCGTAACCGCCCCCATTGTACCCGAGTATATAGATACGTTGAGAATTCAGACAATTTGATGAATTTTATGCCATCATGCCGGCACGTTGGAAACTTCTGTCGGTTATTTTAGTGTTTCTGAATATATGCATATAATTATCTTATTAAAACAATACGTTGAACAATACAGTCGACTCTCTTTATAACGTCATCAATAAATCTCCCAAAAAGTGACGTTATAAGGGAACGACGTTATAGAGGCACATAAAATAAATAAGTTTAATTGCAAATTTTTCGTTTTTAGTTAAATTGGACTCATGTCTCGTTTCTTTTAATTAGCACATACTATAAGTCTATGCAGAATGAGAATAAAAATAATTAATATTATTAATAAATAATATTTTTCAAAGTTTGCCACGCCACAAACACTGTCAACAACAAAGGTCAGGATTGAATAAAGTATTTTCTGAATTTTAATAAGGCACTTCTCAGATCATTTACCAAAGTTTTCAAACAGTGAAAAATGTAATTCTGTTAAAACTATGAATATCCGTTCTTTACTGGATGCGAAAATAAATCTAAATCTTAGAAATGTGGATTTTCCTGGAAAAGACTTAATCAATGCAGTTAACCACACTTGTACATATATTTACAATAATACGTTCCTTCCAGTCTTTTATAACGTCGCTGCATAATAAGCCAATGCAATTATAGTGAAATTGAAGAGTAAAAAACTTAAAATGGCAGCACCAGTATGTTATTTAGCTAGTTTTGCCGCTTTGTAACGTCAACATGACGTTATAAGGGTACGCTTTTCACTTTACGGCTACAAAAAAAGCGACTTTAAAAAGGAACTGCCGTTATAACGAGTGACGCTATAAAGGTAGAAATTATCATATAATTTAGCTTGGGAGGATCCCAGGATGACTTTATAGGGAGAGTGACTCTATAGGGAGAGACGCTATAAGGAGAGTCGACTGTAACCCTTTTAAAATTACAACCTACAGTGCGTGCATTTTTTACTGTGTAGCTAAAGTATATGCCAAATGAGCCTTAATAACATTTAACGCAAACAATATCTCCTGCGAAATGCGACTGCGTGGCGTGGTTAGAATAAAATTCTTCTCCCGAAATATTTTTTTACCGCATGCTTTGGTTAGATCATGAATAACCGGGTGGGCAGCTGATTATTGAGAATCCCGTGATCCCGTCACAAAATAACACGGAGAAAATATTGAAGTCCACTCCGCTCCAGTCCCGAACAAAACCTATTGAGGCTATCAACAATTAAATCGCATCATTCTAAAAGAGCATATTTTAAAGCACACTTGCAGTCGTTCAGTTCATAAAGTAGCGAACTGAACTGAACTAGCCCAAATTTTCATTGTTTTTGAATAAACTTGAACGAACTAGATAAATGCAAAATTTTGATTGAATGAATTTGAATTGAACTCAGCTAGGGTTCCCAGACGTCTCGGAATGCCCGGGACAGTCCTGGAATGACAAACTTTGTCCCGTGTCCCGGAAGGGTGTATTCCGGGACACGTGAATGTCCCGGAAACGGCAAGCTCAAAAACTGATGAAAATCATTAGTTTTTAAGAGAAAAATAAAATATTTCCTACTAGAGGAACTCGATTCAAACGAGAGCACCATTTGCTATGTACATTGAACTAATAAAACTATAAAAATGCGATTAAAAACGTAACAAAACCGCTTGAGCAGCAGGTAATCATTAAAATGGTATACGGTGGAAAAGGTTATCAATTCTAAAAATTGGTTACATCGAAATGGCAAAGATTACCAGAAACCTGCTAGGTTTCTAGCGTATATAACGACTTTATCTGTGTAGTATGAAGAATCTGAGTCTGTTAAATTTCACATGGAAAGGTCCATACATAAAAGGCTAGATAAAGCAGCTGCTAAAATCTGGAGACGATTTTCAAGATATTAGAAAAGAGGCGGCAAGCATTTATCACAATATTCAGCACAGTCACACTTACAATAGTTCGAGTCCTACTCATTCATCTACTCATCATTTTTTAACCGCGGACAATAATGAATTAAGACAATTAGATTTCTTTTTGGAAAATTAACATTACAATTTTCTTCAGACTGGATGGGCTTGAATATGTCCTACAAACTCCCATGTTAAAGCTGGAGGATCAATAATGGTCATAGTTTATATTATGTTTCCAATGCTCATTTTCATGTTTTACCAAAATGCCGAATATGCCTGCCCAGTAAGGCATTTTCAGGGCATTTACTGCGTTTTTATTTTTCAAGGCATTTTCAGGTGGCCAGGCATAAAACCCAGGGCATTTTCATTTTTGCAACCCTGAATATGAGTAACCGATACAACGATAAATTTTACGGAAGTAGCGCTAATCCAATTGTGAAAATTTACCCCGGAACAATAAGCGCTTCAACAGGAAGCTTAGAAGTTTTTGAAATCCCTGGAGACCTATTTAAGCAGACATTTTGCTCTCAGTGATATTGTTTTTCAAAATAGAACCACTAAATTTGAAATTAAAGGAATTCTTATTATCCTAGGCTAATTTACTAAATCTTGCACATGCACTTGTTATTAAATTAAACGAGAACCAACTGTACAATGAGTTTTGCTTATTTCGACAATGGTATAAGCTTTTGATTGTGATTAGGTCTATCGGTGCAAAGTGACCTGAGTTTTCTAAGAAAGAACAGTGTCCTGAACTATTTAAACTTGTATCGTTCGTGCTGTCAAGCCTCCGCTTAGCAACGCTTTTGCAGAAAGGTATTTCAGCCTAATGAAGAAAGTTTGGACAGCCGAGAGAAAATTAATGTCAACTGAACTTGTGAAGTCAGAGCTTCAAATCAGGCTTAATGTGCATTTCATGTTGTGATTTTTTTCTTTTTTGAATAAACCGGAAAACAAGAAACTTTTATTAGATGCCAAAAAGGCTGAAAAGCATCCTTAGGAATCATGTATACGTAAAACAATTTTAAAATTATTTTGTCCCGGAATGACGTTTCAAAAAAGTGGGAACCCTAAACTCAGCAGAACGTATTATGAATGTGAACGAACGTTCATCGTACGTTCAAGTATCACAAACTGAACTGAATTGAACTTAAGAGTCTAGAATTGAATATAAACTTTTACATTCGTGAACACAGCACGAATATGATCTGTCTCTAAATTGCATGACCATATATTTTATAGTTGTAATCTCAAAAACTTGCACGCTGGTTTTTGACTAATCATTTTAATGACATTAAATTACAAATCAAAAAAATAGCTATTTACAAGCAAGCCGGTATCATGCATTTAATAACGCATATTTGGCACAGTTTGGACGAAATCGTATGAAATAAAACGCGCAAAAATTGTAAGCATATTTGTATGATTTAGTAACTTGAAATAGCTTGGTTTTCTTAGATTGATCGTTTACCAGAAAGCTCAAAGTCAATACTGCTTTCAAAACAAGGGAGATTTGAAAGTAGTTACCTAATCAGTAATTTTAAAGTGCAACTTTAAACGCGTAATCTTATATGGAGAAATATCTACAATGGTTTTTATGGAATGGTCCGACTGTCCTAGTCATTGTATCTGTCCCGACATACTGTACTGTCCAGTCCGATTCGACTGGATTCCACTGTGCATTGAAACTAACTTGCGGAGTCGTCGGGAAAAACCGACATAGTCGATTTTTTTCAAAAAATTCGGTTGGCAGGTCCGCCGGGAAAAATCAACACAGTCGGAAATTTTTTTCGAATTATCCCAGGCGGGGTCGCCGGGAAAAATGCACGCAGTTGGAAAATTTCCACAAATTTGGCTGGTGGGGCCGCCGGGAAAAATCGACACAGTCGGAAAATTTCCAAAATTTGGCTGGCGGGGCCGCCGGCAAAAATCGAAACAGTCAGAATTGTTTTAGATTTATCCCGGAGGGGGTCGTCGGGGAAAATGGACGCAGTCAGAAAACTTCAAAAATTTACCTGGCGCGTCCGCCGGGAAAAATCGACACAGTAGGAAATTTTTTGGAATTATCCCTGGAGGGTCGCCGAGAAAAATAAACGCAGTCAGAAAATTTTCGCAACTTTGGGTTTATTCCATGGGAATGATATACTATTAGAATGTTATTCCCTGGGAGAGTTATTCACTTGGATATTATACCCTGGGAATCGTGTTCCCTGGGAATTGTATGCCCTGTGGATGGTATTCCCTATAAATGTTATTCCGTGGGAATGTTACTCCGTGGAAATGTTATTCCGTGGGAATGGTTTTCCGTGGGAATGGTTTTCCGTGGGAATGTTATTCCGTGGGAATGTTATTCCGTGGGAATGTTATTCCGTGGGAATGTTATTCCGTGGGATTGTTATTCCCTGGGATATTATACCCTGGGAAAGGTATTCACTGTGAAAGTTATTCCCGGGGAAAGGTTTTTTCCTAAAATGTTATTCCCTGGGATAATATACCTTGGAAATGGTATTCACCGGAAAAGTTATTCCCTGGGAATGTTATTCCCTGGGATATTATACCCTGGGAATGTTATTCCGTGGGATATTATACCCTGGGAATCGTATTCCGTGGGATATTAAACCGTGAGAATGTTATTCCCTGGGAATGTTATTCCCTGGGAATGATATTACCTAGGAATGTTATTCCCTGGGAATGTTATTCCCTGGGAATGTTATTCCCTGGGAATGGTATTCCCTGGGAATGTTATTCCCTGGGAATGTTATTCCCTGGGAATGTTATTTCCTGGGAATGTTATTCACTTGGATATTATACCCTGGGAATGGTGTTCCCTGGGAATTGTATGCCCTGTGGATGGTATTCCCTATGAATGTTATTCCGTGGGAATGTTACTCCGTGGGAATGTTATTCCAAGGGAATGGTTTTCCGTCGGAATGGTTTTCCGTGGGAATGTTATTCCCTGGGATTGTTATTCCCTGGGAATGTTATTCCCTGGGAATGTTATTCCCTGGGAATGTTATTACCTGGGAATGTTATTCCCTGGGATTGTTATGCCCTGGGAATGTTATTCCCTGGGAATGTTATTACCTGGGAATGTTATTCCCCGGGAATGTTATTCCCCGGGAATGTTATTCCGTGGGAATGTTATTCCGTGGGAATGTTATTCCGTGGGAATGTTATTCCGTGGGAATGGTATTCCCTGGGAATGTTTTCCCCTGGGAACATTATTCCCTGGGAATGTCATTTCCTGGGAATGTTATTCCCTGGGAATGTTATTCCCTGGGAATGTTAGTCCCTGGGCATGTTATTCCCAGGGAATGTTATTCCCTGGAAATGGTATTCCCTGGGTATGTTATTCCCAGGGAATGTTATTCTCTGGGAATGTTATTCCCTGGGAATGTTATTCCCTGGGAATGTTATTCCCTGGGAATGTTATTCCCTGGGAATGGTAATCCCTGGGCATGTTATTCCCTGGGCATGTTATTCCCTGTGAATGTTAATCCCTGGGCATGTTATTCCCAGGGAATGTTGTTCCCTGGGATAGTTATTCCCTGGCAATGTTATTCCCTGGGATAGTTATTCCCTGGGATAGTTATTCCCTGGGAATGTTATTCCCTGGGAATGTTATTCCCTGGGAATTGTATTCCCTGGGAATGTTATTCCCTGGGGATGTTTTTCCCTGGGAATATTATTCCCTGGGAATGGTATTCCCTGGGAATGTTATTCCCTGGGAATGTTTTTCCCTGGGAATATTATTCCCTGGGAATGTTATTCCCTGGGAATGTTATTCAGTGGGAATGTTATTCCCTGGGAATGTTATTCCCTGGGAATGTTATTCCCTGGGCATGTTATTCCCTGGGCATGTTATTCCCTGGGCATGTTATTCCCTGGGAATGGTATTCCCTGGGTATGTTATTCCCAGGGAATGTTATTCTCTGGGAATGGTATTCCCTGGGAATGTTATTCCCAGGGAATGTTATTCTCTGGGAATGGTATTCCCTGGGAATGTTATTCCCTGGGAATGTTATTTTCAGGGAATGTTATTCCCTGGGAATGTTATTCCCTGGGAATGTTATTCCCTGGGATAGTAATTCCCTGGGAATGTTATTCCCTGGGAATGTTATTCCCTGGGAATGTTATTCCCTGGGAATGTTATTCCCTGGGAATGTTATTCCCTGGGAATGTTATTCCCTGGGAATGTTATTCCCTGGGAATGTTATTCCCTGGGAATGTTATTCCCTGGGAATGTTATTCCCTGGGATTGTTATTCCCTGGGAATGTTATTCCCTGGGAATGGTATTCCCTGGGTATGTTATTCCCAGGGAATGGTATTCCCTGGGAATGTTATTCCCTGGGAATGTTATTCACTGGGAAAGTTATTCCCTGGGATAGTAATTCCCTGGGAATGTTTTTCCCTGGGAATGTTATTCCCTGGGAATTTTATTCCCTGGGAATGTTATTCCCTGGGAATGTTATTCCCTGGGATTGTTATTCCCTGGGAATGTTATTCTCTGGGCATGTTATTCCCTGGGAATGTTATTCCCTGGGAATGTTATTCTCTTGGAACGTGTTTCCCTAGGAATGGTAATCCCTGGGAATGTTATTCCCTGGGAATGTTCTTCCCTGGGACTATTATTCTCTGTCAATGTTATTCCCAGGGAATGTTATTCCCTGGTAATGGTATTCCCTGGGAATGTTTTTCCCTGGGAACATTATTCCCTGGGAATGTCATTTCCTGGGAATGTTATTCCCTGGGAATGTTATTCCCTGGGAATGTTAGTCCCTGGGCATGTTATTCCCAGGGAATGTTATTCCCTGGAAATGGTATTCCCTGGGTATGTTATTCCCAGGGAATGTTATTCTCTGGGAATGTTATTCCCTGGGAATGTTATTCCCTGGGAATGTTATTCCCTGGGAATGGTAATCCCTGGGCATGTTATTCTCTGGGCATGTTATTCCCTGTGAATGTTAATCCCTGGGCATGTTATTCCCTGGGAATGGTATTCCCTGGGAATGGTATTCCCTGGGAATGTAATTCCCTGGGTATGTTATTCCCAGGGAATGGTATTCCCTGGGATAGTTATTCCCAGGGAATGTTATTCCCAGGGAATGTTATTCCCTGGGATAGTTATTCCCTGGCAATGTTATTCCCTGGGATAGTTATTCCCTGGGATAGTTATTCCCTGGGATAGTTATTCCCTGGGAATGTTATTACCTGGGAATGTTATTCCCCGGGAATGTTATTCCCCGGGAATGTTATTCCGTGGGAATGTTATTCCGTGGGAATGTTATTCCGTGGGAATGTTATTCCGTGGGAATGGTATTCCCTGGGAATGTTTTTCCCTGGGAACATTATTCCCTGGGAATGTCATTTCCTGGGAATGTTATTCCCTGAGAATGTTATTCCCTGGGAATGTTAGTCCCTGGGCATGTTATTCCCAGGGAATGTTATTCCCTGGAAATGGTATTCCCGGGGTATGTTATTCCCAGGGAATGTTATTCTCTGGGAATGTTATTCCCTGGGAATGTTATTCCCTGGGAATGTTATTCCCTGGGAATGTTATTCCCTGGGAATGGTAATCCCTGGGCATGTTATTCCCTGGGCATGTTATTCCCTGTGAATGTTAATCCCTGGGCATGTTATTCCCAGGGAATGTTATTCCCTGGGATAGTTATTCCCTGGCAATGTTATTCCCTGGGATAGTTATTCCCTGGGATAGTTATTCCCTGGGAATGTTATTCCCTGGGAATGTTATTCCCTGGGAATTGTATTCCCTGGGAATGTTATTCCCTGGGGATGTTTTTCCCTGGGAATATTATTCCCTGGGAATGGTATTCCCTGGGAATGTTATTCCCTGGGAATGTTTTTCCCTGGGAATATTATTCCCTGGGAATGTTATTCCCTGGGAATGTTATTCAGTGGGAATGTTATTCCCTGGGAATGTTATTCCCTGGGCATGTTATTCCCTGGGCATGTTATTCCCTGGGCATGTTATTCCCTGGGAATGGTATTCCCTGGGTATGTTATTCCCAGGGAATGTTATTCTCTGGGAATGGTATTCCCTGGGAATGTTATTCCCTGGGAATGTTATTTTCAGGGAATGTTATTCCCTGGGAATGTTATTCCCTGGGAATGTTATTCCCTGGGATAGTAATTCCCTGGGAATGTTATTCCCTGGGAATGTTATTCCCTGGGAATGTTATTCCCTGGGAATGTTATTCCCTGGGAATGTTATTCCCTGGGAATGTTATTCCCTGGGAATGTTATTCCCTGGGAATGTTATTCCCTGGGAATGTTATTCCCTGGG
Organism: Allacma fusca; assembly: GCA_947179485.1. NCBI lineage: Eukaryota > Metazoa > Arthropoda > Collembola > Symphypleona > Sminthuridae > Allacma > Allacma fusca. The sequence continues at coordinate 93,896 of CAMXBY010000001.1, read as the reverse complement.
AATGTTATTCCCTGGGAATGTTATTCCCTGGGATTGTTATTCCCTGGGAATGTTATTCCCTGGGAATGGTATTCCCTGGGTATGTTATTCCCAGGGAATGTTATTCTCTGGGAATGGTATTCCCTGGGAATGTTATTCCCTGGGAATGTTATTCACTGGGAAAGTTATTCCCTGGGATAGTAATTCCCTGGGAATGTTTTTCCCTGGGAATGTTATTCCCTGGGAATTTTATTCCCTGGGAATGTTATTCCCTGGGAATGTTATTCCCTGGGATTGTTATTCCCTGGGAATGTTATTCTCTGGGCATGTTATTCCCTGGGAATGTTATTCCCTGGGAATGTTATTCTCTTGGAACGTGTTTCCCTAGGAATGGTAATCCCTGGGAATGTTATTCCCTGGGAATGTTCTTCCCTGGGACTATTATTCTCTGTCAATGTTATTCCCAGGGAATGTTATTCCCTGGTAATGGTATTCCCTGGGAATGTTTTTCCCTGGGAACATTAGTCCCTGGGAATGTCATTTCCTGGGAATGTTATTCCCTGGGAATGTTATTCCCTGGGAATGTTAGTCCCTGGGCATGTTATTCCCAGGGAATGTTATTCCCTGGAAATGGTATTCCCTGGGTATGTTATTCCCAGGGAATGTTATTCTCTGGGAATGTTTATCCCTGGGAATGTTATTCCCTGGGAATGTTATTCCCTGGGAATGGTAATCCCTGGGCATGTTATTCTCTGGGCATGTTATTCCCTGTGAATGTTAATCCCTAGGCATGTTATTCCCTGGGAATGGTATTCCCTGGGAATGGTATTCCCTGGGAATGTTATTCCCTGGGAATGTTATTCCCTGGGAATGTTATTCCATGGGAATGTTATTCCCTGGGAATGTTATTCCCTGGGAATGTTATTCTCTGGGAATGTGTTTCCCTAGGAATGGTATTCCCTGGGAATAGTATTCCCTGGGAATGTTTTTCCCTGGGAATATTATTCCCTGTCAATGTCATTCCCTGGGAATGTTATTCCCTGGGAATGGTATTCCCTGGGAATGTTTTTCCCTGGGAATATTATTCCCTGGGAATGTTATTTCCTGGGAATGTTATTCCCTGGGAATGTTATTCCCTGGGAATGTTATTCCCTGGGATAGTTATTCCCTGGGAATGTTATTCCCTGGGATAGTTATTACCTGGGGATAGTTATTCTCTGGGAATGTTTTTCCCTGGGAATGTTATTCCCTGGGAATGTTATTCCCTGGGAATGTTATTCCCTGGGAATGTTATTCCCTGGGAATGTTATTCCCTGGGAATGTTATTCCCTGGGAATGTTATTCCCTGGGAATGTAATTCCCTGGGAATGTTATTCCCTGGGAATGTTATTCCCTGGGAATGTTATTCCCTGGGAATGTTATTCCCTGGGAATGTTATTCCCTGGGAATGTAATTCCCTGGGAATGTTATTCCCTGGGAATGTTATTCCCTGGGAATGTTATCCCCTGGGAATGTTATTCCCTGGGAATGTTATCCCCTGGGAATGTTATTCCCTGGGAATGTTATTCCCTGGGAATGTTATTCCCTGGGAATGTTATTCCCTGGGAATGTTATTCCCTGGGAATGTTATTCCCTGGGAATGTTATTCCCTGGGAATGTTATTCCCTGGGAATGTTATTCCCTGGGAATGTTATTCCCTGGGAATGTTATTCCCTGGGAATGTTATTCCCTGGGAATGTTATTCCCTGGGAATGTTATTCCCTGGGAATGTTATTCCCTGGGAATGTTATTCCCTGGGAATGTTATTCCCTGGGAATGTTATTCCCTGGGAATGTTATTCCCTGGGAATGTTATTCCCTGGGAATGTTATTCCCTGGGAATGTTATTCCCTGGGAATGTTATTCCCTGGGAATGTTATTCCCTGGGAATGTTATTCCCTGGGAATGTTATTCCCTGGGAATGTTATTCCCTGGGAATGTTATTCCCTGGGAATGTTATTCCCTGGGAATGTTATTCCCTGGGAATGTTATTCCCTGGGAATGTTATTCCCTGGGATAGTTATTCCCTGGGAATGTTATTCCCTGGGATAGTTATTCCCTGAGATAGTTATTCCCTGGGAATGTTATTCCCTGGGAATGTTATTCCCTGGGAATGGTATTCCCTGGGAATGTTATTCCCTGGGAATATTATTCCCTGGGAATGTTATTCCCTGAGAATGTTATTCCGTGGGAATGTAATTTACAGGGAATGGTATTCCCTGGGAATGTTATTCCCTGGGAATGTTATTCCCTGGGAATGTTATTCTCTGGGATTGTTATTCCCTGGGAATGTTATTCTCTGGGCATGTTATTCCCTGGGAATGTTATTCCCTGGGAATGTTATTTCCTGGGAATGTTATTCCCTGGGAATGTTATTCCCTGGGAATGTTATTCCCTGGGAATTTTATTCCCTGGGAATGTTATTCCCTGGGAATGTTATTCCCTGGGAATGTTATTCCCTGGGAATGTTATTCCCTGGGAATGTTATTCCCTGGGAATGTTATTCCCTGGGAATGTTATTCCCTGGGAATGTTATTCCCTGGGATAGTTATTCCCTGGGAATGTTATTCCCTGGGAATGTTATTCTCTGGGAATGTGTTTCCCTAGGAATGGTATTCCCTGGGAATAGTATTCCCTGGGAATGTTTTTCCCTGGGAATATTATTCCCTGTCAATGTCATTCCCTGGGAATGTTATTCCCTGGGAATGGTATTCCCTGGGAATGTTTTTCCCTGGGAATATTATTCCCTGGGAATGTTATTTCCTGGGAATGTTATTCCCTGGGAATGTTATTCCCTGGGAATGTTATTCCCTGGGATAGTTATTCCCTGGGAATGTTATTCCCTGGGATAGTTATTACCTGGGGATAGTTATTCTCTGGGAATGTTTTTCCCTGGGAATGTTATTCCCTGGGAATGTTATTCCCTGGGAATGTTATTCCCTGGGAATGTTATTCCCTGGGAATGTTTTTCCCTGGGAATGTAATTCCCTGGGAATGTTATTCCCTGGGAATGTTATTCCCTGGGAATGTTATCCCCTGGGAATGTTATTCCCTGGGAATGTTATCCCCTGGGAATGTTATTCCCTGGGAATGTTATTCCCTGGGAATGTTATTCCCTGGGAATGTTATTCCCTGGGAATGTTATTCCCTGGGAATGTTATTCCCTGGGAATGTTATTCCCTGGGAATGTTATTCCCTGGGAATGTTATTCCCTGGGAATGTTATTCCCTGGGAATGTTATTCCCTGGGAATGTTATTCCCTGGGAATGTTATTCCCTGGGAATGTTATTCCCTGGGAATGTTATTCCCTGGGAATGTTATTCCCTGGGAATGTTATTCCCTGGGAATGTTATTCCCTGGGAATGTTATTCCCTGGGAATGTTATTCCCTGGGAATGTTATTCCCTGGGAATGTTATTCCCTGGGAATGTTATTCCCTGGGAATGTTATTCCCTGGGAATGTTATTCCCTGGGAATGTTATTCCCTGGGAATGTTATTCCCTGGGAATGTTATTCCCTGGGAATGTTATTCCCTGGGAATGTTATTCCCTGGGAATGGTATTCCCTGGGAATGTTATTCCCTGGGAATGTTATTCCCTGGGAATGGTATTCCCTGGGAATGTTATTCCCTGGGAATGTTATTCCCTGGGAATGTTATTCCCTGGGAATGTTATTCCCTGGGAATGTTATTCCCTGGGAATGGTATTCCCTGGGAATGTTATTCCCTGGGAATGTTATTCCCTGGGAATGTTATTCTCTGGGATTGTTATTCTCTGGGAATGTTATTCTCTGGGCATGTTATTCCCTGGGAATGTTATTCCCTGGGAATGTTATTCCCTGGGAATGTTATTTCCTGGGAATGTTATTCCCTGGGAATGTTATTCCCTGGGAATGTAATTCCCTGGGAATGTTATTCCCTGGGAATGTTATTCCCTGGGAATGTTATTCCCTGGGAATGTTATTCCCTGGGAATGTTATTTCCTGGGAATGTTATTCCCTGGGAATGTTATTCCCTGGGAATGTAATTCCCTGGGAATGTTATTCCCTGGGAATGTTATTCCCTGGGAATGTTATTCCCTGGGAATGTTATCCCCTGGGAATGTTATCCCCTGGGAATGTTATTCCCTGGGAATGTTATTCCCTGGGAATGTTATTCCCTGGGATAGTTATTCCCTGGGAATGTTATTCCCTGGGAATGTTATTCTCTGGGAATGTGTTTCCCTAGGAATGGTATTCCCTGGGAATAGTATTCCCTGGGAATGTTTTTCCCTGGGAATATTATTCCCTGTCAATGTCATTCCCTGGGAATGTTATTCCCTGGGAATGGTATTCCCTGGGAATGTTTTTCCCTGGGAATATTATTCCCTGGGAATGTTATTTCCTGGGAATGTTATTCCCTGGGAATGTTATTCCCTGGGAATGTTATTCCCTGGGATAGTTATTCCCTGGGAATGTTATTCCCTGGGATAGTTATTACCTGGGGATAGTTATTCTCTGGGAATGTTTTTCCCTGGGAATGTTATTCCCTGGGAATGTTATTCCCTGGGAATGTTATTCCCTGGGAATGTTATTCCCTGGGAATGTTTTTCCCTGGGAATGTAATTCCCTGGGAATGTTATTCCCTGGGAATGTTATTCCCTGGGAATGTTATCCCCTGGGAATGTTATTCCCTGGGAATGTTATCCCCTGGGAATGTTATTCCCTGGGAATGTTATTCCCTGGGAATGTTATTCCCTGGGAATGTTATTCCCTGGGAATGTTATTCCCTGGGAATGTTATTCCCTGGGAATGTTATTCCCTGGGAATGTTATTCCCTGGGAATGTTATTCCCTGGGAATGTTATTCCCTGGGAATGTTATTCCCTGGGAATGTTATTCCCTGGGAATGTTATTCCCTGGGAATGTTATTCCCTGGGAATGTTATTCCCTGGGAATGTTATTCCCTGGGAATGTTATTCCCTGGGAATGTTATTCCCTGGGAATGTTATTCCCTGGGAATGTTATTCCCTGGGAATGTTATTCCCTGGGAATGTTATTCCCTGGGAATGTTATTCCCTGGGAATGTTATTCCCTGGGAATGTTATTCCCTGGGAATGTTATTCCCTGGGAATGTTATTCCCTGGGAATGTTATTCCCTGGGAATGGTATTCCCTGGGAATGTTATTCCCTGGGAATGTTATTCCCTGGGAATGTTATTCCCTGGGAATGTTATTCCCTGGGAATGTTATTCCCTGGGAATGGTATTCCCTGGGAATGTTATTCCCTGGGAATGTTATTCCCTGGGAATGTTATTCTCTGGGATTGTTATTCTCTGGGAATGTTATTCTCTGGGCATGTTATTCCCTGGGAATGTTATTCCCTGGGAATGTTATTCCCTGGGAATGTTATTTCCTGGGAATGTTATTCCCTGGGAATGTTATTCCCTGGGAATGTAATTCCCTGGGAATGTTATTCCCTGGGAATGTTATTCCCTGGGAATGTTATTCCCTGGGAATGTTATTCCCTGGGAATGTTATTCCCTGGGAATGTTATTCCCTGGGAATGTTATTCCCTGGGAATGTTATTCCCTGGGAATGTTATTCCCTGGGAATGTTATTCCCTGGGAATGTTATTCCCTGGGAATGTTATTCCCTGGGAATGTTATTCCCTGGGAATGTTATTCCCTGGGAATATTATTCCCGGGGAATGTTATTCCCTGGGAATGTTATTCAGTGGGAATGTTATTCCCTGGGAATGTTATTCCCTGGGCATGTTATTCCCTGGGCATGTTATTCCCTGGGCATGTTATTCCCTGGGAATGGTATTCCCTGGGTATGTTATTCCCAGGGAATGTTATTCTCTGGGAATGGTATTCCCTGGGAATGTTATTCCCTGGGAATGTTATTTTCAGGGAATGTTATTCCCTGGGAATGTTATTCCCTGGGAATGTTATTCCCTGGGAATGTTATTCCCTGGGATAGTAATTCCCTGGGAATGTTATTCCCTGGGAATGTTATTCCCTGGGAATGTTATTCCCTGGGAATGTTATTCCCTGGGAATGTTATTCCCTGGGAATGTTATTCCCTGGGAATGTTATTCCCTGGGAATGTTATTCCCTGGGAATGTTATTCCCTGGGAATGTTATTCCCTGGGATTGTTATTCCCTGGGAATGTTATTCCCTGGGAATGGTATTCCCTGGGTATGTTATTCCCAGGGAATGTTATTCTCTGGGAATGGTATTCCCTGGGAATGTTATTCCCTGGGAATGTTATTCACTGGGAAAGTTATTCCCTGGGATAGTAATTCCCTGGGAATGTTTTTCCCTGGGAATGTTATTCCCTGGGAATTTTATTCCCTGGGAATGTTATTCCCTGGGAATGTTATTCCCTGGGATTGTTATTCCCTGGGAATGTTATTCTCTGGGCATGTTATTCCCTGGGAATGTTATTCCCTGGGAATGTTATTCTCTTGGAACGTGTTTCCCTAGGAATGGTAATCCCTGGGAATGTTATTCCCTGGGAATGTTCTTCCCTGGGACTATTATTCTCTGTCAATGTTATTCCCAGGGAATGTTATTCCCTGGTAATGGTATTCCCTGGGAATGTTTTTCCCTGGGAACATTAGTCCCTGGGAATGTCATTTCCTGGGAATGTTATTCCCTGGGAATGTTATTCCCTGGGAATGTTAGTCCCTGGGCATGTTATTCCCAGGGAATGTTATTCCCTGGAAATGGTATTCCCTGGGTATGTTATTCCCAGGGAATGTTATTCTCTGGGAATGTTTATCCCTGGGAATGTTATTCCCTGGGAATGTTATTCCCTGGGAATGGTAATCCCTGGGCATGTTATTCTCTGGGCATGTTATTCCCTGTGAATGTTAATCCCTAGGCATGTTATTCCCTGGGAATGGTATTCCCTGGGAATGGTATTCCCTGGGAATGTTATTCCCTGGGAATGTTATTCCCTGGGAATGTTATTCCATGGGAATGTTATTCCCTGGGAATGTTATTCCCTGGGAATGTTATTCTCTGGGAATGTGTTTCCCTAGGAATGGTATTCCCTGGGAATAGTATTCCCTGGGAATGTTTTTCCCTGGGAATATTATTCCCTGTCAATGTCATTCCCTGGGAATGTTATTCCCTGGGAATGGTATTCCCTGGGAATGTTTTTCCCTGGGAATGGTATTCCCTGGGAATGTTTTTCCCTGGGAATATTATTCCCTGGGAATGTTATTTCCTGGGAATGTTATTCCCTGGGAATGTTATTCCCTGGGAATGTTATTCCCTGGGATAGTTATTCCCTGGGAATGTTATTCCCTGGGATAGTTATTACCTGGGGATAGTTATTCTCTGGGAATGTTTTTCCCTGGGAATGTTATTCCCTGGGAATGTTATTCCCTGGGAATGTTATTCCCTGGGAATGTTATTCCCTGGGAATGTTATTCCCTGGGAATGTTATTCCCTGGGAATGTAATTCCCTGGGAATGTTATTCCCTGGGAATGTTATTCCCTGGGAATGTTATTCCCTGGGAATGTTATCCCCTGGGAATGTTATTCCCTGGGAATGTTATCCCCTGGGAATGTTATTCCCTGGGAATGTTATTCCCTGGGAATGTTATTCCCTGGGAATGTTATTCCCTGGGAATGTTATTCCCTGGGAATGTTATTCCCTGGGAATGTTATTCCCTGGGAATGTTATTCCCTGGGAATGTTATTCCCTGGGAATGTTATTCCCTGGGAATGTTATTCCCTGGGAATGTTATTCCCTGGGAATGTTATTCCCTGGGAATGTTATTCCCTGGGAATGTTATTCCCTGGGAATGTTATTCCCTGGGAATGTTATTCCCTGGGAATGTTATTCCCTGGGAATGTTATTCCCTGGGAATGTTATTCCCTGGGAATGTTATTCCCTGGGAATGTTATTCCCTGGGAATGTTATTCCCTGGGAATGTTATTCCCTGGGAATGTTATTCCCTGGGAATGTTATTCCCTGGGAATGTTATTCCCTGGGAATGTTATTCCCTGGGAATGTTATTCCCTGGGATAGTTATTCCCTGGGAATGTTATTCCCTGGGATAGTTATTCCCTGAGATAGTTATTCCCTGGGAATGTTATTCCCTGGGAATGTTATTCCCTGGGAATGGTATTCCCTGGGAATGTTATTCCCTGGGAATATTATTCCCTGGGAATGTTATTCCCTGAGAATGTTATTCCGTGGGAATGTAATTTACAGGGAATGGTATTCCCTGGGAATGTTATTCCCTGGGAATGTTATTCCCTGGGAATGTTATTCTCTGGGATTGTTATTCCCTGGGAATGTTATTCTCTGGGCATGTTATTCCCTGGGAATGTTATTCCCTGGGAATGTTATTTCCTGGGAATGTTATTCCCTGGGAATGTTATTCCCTGGGAATGTTATTCCCTGGGAATTTTATTCCCTGGGAATGTTATTCCCTGGGAATGTTATTCCCTGGGAATGTTATTCCCTGGGAATGTTATTCCCTGGGAATGTTATTCCCTGGGAATGTTATTCCCTGGGAATGTTATTCCCTGGGAATGTTATTCCCTGGGATAGTTATTCCCTGGGAATGTTATTCCCTGGGAATGTTATTCTCTGGGAATGTGTTTCCCTAGGAATGGTATTCCCTGGGAATAGTATTCCCTGGGAATGTTTTTCCCTGGGAATATTATTCCCTGTCAATGTCATTCCCTGGGAATGTTATTCCCTGGGAATGGTATTCCCTGGGAATGTTTTTCCCTGGGAATATTATTCCCTGGGAATGTTATTTCCTGGGAATGTTATTCCCTGGGAATGTTATTCCCTGGGAATGTTATTCCCTGGGATAGTTATTCCCTGGGAATGTTATTCCCTGGGATAGTTATTACCTGGGGATAGTTATTCTCTGGGAATGTTTTTCCCTGGGAATGTTATTCCCTGGGAATGTTATTCCCTGGGAATGTTATTCCCTGGGAATGTTATTCCCTGGGAATGTTTTTCCCTGGGAATGTAATTCCCTGGGAATGTTATTCCCTGGGAATGTTATTCCCTGGGAATGTTATCCCCTGGGAATGTTATTCCCTGGGAATGTTATCCCCTGGGAATGTTATTCCCTGGGAATGTTATTCCCTGGGAATGTTATTCCCTGGGAATGTTATTCCCTGGGAATGTTATTCCCTGGGAATGTTATTCCCTGGGAATGTTATTCCCTGGGAATGTTATTCCCTGGGAATGTTATTCCCTGGGAATGTTATTCCCTGGGAATGTTATTCCCTGGGAATGTTATTCCCTGGGAATGTTATTCCCTGGGAATGTTATTCCCTGGGAATGTTATTCCCTGGGAATGTTATTCCCTGGGAATGTTATTCCCTGGGAATGTTATTCCCTGGGAATGTTATTCCCTGGGAATGTTATTCCCTGGGAATGTTATTCCCTGGGAATGTTATTCCCTGGGAATGTTATTCCCTGGGAATGTTATTCCCTGGGAATGTTATTCCCTGGGAATGTTATTCCCTGGGAATGTTATTCCCTGGGAATGTTATTCCCTGGGAATGTTATTCCCTGGGAATGTTATTCCCTGGGAATGTTATTCCCTGGGAATGTTATTCCCTGGGAATGGTATTCCCTGGGAATGTTATTCCCTGGGAATGTTATTCCCTGGGAATGTTATTCCCTGGGAATGTTATTCCCTGGGAATGTTATTCCCTGGGAATGGTATTCCCTGGGAATGTTATTCCCTGGGAATGTTATTCCCTGGGAATGTTATTCTCTGGGATTGTTATTCTCTGGGAATGTTATTCTCTGGGCATGTTATTCCCTGGGAATGTTATTCCCTGGGAATGTTATTCCCTGGGAATGTTATTTCCTGGGAATGTTATTCCCTGGGAATGTTATTCCCTGGGAATGTAATTCCCTGGGAATGTTATTCCCTGGGAATGTTATTCCCTGGGAATGTTATTCCCTGGGAATGTTATTTCCTGGGAATGTTATTCCCTGGGAATGTTATTCCCTGGGAATGTAATTCCCTGGGAATGTTATTCCCTGGGAATGTTATTCCCTGGGAATGTTATTCCCTGGGAATGTTATCCCCTGGGAATGTTATCCCCTGGGAATGTTATTCCCTGGGAATGTTATTCCCTGGGAATGTTATTCCCTGGGATAGTTATTCCCTGGGAATGTTATTCCCTGGGAATGTTATTCTCTGGGAATGTGTTTCCCTAGGAATGGTATTCCCTGGGAATAGTATTCCCTGGGAATGTTTTTCCCTGGGAATATTATTCCCTGTCAATGTCATTCCCTGGGAATGTTATTCCCTGGGAATGGTATTCCCTGGGAATGTTTTTCCCTGGGAATATTATTCCCTGGGAATGTTATTTCCTGGGAATGTTATTCCCTGGGAATGTTATTCCCTGGGAATGTTATTCCCTGGGATAGTTATTCCCTGGGAATGTTATTCCCTGGGATAGTTATTACCTGGGGATAGTTATTCTCTGGGAATGTTTTTCCCTGGGAATGTTATTCCCTGGGAATGTTATTCCCTGGGAATGTTATTCCCTGGGAATGTTATTCCCTGGGAATGTTTTTCCCTGGGAATGTAATTCCCTGGGAATGTTATTCCCTGGGAATGTTATTCCCTGGGAATGTTATCCCCTGGGAATGTTATTCCCTGGGAATGTTATCCCCTGGGAATGTTATTCCCTGGGAATGTTATTCCCTGGGAATGTTATTCCCTGGGAATGTTATTCCCTGGGAATGTTATTCCCTGGGAATGTTATTCCCTGGGAATGTTATTCCCTGGGAATGTTATTCCCTGGGAATGTTATTCCCTGGGAATGTTATTCCCTGGGAATGTTATTCCCTGGGAATGTTATTCCCTGGGAATGTTATTCCCTGGGAATGTTATTCCCTGGGAATGTTATTCCCTGGGAATGTTATTCCCTGGGAATGTTATTCCCTGGGAATGTTATTCCCTGGGAATGTTATTCCCTGGGAATGTTATTCCCTGGGAATGTTATTCCCTGGGAATGTTATTCCCTGGGAATGTTATTCCCTGGGAATGTTATTCCCTGGGAATGTTATTCCCTGGGAATGTTATTCCCTGGGAATGTTATTCCCTGGGAATGTTATTCCCTGGGAATGTTATTCCCTGGGAATGTTATTCCCTGGGAATGTTATTCCCTGGGAATGTTATTCCCTGGGAATGTTATTCCCTGGGAATGTTATTCCCTGGGAATGTTATTCCCTGGGAATGTTATTCCCTGGGAATGTTATTCCCTGGGAATGTTATTCCCTGGGAATGTTATTCCCTGGGAATGTTATTCCCTGGGAATGTTATTCCCTGGGAATGTTATTCCCTGGGAATGTTATTCCCTGGGAATGTTATTCCCTGGGAATGTTATTCCCTGGGAATGTTATTCCCTGGGAATGTTATTCCCTGGGAATGTTATTCCCTGGGAATGTTATTCCCTGGGAATGTTATTCCCTGGGATAGTTATTCCCTGGGAATGTTATTCCCTGGGAATGTTATTCCCTGGGAATGTTATTCCCTGGGAATGTTATTCCCTGGGAATGTTATTCCCTGGGAATGTTATTCCCTGGGAATGTTATTCCCTGGGAATGTTATTCCCTGGGAATGTTATTCCCTGGGAATGTTATTCCCTGGGATAGTTATTCCCTGGGAATGTTATTCCCTGGGATAGTTATTCCCTGAGATAGTTATTCCCTGGGAATGTTATTCCCTGGGAATGTTATTCCCTGGGAATGTTATTCCCTGGGAATGGTATTCCCTGGGAATGTTATTCCCTGGGAATATTATTCCCTGGGAATGTTATTCCCTGAGAATGTTATTCCGTGGGAATGTAATTTACAGGGAATGGTATTCCCTGGGAATGTTATTCCCTGGGAATGTTATTCCCTGGGAATGTTATTCTCTGGGATTGTTATTCCCTGGGAATGTTATTCTCTGGGCATGTTATTCCCTGGGAATGTTATTCCCTGGGAATGTTATTTCCTGGGAATGTTATTCCCTGGGAATGTTATTCCCTGGGAATGTTATTCCCTGGGAATGTTATTCCCTGGGAATGTTATTCCCTGGGAATGTTATTCCCTGGGAATGTTATTCCCTGGGAATGTTATTCCCTGGGAATGTTATTCCCTGGGAATGTTATTCCCTGGGAATGTTATTCCCTGGGATAGTTATTCCCTGGGAATGTTATTCCCTGGGATAGTTATTCCCTGGGATAGTTATTCCCTGAGATAGTTATTCCCTGGGAATGTTATTCCCTGGGAATGTTATTCCCTGGGAATGGTATTCCCTGGGAATGTTATTCCCTGGGAATATTATTCCCTGGGAATGTTATTCCCTGAGAATGTTATTCCGTGGGAATGTAATTTACAGGGAATGGTATTCCCTGGGAATGTTATTCCCTGGGAATGTTATTCCCTGGGAATGTTATTCTCTGGGATTGTTATTCCCTGGGAATGTTATTCTCTGGGCATGTTATTCCCTGGGAATGTTATTCCCTGGGAATGTTATTTCCTGGGAATGTTATTCCCTGGGAATGTTATTCCCTGGGAATGTTATTCCCTGGGAATGTTATTCCCTGGGAATGTTATTCCCTGGGAATGTTATTCCCTGGGATAGTTATTACCTGGCGATAGTTCTTCCCTGGGAATGTTATTCCCTGGGAATGTTATTCCCTGGGAATGTTATTCCCTGGGAATGTTATTCCCTGGGAATGTTATTCCCTGGGAATGTTATTCCCTGGGAATGTTATTCCCTGGGAATGTTATTCCCTGGGAATGTTATTCCCTGGGAATGTTATTCCCTGGGAATGTTATTCCCTGGGAATGTTATTCCCTGGGAATGTTATTCCCTGGGAATGTTATTCCCTGGGAATGTTATTCCCTGGGAATGTTATTCCCTGGGATAGTTATTCCCTGGGAATGTTATTCCCTGGGATAGTTATTCCCTGAGATAGTTATTCCCTGGGAATGTTATTCCCTGGGAATGTTATTCCCTGGGAATGTTATTCCCTGGGAATGGTATTCCCTGGGAATGTTATTCCCTGGGAATATTATTCCCTGGGAATGTTATTCCCTGAGAATGTTATTCCGTGGGAATGTAATTTACAGGGAATGGTATTCCCTGGGAATGTTATTCCCTGGGAATGTTATTCCCTGGGAATGTTATTCTCTGGGATTGTTATTCCCTGGGAATGTTATTCTCTGGGCATGTTATTCCCTGGGAATGTTATTCCCTGGGAATGTTATTTCCTGGGAATGTTATTCCCTGGGAATGTTATTCCCTGGGAATGTTATTCCCTGGGAATGTTATTCCCTGGGAATGTTATTCCCTGGGAATGTTATTCCCTGGGAATGTTATTCCCTGGGAATGTTATTCCCTGGGAATGTTATTCCCTGGGAATGTTATTCCCTGGGAATGTTATTCCCTGGGAATGTTATTCCCTGGGATAGTTATTCCCTGGGAATGTTATTCCCTGGGATAGTTATTCCCTGGGATAGTTATTCCCTGAGATAGTTATTCCCTGGGAATGTTATTCCCTGGGAATGTTATTCCCTGGGAATGGTATTCCCTGGGAATGTTATTCCCTGGGAATATTATTCCCTGGGAATGTTATTCCCTGAGAATGTTATTCCGTGGGAATGTAATTTACACGGAATGGTATTCCCTGGGAATGTTATTCCCTGGGAATGTTATTCCCTGGGAATGTTATTCTCTGGGATTGTTATTCCCTGGGAATGTTATTCTCTGGGCATGTTATTCCCTGGGAATGTTATTCCCTGGGAATGTTATTTCCTGGGAATGTTATTCCCTGGGAATGTTATTCCCTGGGAATGTTATTCCCTGGGAATGTTATTCCCTGGGAATGTTATTCCCTGGGAATGTTATTCCCTGGGATAGTTATTACCTGGCGATAGTTCTTCCCTGGGAATGTTATTCCCTGGGAATGTTATTCCCTGGGAATGTTATTCCCTGGGAATGTTATTCCCTGGGAATGTTATTCCCTGGGAATGTTATTCCCTGGGAATGTTATTCCCTGGGAATGTTATTCCCTGGGAATGTTATTCCCTGGGAATGTTATTCCCTGGGAATGTTATTCCCTGGGAATGTTATTCCCTGGGAATGTTATTCCCTGGGAATGTTATTCCCTGGGAATGTTATTCCCTGGGAATGTTATTCCCTGGGAATGTTATTCCCTGGGAATGTTATCCCCTGGGAATGTTATTCCCTGGGAATGTTATCCCCTGGGAATGTTATTCCCTGGGAATGTTATCCCCTGGGAATGTTATTCCCTGGGAATGTTATTCCCTGGGAATGTTATTCCCTGGGAATGTTAATCACTGGGAATGTTATTCCCTGGGAATGTTATTCCCTGGGAATGTTATTCCCTGGGAATGTTAATCACTGGGCATGTTATTCCCTGGGAATGTTATTCCCTGGGAATGTTATTCCCTGGGAATGTTAATCACTGGGCATGTTATTCCCTGGGAATGGTATTCCCTGGGTATGTTATTCCCAGGGAATGTTATTCCCTGGGATAGTTATTCTCTGGGAATGTGTTTCCCTGGGATATTTATTCTCTGGGAATGTGTTTCCCTGGGATAGTTATTCCCTGGGAATGTTATTCTCTGGGAATGTTATTTCCTGGGAATTTTATTCCCTGGGAATGTTATTCCATGGGAATGTTATTCCTTGGGAATGGTATTCCCTGGGAATGTTATTCTCTGGGAATGTGTTTCCCTAGGAATGGTATTCCCTGGGAATAGTATACCCTGGGAATGTTTTTCCCTGGGAATATTATTCCCTGTCAATGTCATTCCCTGGGAATGTTATTCCCTGGGAATGGTATTCCCTGGGAATGTTTTTCCCTGGGAATATTATTCCCTGGGAATGTTATTTCCTGGGAATGTTATTCCCTGGGAATGTTATTCCCTGGGAATGTTATTCCCTGGGAATGTTAATCACTGGGCATGTTATTCCCTGGGCATGTTATCCCCTGGGAATGTTATTCCCTGGGAATGGTATTCCCTGGGTATGTTATTCCCTGGGAATGTTATTCCCTGGGAATGGTATTCTCTGGGAATGTTATTCCCTGGGAATGTTATTCCCTGGGAATGTTATTCCCTGGAAATGGTATTCCCTGGGAATGTTATTCCCTGGGAATGTTATTCCCTGGGAATGTTATTCCCTGGGAATGTTATTCCCAGGGAATGTTATTCCCTGGGAATGTTATTCCCTGGGAATGTTATTCCCTGGGATAGTTATTCCCTGGGAATGTTATTCCCTGGGATAGTTATTACCTGGGGATAGTTATTCTCTGGGAATGTTTTTCCCTGGGAATGTTATTCCCTGGGAATGTTATTCCCTGGGAATGTTATTCCCTGGGAATGTTATTCCCTGGGAATGTTATTCCCTGGGAATGTAATTCCCTGGGAATGTTATTCCCTGGGAATGTTATCCCCTGGGAATGTTATTCCCTGGGAATGTTATTCCCTGGGAATGTTATTCCCTGGGAATGTTATTCCCTGGGAATGTTATTCCCTGGGAATGTTATTCCCTGGGAATGTTATTCCCTGGGAATGTTATTCCCTGGGAATGTTATTCCCTGGGAATGTTATTCCCTGGGAATGTTATTCCCTGGGAATGTTATTCCCTGGGAATGTTATTCCCTGGGAATGTTATTCCCTGGGAATGTTATTCCCTGGGAATGTTATTCCCTGGGAATGTTATTCCCTGGGAATGTTATTCCCTGGGAATGTTATTCCCTGGGAATGTTATTCCCTGGGAATGTTATTCCCTGGGAATGTTATTCCCTGGGAATGATATTCCCTGGGAATGTTATTCCCTGGGAATGTTATTCCCTGGGAATGTTATTCCCTGGGAATGTTATTCCCTGGGAATGTTATTCCCTGGGAATGTTATTCCCTGGGAATGTTATTCCCTGGGAATGTTATTCCCTGGGAATGTTATTCCCTGGGAATGTTATTCCCTGGGAATGTTATTCCCTGGGAATGTTATTCCCCGGGAATGTTATTCCCTGGGAATGTTATTCCCTGGGAATGTTATTCCCTGGGAATGTTATTCCCTGGGAATGTTATTCCCTGGGAATGTTATTCCCTGGGAATGTTATTCCCTGGGAATGTTATTCCCTGGGAA
This sequence comes from Allacma fusca, assembly GCA_947179485.1. NCBI lineage: Eukaryota > Metazoa > Arthropoda > Collembola > Symphypleona > Sminthuridae > Allacma > Allacma fusca. The sequence goes on along the minus strand of CAMXBY010000001.1, from coordinate 77,725 downwards.
TGTTATTCCCTGGGAATGTTATTCCCTGGGAATGTTATTCCCTGGGAATGTTATTCCCTGGGAATGTTATTCCCTGGGAATGTTATTCCCTGGGAATGTTATTCCCTGGGAATGTTATTCCCTGGGAATGTTATTCCCTGGGAATGTTATTCCCTGGGAATGTTATTCCCTGGGAATGTTATTCCCTGGGAATGTTATTCCCTGGGAATGTTATTCCCTGGGAATGTTATTCCCTGGGAATGTTATTCCCTGGGAATGTTATTCCCTGGGAATGTTATTCCCTGGGAATGTTATTCCCTGGGAATGTTATTCCCTGGGAATGTTATTCCCTGGGAATGTTATTCCCTGGGAATGTTATTCCCTGGGAATGTTATTCCCTGGGAATGTTATTCCCTGGGAATGTTATTCGCTGGGATAGTTATTCCCTGGGAATGTTATTCCCTGGGATAGTTATTCCCTGAGATAGTTATTCCCTGGGAATGTTATTCCCTGGGAATGTTATTCCCTGGGAATGTTATTCCCTGGGAATGGTATTCCCTGGGAATGTTATTCCCTGGGAATATTATTCCCTGGGAATGTTATTCCCTGAGAATGTTATTCCGTGGGAATGTAATTTACAGGGAATGGTATTCCCTGGGAATGTTATTCCCTGGGAATGTTATTCCCTGGGAATGTTATTCTCTGGGATTGTTATTCCCTGGGAATGTTATTCTCTGGGCATGTTATTCCCTGGGAATGTTATTCCCTGGGAATGTTATTTCCTGGGAATGTTATTCCCTGGGAATGTTATTCCCTGGGAATTTTATTCCCTGGGAATGTTATTCCCTGGGAATGTTATTCCCTGGGAATGTTATTCCCTGGGAATGTTATTCCCTGGGAATGTTATTCCCTGGGAATGTTATTCCCTGGGAATGTTATTCCCTGGGAATGTTATTCCCTGGGATAGTTATTCCCTGGGAATGTTATTCCCTGGGATAGTTATTCCCTGGGATAGTTATTCCCTGAGATAGTTATTCCCTGGGAATGTTATTCCCTGGGAATGTTATTCCCTGGGAATGGTATTCCCTGGGAATGTTATTCCCTGGGAATATTATTCCCTGGGAATGTTATTCCCTGAGAATGTTATTCCGTGGGAATGTAATTTACAGGGAATGGTATTCCCTGGGAATGTTATTCCCTGGGAATGTTATTCCCTGGGAATGTTATTCTCTGGGATTGTTATTCCCTGGGAATGTTATTCTCTGGGCATGTTATTCCCTGGGAATGTTATTCCCTGGGAATGTTATTCCCTGGGAATGTTATTTCCTGGGAATGTTATTCCCTGGGAATGTTATTCCCTGGGAATGTTATTCCCTGGGAATGTTATTCCCTGGGAATGTTATTCCCTGGGAATGTTATTCCCTGGGATAGTTATTACCTGGCGATAGTTCTTCCCTGGGAATGTTATTCCCTGGGAATGTTATTCCCTGGGAATGTTATTCCCTGGGAATGTTATTCCCTGGGAATGTTATTCCCTGGGAATGTTATTCCCTGGGAATGTTATTCCCTGGGAATGTTATTCCCTGGGAATGTTATTCCCTGGGAATGTTATTCCCTGGGAATGTTATTCCCTGGGAATGTTATTCCCTGGGAATGTTATTCCCTGGGAATGTTATTCCCTGGGAATGTTATTCCCTGGGAATGTTATTCCCTGGGAATGTTATTCCCTGGGAATGTTATTCCCTGGGAATGTTATTCCCTGGGAATGTTATTCCCTGGGAATGTTATTCCCTGGGAATGTAATTCCCTGGGAATGTTATTCCCTGGGAATGTTATCCCCTGGGAATGTTATTCCCTGGGAATGTTATTCCCTGGGAATGTTATTCCCTGGGAATGTTATTCCCTGGGAATGTTATTCCCTGGGAATGTTATTCCCTGGGAATGTTATTCCCTGGGAATGTTATTCCCTGGGAATGTTATTCCCTGGGAATGTTATTCCCTGGGAATGTTATTCCCTGGGAATGTTATTCCCTGGGAATGTTATTCCCTGGGAATGTTATTCCCTGGGAATGTTATTCCCTGGGAATGTTATTCCCTGGGAATGTTATTCCCTGGGAATGTTATTCCCTGGGAATGTTATTCCCTGGGAATGTTATTCCCTGGGAATGTTATTCCCTGGGAATGTTATTCCCTGGGAATGATATTCCCTGGGAATGTTATTCCCTGGGAATGTTATTCCCTGGGAATGTTATTCCCTGGGAATGTTATTCCCTGGGAATGTTATTCCCTGGGAATGTTATTCCCTGGGAATGTTATTCCCTGGGAATGTTATTCCCTGGGAATGTTATTCCCTGGGAATGTTATTCCCTGGGAATGTTATTCCCTGGGAATGTTATTCCCCGGGAATGTTATTCCCTGGGAATGTTATTCCCTGGGAATGTTATTCCCTGGGAATGTTATTCCCTGGGAATGTTATTCCCTGGGAATGTTATTCCCTGGGAATGTTATTCCCTGGGAATGTTATTCCCTGGGAATGTTATTCCCTGGGAATGTTATTCCCTGGGAATGTTATTCCCTGGGAATGTTATTCCCTGGGAATGTTATTCCCTGGGAATGTTATTCCCTGGGAATGTTATTCCCTGGGAATGTTATTCCCTGGGAATGTTATTCCCTGGGAATGTTATTCCCTGGGAATGTTATTCCCTGGGAATGTTATTCCCTGGGAATGTTATTCCCTGGGAATGTTATTCCCTGGGAATGTTATTCCCTGGGAATGTTATTCCCTGGGAATGTTATTCCCTGGGAATGTTATTCCCTGGGAATGTTATTCCCTGGGAATGTTATTCCCTGGGAATGTTATTCCCTGGGAATGTTATTCCCTGGGAATGTTATTCCCTGGGAATGTTATTCCCTGGGAATGTTATTCCCTGGGAATGTTATTCGCTGGGATAGTTATTCCCTGGGAATGTTATTCCCTGGGATAGTTATTCCCTGAGATAGTTATTCCCTGGGAATGTTATTCCCTGGGAATGTTATTCCCTGGGAATGTTATTCCCTGGGAATGGTATTCCCTGGGAATGTTATTCCCTGGGAATATTATTCCCTGGGAATGTTATTCCCTGAGAATGTTATTCCGTGGGAATGTAATTTACAGGGAATGGTATTCCCTGGGAATGTTATTCCCTGGGAATGTTATTCCCTGGGAATGTTATTCTCTGGGATTGTTATTCCCTGGGAATGTTATTCTCTGGGCATGTTATTCCCTGGGAATGTTATTCCCTGGGAATGTTATTTCCTGGGAATGTTATTCCCTGGGAATGTTATTCCCTGGGAATTTTATTCCCTGGGAATGTTATTCCCTGGGAATGTTATTCCCTGGGAATGTTATTCCCTGGGAATGTTATTCCCTGGGAATGTTATTCCCTGGGAATGTTATTCCCTGGGAATGTTATTCCCTGGGAATGTTATTCCCTGGGATAGTTATTCCCTGGGAATGTTATTCCCTGGGATAGTTATTCCCTGGGATAGTTATTCCCTGAGATAGTTATTCCCTGGGAATGTTATTCCCTGGGAATGTTATTCCCTGGGAATGGTATTCCCTGGGAATGTTATTCCCTGGGAATATTATTCCCTGGGAATGTTATTCCCTGAGAATGTTATTCCGTGGGAATGTAATTTACAGGGAATGGTATTCCCTGGGAATGTTATTCCCTGGGAATGTTATTCCCTGGGAATGTTATTCACTGGGATTGTTATTCCCTGGGAATGTTATTCTCTGGGCATGTTATTCCCTGGGAATGTTATTCCCTGGGAATGTTATTCCCTGGGAATGTTATTTCCTGGGAATGTTATTCCCTGGGAATGTTATTCCCTGGGAATGTTATTCCCTGGGAATGTTATTCCCTGGGAATGTTATTCCCTGGGAATGTTATTCCCTGGGATAGTTATTACCTGGCGATAGTTCTTCCCTGGGAATGTTATTCCCTGGGAATGTTATTCCCTGGGAATGTTATTCCCTGGGAATGTTATTCCCTGGGAATGTTATTCCCTGGGAATGTTATTCCCTGGGAATGTTATTCCCTGGGAATGTTATTCCCTGGGAATGTTATTCCCTGGGAATGTTATTCCCTGGGAATGTTATTCCCTGGGAATGTTATTCCCTGGGAATGTTATTCCCTGGGAATGTTATTCCCTGGGAATGTTATTCCCTGGGAATGTTATTCCCTGGGAATGTTATTCCCTGGGAATGTTATTCCCTGGGAATGTTATTCCCTGGGAATGTTATTCCCTGGGAATGTTATTCCCTGGGAATGTTATCCCCTGGGAATGTTATTCCCTGGGAATGTTATCCCCTGGGAATGTTATTCCCTGGGAATGTTATCCCCTGGGAATGTTATTCCCTGGGAATGTTATTCCCTGGGAATGTTATTCCCTGGGAATGTTAATCACTGGGAATGTTATTCCCTGGGAATGTTATTCCCTGGGAATGTTATTCCCTGGGAATGTTATTCCCTGGGAATGTTATTCCCTGGGAATGTTATTCCCTGGGAATGTTATTCCCTGGGAATGTTATTCCCTGGGAATGTTATTCCCTGGGAATGTTATTCCCTGGGAATGTTAATCACTGGGCATGTTATTCCCTGGGAATGTTATTCCCTGGGAATGTTATTCCCTGGGAATGTTAATCACTGGGCATGTTATTCCCTGGGAATGGTATTCCCTGGGTATGTTATTCCCAGGGAATGTTATTCCCTGGGATAGTTATTCTCTGGGAATGTGTTTCCCTGGGATAGTTATTCTCTGGGAATGTGTTTCCCTGGGATAGTTATTCCCTGGGAATGTTATTCTCTGGGAATGTTATTTCCTGGGAATTTTATTCCCTGGGAATGTTATTCCATGGGAATGTTATTCCTTGGGAATGGTATTCCCTGGGAATGTTATTCTCTGGGAATGTGTTTCCCTAGGAATGGTATTCCCTGGGAATAGTATACCCTGGGAATGTTTTTCCCTGGGAATATTATTCCCTGTCAATGTCATTCCCTGGGAATGTTATTCCCTGGGAATGGTATTCCCTGGGAATGTTTTTCCCTGGGAATATTATTCCCTGGGAATGTTATTTCCTGGGAATGTTATTCCCTGGGAATGTTATTCCCTGGGAATGTTAATCACTGGGCATGTTATTCCCTGGGCATGTTATCCCCTGGGAATGTTATTCCCTGGGAATGGTATTCCCTGGGTATGTTATTCCCTGGGAATGTTATTCCCTGGGAATGGTATTCTCTGGGAATGTTATTCCCTGGGAATGTTATTCCCTGGGAATGTTATTCCCTGGAAATGGTATTCCCTGGGAATGTTATTCCCTGGGAATGTTATTCCCTGGGAATGTTATTCCCTGGGAATGTTATTCCCTGGGAATGTTATTCCCTGGGAATGTTATTCCCTGGGAATGTTATTCCCTGGGAATGTTATTCCCTGGGAATGTTATTCCCTGGGAATGTTATTCCCTGGGAATGTTATTCCCTGGGAATGTTATTCCCTGGGAATGTTATTCCCTGGGATAGTTATTCTCTGGGAATGTGTTTCCCTGGGATAGTTATTCTCTGGGAATGTGTTTCCCTGGGATAGTTATTCCCTGGGAATGTTATTCTCTGGGAATGTAATTCCCTGGGAATGTAATTCCCTGGGAATGTTATTCCATGGGAATGTTATTCCCTGGGAATGTTATTCCCTGGGAATGTTATTCTCTGGGAATGTGTTTCCCTAGGAATGGTATTCCCTGGGAATAGTATTCCCTGGGAATGTTTTTCCCTGGGAATATTATTCCCTGTCAATGTCATTCCCTGGGAATGTTATCCCCTGGGAATGTTATTCCCTGGGAATGTTATCCCCTGGGAATGTTATTCCCTGGGAATGTTATTCCCTGGGAATGTTATTCCCTGGGAATGTTATTCCCTGGGAATGTTAATCACTGGGAATGTTATTCCCTGGGAATGTTATTCCCTGGGAATGTTATTCCCTGGGAATGTTATTCCCTGGGAATGTTATTCCCTGGGAATGTTATTCCCTGGGAATGTTATTCCCTGGGAATGTTATTCCCTGGGAATGTTATTCCCTGGGAATGTTATTCCCTGGGAATGTTATTCCCTGGGAATGTTATTCCCTGGGAATGTTAATCACTGGGCATGTTATTCCCTGGGAATGTTATTCCCTGGGAATGTTATTCCCTGGGAATGTTAATCACTGGGCATGTTATTCCCTGGGAATGGTATTCCCTGGGTATGTTATTCCCAGGGAATGTTATTCCCTGGGATAGTTATTCTCTGGGAATGTGTTTCCCTGGGATAGTTATTCTCTGGGAATGTGTTTCCCTGGGATAGTTATTCCCTGGGAATGTTATTCTCTGGGAATGTTATTTCCTGGGAATTTTATTCCCTGGGAATGTTATTCCATGGGAATGTTATTCCTTGGGAATGGTATTCCCTGGGAATGTTATTCTCTGGGAATGTGTTTCCCTAGGAATGGTATTCCCTGGGAATAGTATACCCTGGGAATGTTTTTCCCTGGGAATATTATTCCCTGTCAATGTCATTCCCTGGGAATGTTATTCCCTGGGAATGGTATTCCCTGGGAATGTTTTTCCCTGGGAATATTATTCCCTGGGAATGTTATTTCCTGGGAATGTTATTCCCTGGGAATGTTATTCCCTGGGAATGTTAATCACTGGGCATGTTATTCCCTGGGCATGTTATCCCCTGGGAATGTTATTCCCTGGGAATGGTATTCCCTGGGTATGTTATTCCCTGGGAATGTTATTCCCTGGGAATGGTATTCTCTGGGAATGTTATTCCCTGGGAATGTTATTCCCTGGGAATGTTATTCCCTGGAAATGGTATTCCCTGGGAATGTTATTCCCTGGGAATGTTATTCCCTGGGAATGTTATTCCCTGGGAATGTTATTCCCTGGGAATGTTATTCCCTGGGAATGTTATTCCCTGGGAATGTTATTCCCTGGGAATGTTATTCCCTGGGAATGTTATTCCCTGGGAATGTTATTCCCTGGGAATGTTATTCCCTGGGAATGTTATTCCCTGGGAATGTTATTCCCTGGGATAGTTATTCTCTGGGAATGTGTTTCCCTGGGATAGTTATTCTCTGGGAATGTGTTTCCCTGGGATAGTTATTCCCTGGGAATGTTATTCTCTGGGAATGTAATTCCCTGGGAATGTAATTCCCTGGGAATGTTATTCCATGGGAATGTTATTCCCTGGGAATGTTATTCCCTGGGAATGTTATTCTCTGGGAATGTGTTTCCCTAGGAATGGTATTCCCTGGGAATAGTATTCCCTGGGAATGTTTTTCCCTGGGAATATTATTCCCTGTCAATGTCATTCCCTGGGAATGTTATTCCCTGGGAATGGTATTCCCTGGGAATGTTTTTCCCTGGGAATATTATTCCCTGGGAATGTTATTTCCTGGGAATGTTATTCCCTGGGAATGTTATTCCCTGGGAATGTTATTCCCTGGGATAGTTATTCCCTGGGAATGTTATTCCCTGGGATAGTTATTACCTGGGGATAGTTATTCTCTGGGAATGTTTTTCCCTGGGAATGTTATTCCCTGGGAATGTTATTCCCTGGGAATGTTATTCCCTGGGAATGTTATTCCCTGGGAATGTTATTTCCTGGGAATGTTATTCCCTGGGAATGTTATTCCCTGGGAATGTTATTCCCTGGGAATGTTATCCCCTGGGAATGTTATTCCCTGGGAATGTTATCCCCTGGGAATGTTATTCCCTGGGAATGTTATCCCCTGGGAATGTTATTCCCTGGGAATGTTATTCCCTGGGAATGTTATTCCCTGGGAATGTTATTCCCTGGGAATGTTATTCCCTGGGAATGTTATTCCCTGGGAATGTTATTCCCTGGGATAGTTATTCTCTGGGAATGTGTTTCCCTGGGATAGTTATTCTCTGGGAATGTGTTTCCCTGGGATAGTTATTCCCTGGGAATGTTATTCTCTGGGAATGTAATTCCCTGGGAATGTAATTCCCTGGGAATGTTATTCCATGGGAATGTTATTCCCTGGGAATGTTATTCCCTGGGAATGTTATTCTCTGGGAATGTGTTTCCCTAGGAATGGTATTCCCTGGGAATAGTATTCCCTGGGAATGTTTTTCCCTGGGAATATTATTCCCTGTCAATGTCATTCCCTGGGAATGTTATTCCCTGGGAATGGTATTCCCTGGGAATGTTTTTCCCTGGGAATATTATTCCCTGGGAATGTTATTTCCTGGGAATGTTATTCCCTGGGAATGTTATTCCCTGGGAATGTTATTCCCTGGGATAGTTATTCCCTGGGAATGTTATTCCCTGGGATAGTTATTACCTGGGGATAGTTATTCTCTGGGAATGTTTTTCCCTGGGAATGTTATTCCCTGGGAATGTTATTCCCTGGGAATGTTATTCCCTGGGAATGTTATTCCCTGGGAATGTTATTCCCTGGGAATGTTATTCCCTGGGAATGTTATTCCCTGGGAATGTTATTCCCTGGGAATGTTATTCCCTGGGAATGTTATCCCCTGGGAATGTTATTCCCTGGGAATGTTATCCCCTGGGAATGTTATCCCCTGGGAATGTTATTCCCTGGGAATGTTATTCCCTGGGAATGTTATTCCCTGGGAATGTTATTCCCTGGGAATGTTATTCCCTGGGAATGTTATTCCCTGGGAATGTTATTCCCTGGGAATGTTATTCCCTGGGAATGTTATTCCCTGGGAATGTTATTCCCTGGGAATGTTATTCCCTGGGAATGTTATTCCCTGGGAATGTTATTCCCTGGGAATGTTATTCCCTGGGAATGTTATTCCCTGGGAATGTTATTCCCTGGGAATGTTATTCCCTGGGAATGTTATTCCCTGGGAATGTTATTCCCTGGGAATGTTATTCCCTGGGAATGTTATTCCCTGGGAATGTTATTCTCTGGGAATGTTATTTCCTGGGAATTTTATTCCCTGGGAATGTTATTCCATGGGAATGTTATTCCCTGGGAATGGTATTCCCTGGGAATGTTATTCTCTGGGAATGTGTTTCCCTAGGAATGGTATTCCCTGGGAATAGTATTCCCTGGGAATGTTTTTCCCTGGGAATATTATTCCCTGTCAATGTCATTCCCTGGGAATGTTATTCCCTGGGAATGGTATTCCCTGGGAATGTTTTTCCCTGGGAATATTATTCCCTGGGAATGTTATTTCCTGGGAATGTTATTCCCTGGGAATGTTATTCCCTGGGAATGTTAATCACTGGGCATGTTATTCCCTGGGCATGTTATCCCCTGGGAATGTTATTCCCTGGGAATGGTATTCCCTGGGTATGTTATTCCCTGGGAATGTTATTCCCTGGGAATGTTATTCTCTGGGAATGTTATTCCCTGGGAATGTTATTCCCTGGGAATGTTATTCCCTGGAAATGGTATTCCCTGGGAATGTTATTCCCTGGGGATGTTATTCCCAGGGAATGTTATTCCCTGGGAATGTTATTCCCTGGGATAGTTATTCTCTGGGAATGTGTTTCCCTGGGATAGTTATTCTCTGGGAATGTGTTTCCCTGGGATAGTTATTCCCTGGGAATGTTATTCTCTGGGAATGTTATTCCCTGGGAATGTTATTCCCTGGGAATGTTATTCCATGGGAATGTTATTCCCTGGGAATGTTATTCCCTGTGAATGTTATTCTCTGGGAATGTGTTTCCCTAGGAATGGTATTCCCTGAGAATAGTATTCCCTGGGAATGTTTTTCCCTGGGAATATTATTCCCTGTCAATGTCATTCCCTGGGAATGTTATTCCCTGGGAATGGTATTCCCTGGGAATGTTTTTCCCTGGGAATATTATTCCCTGGGAATGTTATTTCCTGGGAATGTTATTCCCTGGGAATGTTATTCCCTGGGAATGTTATTCCCTGGGAATGTTATTCCCTGGGATAGTTATTCCCTGGGAATGTTATTCCCTGGGATAGTTATTACCTGGGGATAGTTATTCTCTGGGAATGTTTTTCCCTGGGAATGTTATTCCCTGGGAATGTTATTCCCTGGGAATGTTATTCCCTGGGAATGTTATTCCCTGGGAATGTTATTCCCTGGGAATGTTAATCACTGGGCATGTTAATCACTGGGCATGTTATTCCCTGGGCATGTTATCCCCTGGGAATGTTATTCCCTGGGAATGGTATTCCCTGGGTATGTTATTCCCTGGGAATGTTATTCCCTGGGAACGGTATTCCCTGGGAATGTTATTCCCTGGGAATGGTATTCCCTGGGTATGTTATTCCCTGGAAATGGTATTCCCTGGGAATGTTATTCCCTGGGAATGTTATTCCCTGGAAATGGTATTCCCTGGGAATGTTATTCCCTGGGAATGTTATTCCCTGGGAATGTTATTCCCTGGGAATGTTATTCCCTGGGAATGTTATTCCCTGGGAATGTTTTTCCCTGGGAATGGTATTCCCTGGGAATGTTATTCCCTGGGAATGTTATTCTCTGGGAATGTGTTTCCCTAGGAATGGTATTCCCTGGGAATAGTATCCCCTGGGAATGTTTTTCCCTGGGAATATTATTCCCTGTCAATGTCATTCCCTGGGAATGTTATTCCCTGGGAATGGTATTCCCTGGGAATGTTATTCCCTGGGAATGTTATTCTCTGGGAATGTTATTCTCTGGGAATGTTATTCCCTGGGAATGTTATTCCCTGGGAATGTTATTCCCTGGGAATGTTATTCCCTGGAAATGGTATTCCCTGGAAATGTTATTCCCTGGGAATGTTTTTCCCTGGGAATATTATTCCTTGGGAATGTTATTCCCTGGAAACGGTATTCCCTGGGAATGTTATTCTCTGGGAATGTGTTTCCCTAGGAATGGTATTCCCTGGGAATAGTATTCCCTGGGAATGTTTTTCCCTGGGAATATTATTCCCTGTCAATGTCATTCCCTGGGAATGTTATTCCCTGGGAATGGTATTCCCTGGGAATGTTATTCCCTGGGAATGTTATTCCCTGGGAATGTTATTCCCTGGGAATGTTATTCTCTGGGAATGTTATTCTCTGGGAATGTTATTCCCTGGGAATGTTATTCCCTGGGAATGTTATTCCCTGGAAATGTTATTCCCTGGAAATGGTATTCCCTGGGAATGTTATTCCCTGGGAATGTTTTTCCCTGGGAATATTATTCCCTGGGAATGTTATTCCCTGGGAACGGTATTCCCTGGGAATGTTAATCACTGGGCATGTTATTCCCTGGGCATGTTATCCCCTGGGAATGTTATTCCCTGGGAATGGTATTCCCTGGGTATGTTATTCCCTGGGAATGTTATTCCCTGGGAATGTTATTCTCTGGGAATGTTATTCTCTGGGAATGTTATTCCCTGGGAATGTTATTCCCTGGAAATGGTATTCCCTGGGAATGTTATTCCCTGAGAATGTTTTTCCCTGGGAATATTATTCCCTGGGAATGTTATTCCCTGGGAACGGTATTCCCTGGGAATGTTATTCCCTGGGAATGTTTTTCCCTGGGAATATTACTCCCTGGGAATGTTATTCATTGGGAATGTTATTCCCTGGGAATGTTATTCCCTGGGAATGTTAATTCCTGGGCATGTTATTCCCTGGGAATGGTATTCCCTGGGAATGGTATTCCCTGGGTATGTTATTCCCAGGGAATGTTATTCCCTGGGAATGTTAATCACTGGGCATGTTATTCCCTAGGCATGTTATTCCCTGGGAATGGTATTCCCTGGGAATGGTATTCTCTGGGAATGTGTTTCCCTGGGATAGTTATTCCCTGGGAATGTTATTCTCTGGGAATGTTATTCCCTGGGAATGTTATTCCCTGGGAATGTTATTCCCTGGGAATGTTATTCCCTGGGAATGTTATTCCCTGGGAATGTTATTCTCTGGGAATGTGTTTCCCTAGGAATGGTATTCCGTGGGATAGTTATTACCTGGGGATAGTTATTCCCTGGGATAGTTATTCCCTGGGATAGTTATTCCCTGGGAATGTTATTCCCTGGGATAGTTATTCCCTGGGAATGTTATTCCCTGGGATAGTTATTACCTGGGGATAGTTATTCCCTGGGAATGTTATTCCCTGGGAATGTTATTCCCTGGGCATGTTATTCCCTGTAAATGGTATTCCCTGGGAATGGTATTCCCTGGGTATGTTATTCCCAGGGAATGTTATTCCCTGGGATAGTTATTCTCTGGGAATGTGTTTCCCTGGGATAGTTATTCAGTGGGAATGTTATTCTCTGGGAATGTTATTCCCTGGGAATGTTATTCTCTGGGAATGTTATTCCCTGGGAATGTTATTCTCTGGGAATGTTATTCCCTGGGAATGTTATTCCCTGGGAATGTTATTCCCTGGGAATGTGATTCCCTGGGAATGTTATTCCCTGGGAATGTTATTCCCTGGGAATGTTATTCCCTGGGAATGTTATTCCCTGGGAATGTTATTCCCTGGGAATGTTATTCCCTGGGAATGTTATTCCCTGGGAATGTTATTCCCTGGGAATGTTATTCCCTGGGAATGTTATTCCCTGGGAATGTTATTCCCTGGGAATGCTATTCCCTGGGAATGTTATTCCCTGGGAATGTTATTCCCTGGGAATGTTATTCCCTGGGAATGTTATTCCCTGGGAATGTTATTCTCTGGGAATGTTATTCCCTGGGAATGTTATTCCCTGGGAATGTTAATCACTGGGCATGTTATTCCCTGGGAATGGTATTCCCTGGGTATGTTATTCCCAGGGAATGTTATTCCCTGGGATAGTTATTCTCTGGGAATGTGTTTCCCTGGGATAGTTATTCTCTGGGAATGTGTTTCCCTGGGATAGTTATTCCCTGGGAATGTTATTCTCTGGGAATGTTATTTCCTGGGAATTTTATTCCCTGGGAATGTTATTCCATGGGAATGTTATTCCCTGGGAATGGTATTCCCTGGGAATGTTATTCTCTGGGAATGTGTTTCCCTAGGAATGGTATTCCCTGGGTATAGTATTCCCTGGGAATGTTTTTCCCTGGGAATATTATTCCCTGTCAATGTCATTCCCTGGGAATGTTATTCCCTGGGAATGGTATTCCCTGGGAATGTTTTTCCCTGGGAATATTATTCCCTGGGAATGTTATTTCCTGGGAATGTTATTCCCTGGGAATGTTATTCCCTGGGAATGTTAATCACTGGGCATGTTATTCCCTGGGCATGTTATCCCCTGGGAATGTTATTCCCTGGGAATGGTATTCCCTGGGTATGTTATTCCCTGGGAATGTTATTCCCTGGGAATGTTATTCTCTGGGAATGTTATTCCCTGGGAATGTTATTCCCTGGGAATGTTATTCCCTGGAAATGGTATTCCCTGGGAATGTTATTCCCTGGGGATGTTATTCCCTGGGAATGTTATTCCCTGGGAATGTTATTCCCTGGGATAGTTATTCTCTGGGAATGTGTTTCCCTGGGATAGTTATTCTCTGGGAATGTGTTTCCCTGGGATAGTTATTCCCTGGGAATGTTATTCTCTGGGAATGTTATTCCCTGGGAATGTTATTCCCTGGGAATGTTATTCCATGGGAATGTTATTCCCTGGGAATGTTATTCCCTGTGAATGTTATTCTCTGGGAATGTGTTTCCCTAGGAATGGTATTCCCTGAGAATAGTATTCCCTGGGAATGTTTTTCCCTGGGAATATTATTCCCTGTCAATGTCATTCCCTGGGAATGTTATTCCCTGGGAATGGTATTCCCTGGGAATGTTTTTCCCTGGGAATATTATTCCCTGGGAATGTTATTTCCTGGGAATGTTATTCCCTGGGAATGTTATTCCCTGGGAATGTTATTCCCTGGGAATGTTATTCCCTGGGATAGTTATTCCCTGGGAATGTTATTCCCTGGGATAGTTATTACCTGGGGATAGTTATTCTCTGGGAATGTTTTTCCCTGGGAATGTTATTCCCTGGGAATGTTATTCCCTGGGAATGTTATTCCCTGGGAATGTTATTCCCTGGGAATGTTATTCCCTGGGAATGTTAATCACTGGGCATGTTAATCACTGGGCATGTTATTCCCTGGGCATGTTATCCCCTGGGAATGTTATTCCCTGGGAATGGTATTCCCTGGGTATGTTATTCCCTGGGAATGTTATTCCCTGGGAATGTTATTCCCTGGGAATGTTATTCCCTGGGATAGTTATTCTCTGGGAATGTGTTTCCCTGGGATAGTTATTCTCTGGGAATGTGTTTCCCTGGGATAGTTATTCCCTGGGAATGTTATTCTCTGGGAATGTTATTCCCTGGGAATGTTATTCCCTGGGAATGTTATTCCATGGGAATGTTATTCCCTGGGAATGTTATTCCCTGTGAATGTTATTCTCTGGGAATGTGTTTCCCTAGGAATGGTATTCCCTGAGAATAGTATTCCCTGGGAATGTTTTTCCCTGGGAATATTATTCCCTGTCAATGTCATTCCCTGGGAATGTTATTCCCTGGGAATGGTATTCCCTGGGAATGTTTTTCCCTGGGAATATTATTCCCTGGGAATGTTATTTCCTGGGAATGTTATTCCCTGGGAATGTTATTCCCTGGGAATGTTATTCCCTGGGAATGTTATTCCCTGGGATAGTTATTCCCTGGGAATGTTATTCCCTGGGATAGTTATTACCTGGGGATAGTTATTCTCTGGGAATGTTTTTCCCTGGGAATGTTATTCCCTGGGAATGTTATTCCCTGGGAATGTTATTCCCTGGGAATGTTATTCCCTGGGAATGTTATTCCCTGGGAATGTTAATCACTGGGCATGTTAATCACTGGGCATGTTATTCCCTGGGCATGTTATCCCCTGGGAATGTTATTCCCTGGGAATGGTATTCCCTGGGTATGTTATTCCCTGGGAATGTTATTCCCTGGGAACGGTATTCCCTGGGAATGTTATTCCCTGGGAATGGTATTCCCTGGGTATGTTATTCCCTGGAAATGGTATTCCCTGGGAATGTTATTCCCTGGGAATGTTATTCCCTGGAAATGGTATTCCCTGGGAATGTTATTCCCTGGGAATGTTATTCCCTGGGAATGTTATTCCCTGGGAATGTTATTCCCTGGGAATGTTATTCCCTGGGAATGTTATTCCCTGGGAATGTTTTTCCCTGGGAATGGTATTCCCTGGGAATGTTATTCCCTGGGAATGTTATTCTCTGGGAATGTGTTTCCCTACGAATGGTATTCCCTGGGAATAGTATCCCCTGGGAATGTTTTTCCCTGGGAATATTATTCCCTGTCAATGTCATTCCCTGGGAATGTTATTCCCTGGGAATGGTATTCCCTGGGAATGTTATTCCCTGGGAATGTTATTCTCTGGGAATGTTATTCTCTGGGAATGTTATTCCCTGGGAATGTTATTCCCTGGGAATGTTATTCCCTGGGAATGTTATTCCCTGGAAATGGTATTCCCTGGAAATGTTATTCCCTGGGAATGTTTTTCCCTGGGAATATTATTCCTTGGGAATGTTATTCCCTGGAAACGGTATTCCCTGGGAATGTTATTCTCTGGGAATGTGTTTCCCTAGGAATGGTATTCCCTGGGAATAGTATTCCCTGGGAATGTTTTTCCCTGGGAATATTATTCCCTGTCAATGTCATTCCCTGGGAATGTTATTCCCTGGGAATGGTATTCCCTGGGAATGTTATTCCCTGGGAATGTTATTCCCTGGGAATGTTATTCCCTGGGAATGTTATTCTCTGGGAATGTTATTCTCTGGGAATGTTATTCCCTGGGAATGTTATTCCCTGGGAATGTTATTCCCTGGAAATGTTATTCCCTGGAAATGGTATTCCCTGGGAATGTTATTCCCTGGGAATGTTTTTCCCTGGGAATATTATTCCCTGGGAATGTTATTCCCTGGGAACGGTATTCCCTGGGAATGTTAATCACTGGGCATGTTATTCCCTGGGCATGTTATCCCCTGGGAATGTTATTCCCTGGGAATGGTATTCCCTGGGTATGTTATTCCCTGGGAATGTTATTCCCTGGGAATGTTATTCTCTGGGAATGTTATTCTCTGGGAATGTTATTCCCTGGGAATGTTATTCCCTGGAAATGGTATTCCCTGGGAATGTTATTCCCTGAGAATGTTTTTCCCTGGGAATATTATTCCCTGGGAATGTTATTCCCTGGGAACGGTATTCCCTGGGAATGTTATTCCCTGGGAATGTTTTTCCCTGGGAATATTACTCCCTGGGAATGTTATTCATTGGGAATGTTATTCCCTGGGAATGTTATTCCCTGGGAATGTTAATTCCTGGGCATGTTATTCCCTGGGAATGGTATTCCCTGGGAATGGTATTCCCTGGGTATGTTATTCCCAGGGAATGTTATTCCCTGGGAATGTTAATCACTGGGCATGTTATTCCCTAGGCATGTTATTCCCTGGGAATGGTATTCCCTGGGAATGGTATTCTCTGGGAATGTGTTTCCCTGGGATAGTTATTCCCTGGGAATGTTATTCTCTGGGAATGTTATTCCCTGGGAATGTTATTCCCTGGGAATGTTATTCCCTGGGAATGTTATTCCCTGGGAATGTTATTCCCTGGGAATGTTATTCTCTGGGAATGTGTTTCCCTAGGAATGGTATTCCGTGGGATAGTTATTACCTGGGGATAGTTATTCCCTGGGATAGTTATTCCCTGGGATAGTTATTCCCTGGGAATGTTATTCCCTGGGATAGTTATTCCCTGGGAATGTTATTCCCTGGGATAGTTATTACCTGGGGATAGTTATTCCCTGGGAATGTTATTCCCTGGGAATGTTATTCCCTGGGCATGTTATTCCCTGTAAATGGTATTCCCTGGGTATGTTATTCCCAGGGAATGTTATTCCCTGGGATAGTTATTCTCTGGGAATGTGTTTCCCTGGGATAGTTATTCAGTGGGAATGTTATTCTCTGGGAATGTTATTCCCTGGGAATGTTATTCTCTGGGAATGTTATTCCCTGGGAATGTTATTCTCTGGGAATGTTATTCCCTGGGAATGTTATTCCCTGGGAATGTTATTCCCTGGGAATGTGATTCCCTGGGAATGTTATTCCCTGGGAATGTTATTCCCTGGGAATGTTATTCCCTGGGAATGTTATTCCCTGGGAATGTTATTCCCTGGGAATGTTATTCCCTGGGAATGTTATTCCCTGGGAATGTTATTCTCTGGGAATGTGTTTCCCTAGGAATGGTATTCCCTGGGAATTTTATTCCCTGGGAATGTTTTTCCCTTGGAATATTATTCCCTGTCAATGTTATTCCCTGGGAATGTTATTTCCTGGGAATAGTATTCCCTGGGAATGTTTTTCCCTGGGAATATTATTCCCTGGGAATGGTTTTTCCTGGGAATGTTATTCCCTGGGAATGTTATTCCCTGGGAATGTTATTCCCTGGGAATTTTATTCTCTGGGAATGTTATTCCCTGGGAATGTTATTCCCTGGGATAGTTATTCCCTGGGATAGTTATTCCCTGGGAATGTTATTCCATGGGATAGTTATTACCTGGGGATAGTTATTCCCTGGGAATGTTATTCCCTGGGAATGTTATTCCCTGGGAATTTTATTCCCTGGGAATGTTATTTCCTGGGAATGTTATTCTCTGGGAATGTTATTTCCTGGGAATGTTATTCCCTGGGAATTTTATTCCCTGGGAATTTTATTCCCTGGGAATGTTATTCCCTGGGATAGTTATTTCCTGTTAATGTTATTCCCTGGGATAGTTATTACCTGGGGATAGTTATTCCCTGGGAATGTTATTCCCTGGGAATGTTATTCCCTGGGATAGTTATTACCTGGGGATAGTTATTCCCTGGGAATGTTATTCCCTGGGAATGTTATTCCCTGGGAATGTTATTCCCTGGGAATGTTATTCCCTGGGAATGTTATTCCCTGGGAATGTTATTCCCTGGGAATGTTATTCCCTGGGAATGTTATTCCCTGGGAATATTATTCCCTGGGAATGTTATTTCCTGGGAATGTTATTCCCTGGGAATGTTATTCCCTGGGAATGTTATTCCCTGGGAATGTTATTCCCTGGGAATGTTATTCCCTGGGAATGTTATTCCCTGGGAATGTTATTCCCTGGGAATGTTATTCCCTGGGAATGTTATTCCCTGGGAATGTTATTCCCTGGGAATTTTTTTCCCTGGGAATGTTATTCCCTGGGATAGTTATTCCCTGGGATAGTTATTCCCTGGGAATGTTATTCCCTGGGATAGTTATTCCCTGGGAATGTTATTCCCAGGGAATGTTATTCCATGGGATAGTTATTATTCCTTGTGAATGATATTCCCTGTAAATGTTATTCCTTGGGAATGTTATTCCTTGGGAATGTTATTCCCTGGTAAAGTAATTCCTTGGGAATCTTATTCCCTGGGAATGTAATTCCCTGGGAATTTTATTCCCTGGGATGTTATTCCCTGGGAATGTTATTCCCTGGGAATGTTATTCCCTGGGAATGTTATTCCCTGGGAATGTTATTTCCTGGGAATGTTGTTTCCTGGGAATGTTATTCCCTGGGAATGTTATTCTCTGGGAGTGTTATTCTCTGGGAATGTTATTCCCTGGGAATGTTATTTTCTGGGACGGATATTCCCAGCGAAAGCTATTTACTGGGAAAGCAATTCCCTTGGAAAACTATTCCCTGGGAATGGTATTACCTGGGAATGTTATTCCATTGGAATGTTATACTTTAGGAATGCTATTCCCTGGGAATCGTATTCCCTGGGAATCGTATTCCCTGGGAATCGTAATCCCTGATAATGTTATTCCCTGGGATATTATACCCTGTGAATTGTGTTCCTTGGGAATGTTATTTCCTGGGAATGTTATTTCCTGGGAATGTTATTCCCTGGGAAGGTTTTCCCTGGGAAGGTTTTCCCTGGGAATGTTATTCTCTGGGAATGTTATTCCCCGGGCATGTTATTCCGTGGGAATGTTATTCCGTGGGAATGTTATTCCGTGGGAATGTTATTCCGTGGGAATGTTATTCCGTGGGAATGTTATTCCGTGGGAATGTTATTCCGTGGGAATGTTATTCCCCGGGAATGTTATTCCGCGGGAATGTTATTCCCTGGGAATGTTATTCCGTGGGAATGTTATTCCGTGGGAATGTTATTCCATGGGAATGTTATTCCGTGGGAATGTGTTTCCCTGGGAATGTTATTCCGTGGGAATGTTATTCCCTTGGATAGTTATTCCGTGGGAAGGTTATTCCTTGTGAATGTTATTCCCTGTCAATGTTATTCCCTTGGAATGTTATTCCCTTGGAATGGTATTCCCTGGGAATGTTTTTCCCTGGGAATATTAGTCCCTGGGAATGTTATTCCCTGGTAAAGTAATTCCTTGGGAATCCTATTCCCTGGGAATGTAATTCCCTGGGAATTTTATTCCCTGGGATGTTATTCCCTGGGAATGTTATTCCCTGGGAATGTTATTTCCTGGGAATGTTGTTTCCTGGGAATGTTATTCCCTGGGAATGTTATTCTCTGGGAGTGTTATTCTCTGGGAATGTTATTCCCTGGGAATGGTATTTTCTGGGACGGATATTCCCAGCGAAAGCTATTTACTGGGAAAGCAATTCCCTTAGAAAACTATTCCCTGGGAATGGTAATACCTGGGAATGTTATTCCATTGGAATGTTATACATTAGGAATGCTATTCCCTGGGAATCGTATTCCCTGGGAATCGTATTCCCTGGGAATCGTAATCCCTGATAATGTTATTCCCTGGGATATTATACCCTGTGAATTGTGTTGCTTGGGAATTGTATGCCCTGTGAATGTTATTCCCTGGGAATGTTATTCCCTGTGAATGTTATTCCCTGGGAATGTTATTCCCTGGGAAGGTTTTCCCTGGGAAGGTTTTCCCTGGGAATGTTATTCTCTGGGAATGTTATTCCCCGGGAATGTTATTCCGTGGGAATGTTATTCCGTGGGAATGTTATTCCGTGGGAATGTTATTCCGTGGGAATGTTATTCCGTGGGAATGTTATTCCGTGGGAATGTTATTCCGTGGGAATGTTATTCCGTGGGAATGTTATTCCGTGGGAATGTTATTCCGTGGGAATGTTATTCCGTGGGAATGTTATTCCGTGGGAATGTTATTCCGTGGGAATGTTATTCCCCGGGAATGTTATTCCCCTGGAATGTTATTCCGCGGGAATGTTATTCCCTGGGAATGTTATTCCGTGGGAATGTTATTCCATGGGAATGTTATTCCGTGGGAATGTTATTCCGTGGGAATGTTATTCCCTGGGAATGTTATTCCCTGGGAATGTTATTCCGTGGGAATGTTATTCCGTGGGAATGTTATTCCCTTGGAAAGTTATTCCGTGGGAAGGTTATTACTTGTAAATGTTATTCCCTGTAAATGTTATTTCTTGGGAATGTTTTTCCCTGGGAATATTATTCCCTGGGAATATTATTCCCTGGGAATGTTATTCCCTGGGAATGTTATTTTCTTGGAATGTTATTCCCTGGGAATTTTATTCCCTGGGAATGTTATTCCCTGGGAATGTTATTCCGTGGGAATGTTATTCCATCGGAATGTTATTCCGTGGGAATGTTATTCCCTGGGAATGTTATTCCCTGGGAATGGTTTTCCGTGGGAATGTTATTCCCTTGGATAGTTATTCCGTGGGAAGGTTATTCCTTGTGAATGTTATTCCCTGGTAAAGTAATTCCTTGGGAATCTTATTCCCTGGGAATGTAATTCACTGGGAATTTTATTCCCTGGGATGTTATTCCCTGCGAATGTAATTCCCTGGGAGTGTTATTCCCTGGGAGTGTTATTCCCTGGGAATGTTATTCCCTGGGAATGTTATTTCCTGGGAATGTTGTTTCCTGGGAATGTTATTCCCTGGGAATGTTATTCTCTGGGAGTGTTATTCTCTGGGAATGTTATTCCGAGGGAATGTTATTTTCTGGGACGGATATTTCCAGCGAAAGCTATTTACTGGGAAAGCAATTCCCGTGGAAAACTATTCCCTGGGAATGGTAATACCTGGGAATGTTATTCCATTGGAATGTTATACTTTAGGAATGCTATTCCCTGGGAATCGTATTCCCTGGGAATCGTATTCCCTGGGAATCGTAATCCCTGATAATGTTAATCCCTGGGATATTATACCCTGTGAATTGTGTTCCTTGGGAATGTTATTCCCTGGGAATGTTATTTCCTGGGAATGTTATTCCCTGGGAAGGTTTTCCCTGGGAAGGTTTTGCCTGGGAATGTTATTCTCTGGGAATGTTATTCCCCGGGCATGTTATTCCGTGGGAATGTTATTCCGTGGGAATGTTATTCCGTGGGAATGTTATTCCGTGGGAATGTTATTCCGTGGGAATGTTATTCCGTGGGAATGTTATTCCGTGGGAATGTTATTCCGTGGGAATGTTATTCCCCGGGAATGTTATTCCCCGGGAATGTTATTCCGCGGGAATGTTATTCCCTGGGAATGTTATTCCGTGGGAATGTTATTTCCTGGGAATGTTGTTTCCTGGGAATGTTATTCCCTGGGAATGTTATTCTCTGGGAGTGTTATTCTCTGGGAATGTTATTCCGAGGGAATGTTATTCCGTGGGAATGTTATTCCGTGGGAATGTTATTCCGTGGGAATGTTATTCCGTGGGAATGTTATTCCGTGGGAATGTTATTCCCCGGGAATGTTATTCCGCGGGAATGTTATTCCCTGGGAATGTTATTCCGTGGGAATGTTATTCCGTGGGAATGTTATTCCATGGGAATGTTATTCCGTGGGAATGTGTTTCCCTGGGAATGTTATTCCGTGGGAATGTTATTCCCTTGGATAGTTATTCCGTGGGAAGGTTATTCCTTGTGAATGTTATTCCCTGTCAATGTTATTCCCTGGGAATGTTATTCCCTGGGAATGGTATTCCCTGGGAATGTTTTTCCCTGGGAATATTAGTCCCTGGGAATGTTATTCCCTGGTAAAGTAATTCCTTGGGAATCCTATTCCCTGGGAATGTAATTCCCTGGGAATTTTATTCCCTGGGATGTTATTCCCTGGGAATGTTATTCCCTGGGAATGTTATTTCCTGGGAATGTTGTTTCCTGGGAATGTTATTCCCTGGGAATGTTATTCTCTGGGAGTGTTATTCTCTGGGAATGTTATTCCCTGGGAATGTTATTTTCTGGGACGGATATTCCCAGCGAAAGCTATTTACTGGGAAAGCAATTCCCTTAGAAAACTATTCCCTGGGAATGGTAATACCTGGGAATGTTATTCCATTGGAATGTTATACTTTAGGAATGCTATTCCCTGGGAATCGTATTCCCTGGGAATCGTATTCCCTGGGAATCGTAATCCCTGATAATGTTATTCCCTGGGATATTATACCCTGTGAATTGTGTTCCTTGGGAATTGTATGCCCTGTGAATGTTATTCCCTGGGAATGTTATTCCCTGTGAATGTTATTCCCTGGGAATGTTATTCCCTGGGAAGGTTTTCCCTGGGAAGGTTTTCCCTGGGAATGTTATTCTCTGGGAATGTTATTCCCCGGGAATGTTATTCCGTGGGAATGTTATTCCGTGGGAAGGTTATTCCGTGGGAATGTTATTCCGTGGGAATGTTATTCCGTGGGAATGTTACTCCGTGGGAATGGTTTTCCGTGGGAATGTTATTCCGTGGGAATGTTATTCCGTGGGAATGTTATTCCGTGGGAATGTTATTCCGTGGGAATGTTATTCCGTGGGAATGTTATTCCGTGGGAATGTTATTCCGTGGGAATGTTATTCCGTGGGAATGTTATTCCGTGGGAATGTTATTCCGTGGGAATGTTATTCCGTGGGAATGTTATTCCGTGGGAATGTTATTCCGTGGGAATGTTATTCCGTGGGAATGTTATTCCGTGGGAATGTTATTCCCCGGGAATGTTATTCCGCGGGAATGTTATTCCGTGGGAATGTTATTTCCTGGGAATGTTGTTTCCTGGGAATGTTATTCCCTGGGAATGTTATTCTCTGGGAGTGTTATTCTCTGGGAATGTTATTCCGAGGGAATGTTATTCCGTGGGAATGTTATTCCGTGGGAATGTTATTCCGTGGGAATGTTATTCGGTGGGAATGTTATTCCGTGGGAATGTTATTCCGTGGGAATGTTATTCCGTGGGAATGTTATTCCGTGGGAATGTTATTCCCCGGGAATGTTATTCCCCTGGAATGGTATTCCGCGGGAATGTTATTCCCTGGGAATGTTATTCCGTGGGAATGTTATTCCATGGGAATGTTATTCCGTGGGAATGTTATTCCGTGGGAATGTTATTCCGTGGGAATGTTATTCCCTGGGAATGTTATTCCGTGGGAATGTTATTCCCTTGGATAGTTATTCCGTGGGAAGGTTATTCCTTGTAAATGTTATTCCCTGTAAATGTTATTTCTTGGGAATGTTTTTCCCTGGGAATATTATTCCCTGGGAATATTATTCCCTGGGAATGTTATTCCCTGGGAATGGTATTTCCTGGGAATGTTATTCCCTGGGAATTTTATTCCCTGGGAATGTTATTCCCTGGGAATGTTATTCCGTGGGAATGTTATTCCATCGGAATGTTATTCCGTGGGAATGTTATTCCCTGGGAATGTTATTCCCTGGGAATGTTATTCCGTGGGAATGTTATTCCCTTGGATAGTTATTCCGTGGGAAGGTTATTCCTTGTGAATGTTATTCCCTGGTAAAGTAATTCCTTGGGAATCTTATTCCCTGGGAATGTAATTCACTGGGAATTTTATTCCCTGGGATGTTATTCCCTGCGAATGTAATTCCCTGGGAGTGTTATTCCCTGGGAGTGTTATTCCCTGGGAGTGTTATTCCCTGGGAATGTTATTCCCTGGGAATGTTATTTCCAGGGAATGTTGTTTCCTGGGAATGTTATTCACTGGGAATGTTATTCTCTGGGAGTGTTATTCTCTGGGAATGTTATTCCGAGGGAATGTTATTTTCTGGGACGGATATTCCCAGCGAAAGCTATTTACTGGGAAAGCAATTCCCTTGGAAAACTATTCCCTGGGAATGGTAATACCTGGGAATGTTATTCCATTGGAATGTTATACTTTAGGAATGCTATTCCCTGGGAATCGTATTCCCTGGGAATCGTATTCCCTGGGAATCGTATTCCCTGGGAATCGTAATCCCTGATAATGTTATTCCCTGGGATATTATACCCTGTGAATTGTGTTTCTTGGGAATGTTATTCCCTGGGAATGTTATTTCCTGGGAATGGTATTCCCTGGGAAGGTTTTCCCTGGGAAGGTTTTCCCTGGGAATGTTATTCTCTGGGAATGTTATTCCCCGGGCATGTTATTCCGTGGGAATGTTTTTCCGTGGGAATGTTATTCCGTGGGAATGTTATTCCGTGGGAATGTTATTCCGTGGGAATGTTATTCCGTGGGAATGTTATTCCGTGGGAATGTTATTCCCCGGGAATGTTATTCCCCGGGAATGTTATTCCGCGGGAATGTTATTCCCTGGGAATGTTATTCCGTGGGAATGTTATTTCCTGGGAATGTTGTTTCCTGGGAATGTTATTCCCTGGGAATGTTATTCTCTGGGAGTGTTATTCTCTGGGAATGTTATTCCGAGGGAATGTTATTCCGTGGGAATGTTATTCCGTGGGAATGTTATTCCGTGGGAATGTTATTCCGTGGGAATGTTATTCCCCGGGAATGTTATTCCGCGGGAATGTTATTCCCTGGGAATGTTATTCCGTGGGAATGTTATTCCGTGGGAATGTTATTCCATGGGAATGTTATTCCGTGGGAATGTGTTTCCCTGGGAATGTTATTCCGTGGGAATGTTATTCCCTTGGATAGTTATTCCGTGGGAAGGTTATTCCTTGTGAATGTTATTCCCTGTCAATGTTATTCCCTGGGAATGTTATTCCCTGGGAATGGTATTCCCTGGGAATGTTTTTCCCTGGGAATATTAGTCCCTGGGAATGTTATTCCCTGGTAAAGTAATTCCTTGGGAATCCTATTCCCTGGGAATGTAATTCCCTGGGAATTTTATTCCCTGGGATGTTATTCCCTGGGAATGTTATTCCCTGGGAATGTTATTTCCTGGGAATGTTGTTTCCTGGGAATGTTATTCCCTGGGAATGTTATTCTCTGGGAGTGTTATTCTCTGGGAATGTTATTCCCTGGGAATGTTATTTTCTGGGACGGATATTCCCAGCGAAAGCTATTTACTGGGAAAGCAATTCCCTTAGAAAACTATTCCCTGGGAATGGTAATACCTGGGAATGTTATTCCATTGGAATGTTATACTTTAGGAATGCTATTCCCTGGGAATCGTATTCCCTGGGAATCGTAATCCCTGATAATGTTATTCCCTGGGATATTATACCCTGTGAATTGTGTTCCTTGGGAATTGTATGCCCTGTGAATGTTATTCCCTGGGAATGTTATTCCCTGTGAATGTTATTCCCTGGGAATGTTATTCCCTGGGAAGGTTTTCCCTGGGAAGGTTTTCCCTGGGAATGTTATTCTCTGGGAATGTTATTCCCCGGGAATGTTATTCCGTGGGAATGTTATTCCGTGGGAATGTTATTCCGTGGGAATGTTATTCCGTGGGAATGTTATTCCGTGGGAATGTTATTCCGTGGGAATGTTATTCCGTGGGAATGTTATTCCGTGGGAATGTTATTCCCCGGGAATGTTATTCCGCGGGAATGTTATTCCCTATGAATGTTATTCCATCGGAATGTTATTCCGTGGGAATGTTATTCCCTGGGAATGTTATTCCCTGGGAATGTTATTCCCTGGGAATGTTATTCCCTGGGAATGTTATTCCGTGGGAATGTTATTCCCTTGGATAGTTATTCCGTGGGAAGGTTATTCCTTGTGAATGTTATTCCCTGGTAAAGTAATTCCTTGGGAATCTTATTCCCTGGGAATGTAATTCACTGGGAATTGTATTCCCTGGGATGTTATTCCCTGCGAATGTTATTCCCTGGGAGTGTTATTCCCTGGGAGTGTTATTCCCTGGGAATGTTATTCCCTGGGAATGTTATTTCCTGGGAATGTTGTTTCCTGGGAATGTTATTCCCTGGGAATGTTATTCTCTGGGAGTGTTATTCTCTGGGAATGTTATTCCGAGGGAATGTTATTTTCTGGGACGGATATTCCCAGCGAAAGCTATTTACTGGGAAAGCAATTCCCTTGGAAAACTATTCCCTGGGAATGGTAATACCTGGGAATGTTATTCCATTGGAATGTTATACTTTAGGAATGCTATTCCCTGGGAATCGTATTCCCTGGGAATCGTATTCCCTGGGAATCGTAATCCCTGATAATGTTATTCCCTGGGATATTATACCCTGTGAATTGTGTTCCTTGGGAATGTTATTCCCTGGGAATGTTATTTCCTGGGAATGTTATTCCCTGGGAAGGTTTTCCCTGGGAAGGTTTTCCCTGGGAATGTTATTCTCTGGGAATATTATTCCCCGGGCATGTTATTCCGTGGGAATGTTATTCCGTGGGAATGTTATTCCGTGGGAATGTTATTCCGTGGGAATGTTATTCCGTGGGAATGTTATTCCGTGGGAATGTTATTCCCCGGGAATGTTATTCCCCGGGAATGTTATTCCCCGGGAATGTTATTCCGCGGGAATGTTATTCCCTGGGAATGTTATTCCGTGGGAATGTTATTTCCTGGGAATGTTGTTTCCTGGAAATGTTATTCCCTGGGAATGTTATTCCCTGGGAGTGTTATTCTCTGGGAATGTTATTCCGAGGGAATGTTATTCCGTGGGAATGTTATTCTGTGGGAATGTTATTCCTTGGGAATGTTATTCCGTGGGAATGTTATTCCGTGGGAATGTTATTCCCCGGGAATGTTATTCCGCGGGAATGTTATTCCCTGGGAATGTTATTCCGTGGGAATGTTATTCCGTGGGAATGTTATTCCGTGGGAATGTTATTCCATGGGAATGTTATTCCGTGGGAATGTGTTTTCCTGGGAATGTTATTCCGTGGGAATGTTATTCCCTTGGATAGTTATTCCGTGGGAAGGTTATTCCTTGTGAATGTTATTCCCTGTCAATGTTATTCCCTGGGAATGTTATTCCCTGGGAATGGTATTCCCTGGGAATGTTTTTCCCTGGGAATATTAGTCCCTGGGAATGTTATTCCCTGGTAAAGTAATTCCTTGGGAATCCTATTCCCTGGCAATGTAATTCCCTGGGAATTTTATTCCCTGGGATGTTATTCCCTGGGAATGTTATTCCCTGGGAATGTTATTTCCTGGGAATGTTGTTTCCTGGGAATGTTATTTCCTGGGAATGTTATTCTCTGGGAGTGTTATTCTCTGGGAATGTTATTCCCTGGGAATGTTATTTTCTGGGACGGATATTCCCAGCGAAAGCTATTTACTGGGAAAGCAATTCCCTTAGAAAACTATTCCCTGGGAATGGTAATACCTGGGAATGTTATTCCATTGGAATGTTATACTTTAGGAATGCTATTCCCTGGGAATCGTATTCCCTGGGAATCGTATTCCCTGGGAATCGTAATCCCTGATAATGTTATTCCCTGGGATATTCTACCCTGTGAATTGTGTTCCTTGGGAATTGTATGCCCTGTGAATGTTATTCCCTGTGAATGTTATTCCCTGGGAATGTTATTCCCTGTGAATGTTATTCCCTGGGAATGTTATTCCCTGGGAAGGTTTTCCCTGGGAAGGTTTTCCCTGGGAATGTTATTCTCTGGGAATGTTATTCCCCGGGAATGTTATTCCGTGGGAATGTTATTCCGTGGGAATGTTATTCCGTGGGAATGTTATTCCGTGGGAATGTTATTCCGTGGGAATGTTATTCCGTGGGAATGTTATTCCGTGGGAATGTTATTCCGTGGGAATGTTATTCCGTGGGAATGTTATTCCGTGGGAATGTTATTCCATCGGAATGTTATTCCGTGGGAATGTTATTCCCTGGGAATGTTATTCCCTGGGAATGTTATTCCGTGGGAATGTTATTCCCTTGGATAGTTATTCCGTGGGAAGGTTATTCCTTGTGAATGTTATTCCCTGGTAAAGTAATTCCTTGGGAATCTTATTCCCTGGGAATGTAATTCACTGGGAATTTTATTCCCTGGGATGTTATTCCCTGCGAATGTTATTCCCTGGGAGTGTTATTCCCTGGGAGTGTTATTCCCTGGGAATGTTATTCCCTGGGAATGTTATTCCCTGGGAATGTTATTCCCCGGGAATGTTATTCCCCGGGAATGTTATTCCGCGGGAATGTTATTCCCTGGGAATGTTATTCCGTGGGAATGTTATTTCCTGGGAATGTTGTTTCCTGGGAATGTTATTCCCTGGGAATGTTATTCCCTGGGAATGTTATTCTCTGGGAGTGTTATTCTCTGGGAATGTTATTCCGAGGGAATGTTATTCCGTGGGAATGTTATTCCGTGGGAATGTTATTCCGTGGGAATGTTATTCCGTGGGAATGTTATTCCGTGGGAATGTTATTCCCCGGGAATGTTATTCCGCGGGAATGTTATTCCCTGGGAATGTTATTCCGTGGGAATGTTATTCCGTGGGAATGTTATTCCATGGGAATGTTATTCCGTGGGAATGTGTTTCCCTGGGAATGTTATTCCGTGGGAATGTTATTCCCTTGGATAGTTATTCCGTGGGAAGGTTATTCCTTGTGAATGTTATTCCCTGTCAATGTTATTCCCTGGGAATGTTATTCCCTGGGAATGGTATTCCCTGGGAATGTTTTTCCCTGGGAATATTAGTCCCTGGGAATGTTATTCCCTGGTAAAGTAATTCCTTGGGAATCCTATTCCCTGGGAATGTAATTCCCTGGGAATTTTATTCCCTGGGATGTTATTCCCTGGGAATGTTATTCCCTGGGAATGTTATTTCCTGGGAATGTTGTTTCCTGGGAATGTTATTTCCTGGGAATGTTATTCTCTGGGAGTGTTATTCTCTGGGAATGTTATTCCCTGGGAATGTTATTTTCTGGGACGGATATTCCCAGCGAAAGCTATTTACTGGGAAAGCAATTCCCTTAGAAAACTATTCCCTGGGAATGGTAATACCTGGGAATGTTATTCCATTGGAATGTTATACTTTAGGAATGCTATTCCCTGGGAATCGTATTCCCTGGGAATCGTATTCCCTGGGAATCGTAATCCCTGATAATGTTATTCCCTGGGATATTATACCCTGTGAATTGTGTTCCTTGGGAATTGTATGCCCTGTGAATGTTATTCCCTGGGAATGTTATTCCCTGTGAATGTTATTCCCTGGGAATGTTATTCCCTGGGAAGGTTTTCCCTGGGAAGGTTTTCCCTGGGAATGTTATTCTCTGGGAATGTTATTCCCCGGGAATGTTATTCCGTGGGAATGTTATTCCGTGGGAATGTTATTCCGTGGGAATGTTATTCCGTGGGAATGTTATTCCGTGGGAATGTTATTCCCCGGGAATGTTATTCCCCGGGAATGTTATTCCGCAGGAATGTTATTCCCTGGGAATGTTATTCCGTGGGAATGTTATTTCCTGGGAATGTTGTTTCCTGGGAATGTTATTCCCTGGGAATGTTATTCTCTGGGAGTGTTATTCTCTGGGAATGTTATTCCGAGGGAATGTTATTCCGTGGGAATGTTATTCCGTGGGAATGTTATTCCGTGGGAATGTTATTCCGTGGGAATGTTATTCCCCGGGAATGTTATTCCGCGGGAATGTTATTCCCTGGGAATGTTATTCCGTGGGAATGTTATTCCGTAGGAATGTTATTCCATGGGAATGTTATTCCGTGGGAATGTGTTTCCCTGGGAATGTTATTCCGTGGGAATGTTATTCCCTTGGATAGTTATTCCGTGGGAAGGTTATTCCTTGTGAATGTTATTCCCTGTCAATGTTATTCCCTGGGAATGTTATTCCCTGGGAATGGTATTCCCTGGGAATGTTTTTCCCTGGGAATATTAGTCCCTGGGAATGTTATTCCCTGGTAAAGTAATTCCTTGGGAATCCTATTCCCTGGGAATGTAATTCCCTGGGAATTTTATTCCCTGGGATGTTATTCCCTGGGAATGTTATTCCCTGGGAATGTTATTTCCTGGGAATGTAGTTTCCTGGGAATGTTATTTCCTGGGAATGTTATTCTCTGGGAGTGTTATTCTCTGGGAATGTTATTCCCTGGGAATGTTATTTTCTGGGACGGATATTCCCAGCGAAAGCTATTTACTGGGAAAGCAATTCCCTTAGAAAACTATTCCCTGGGAATGGTAATACCTGGGAATGTTATTCCATTGGAATGTTATACTTTAGGAATGCTATTCCCTGGGAATCGTATTCCCTGGGAATCGTAATCCCTGATAATGTTATTCCCTGGGATATTATACCCTGTGAATTGTGTTCCTTGGGAATTGTATGCCCTGTGAATGTTATTCCCTGGGAATGTTATTCCCTGTGAATGTTATTCCCTGTGAATGTTATTCCCTGGGAATGTTATTCCCTGGGAAGGTTTTCCCTGGGAAGGTTTTCCCTGGGAATGTTATTCTCTGGGAATGTTATTCCCCGGGAATGTTATTCCGTGGGAATGTTATTCCGTGGGAATGTTATTCCGTGGGAATGTTATTCCGTGGGAATGTTATTCCGTGGGAATGTTATTCCGTGGGAATGTTATTCCGTGGGAATGTTATTCCGTGGGAATGTTATTCCGTGGGAATGTTATTCCGTGGGAATGTTATTCCGTGGGAATGTTATTCCGTGGGAATGTTATTCCGTGGGAATGTTATTCCATCGGAATGTTATTCCATCGGAATGTTATTCCGTGGGAATGTTATTCCCTGGGAATGTTATTCCCTGGGAATGTTATTCCGTGGGAATGTTATTCCCTTGGATAGTTATTCCGTGGGAAGGTTATTCCTTGTGAATGTTATTCCCTGGTAAAGTAATTCCTTGGGAATCTTATTCCCTGGGAATGTAATTCACTGGGAATTTTATTCCCTGGGATGTTATTCCCTGCGAATGTTATTCCCTCGGAGTGTTATTCCCTGGGAGTGTTATTTCCTGGGAATGTTATTCCCTGGGAATGTTATTTCCTGGGAATGTTATTCTCTGGGAGTGTTATTCTCTGGGAATGTTATTCCGAGGGAATGTTATTTTCTGGGACGGATATTCCCAGCGAAAGCTATTTACTGGGAAAGCAATTCCCTTGGAAAACTATTCCCTGGGAATGGTAATACCTGGGAATGTTATTCCATTGGAATGTTATACTTTAGGAATGCTATTCCCTGGGAATCGTATTCCCTGGGAATCGTATTCCCTGGGAATCGTAATCCCTGATAATGTTATTCCCTGGGATATTATACCCTGTGAATTGTGTTCCTTGGGAATGTTATTCCCTGGGAATGTTATTTCCTGGGAATGTTATTCCCTGGGAAGGTTTTCCCTGGGAAGGTTTTCCCTGGGAATGTTATTCTCTGGGAATGTTATTCCCCGGGCATGTTATTCCGTGGGAATGTTATTCCGTGGGAATGTTATTCCGTGGGAATGTTATTCCGTGGGAATGTTATTCCGTGGGAATGTTATTCCGTGGGAATGTTATTCCGTGGGAATGTTATTCCCCGGGAATGTTATTCCGCGGGAATGTTATTCCCTGGGAATGTAATTTGTGGGAATGTTATTCCGTGGGAATGTTATTCCCTGGGAATGTAATTTGTGGGAATGTTATTCCGTGGGAATGTTATTCCGTGGGAATGTTATTCCATGGGAATGTTATTCCGTGGGAATGTGTTTCCCTGGGAATGTTATTCCGTGGGAATGTTATTTCCTTGGATAGTTATTCCGTGGGAAGGTTATTCCTTGTGAATGTTATTCCCTGTCAATGTTATTCCCTGGGAATGTTATTCCCTGGGAATGGTATTCCCTGGGAATGTTTTTCCCTGGGAATATTAGTCCCTGGGAATGTTATTCCCTGGTAAAGTAATTCCTTGGGAATCCTATTCCCTGGGAATGTAATTCCCTGGGAATTTTATTCCCTGGGATGTTATTCCCTGGGAATGTTATTCCCTGGGAATGTTATTTCCTGGGAATGTTGTTTCCTGGGAATGTTATTCCCTGGGAATGTTATTCTCTGGGAGTGTTATTCTCTGGGAATGTTATTCCCTGGGAATGTTATTTTCTGGGACGGATATTCACTGGCTATTTACTGGGAAAGCAATTCCCTTAGAAAACTATTCCCTGGGAATGGTAATACCTGGGAATGTTATTCCATTGGAATGTTATACTTTAGGAATGCTATTCCCTGCGAATCGTATTCCCTGGGAATCGTATTCCCTGGGAATCGTAATCCCTGATAATGTTATTCCCTGGGATATTATACCCTGTGAATTGTGTTCCTTGGGAATTGTATGCCCTGTGAATGTTATTCCCTGGGAATGTTATTCCCTGTGAATGTTATTCCCTGGGAATGTTATTCCCTGGGGAGGTTTTCCCTGGGAAGGTTTTCCCTGGGAATGTTATTCTCTGGGAATGTTATTCCCCGGGAATGTTATTCCGTGGGAATGTTATTCCGTGGGAATGTTATTCCGTGGGAATGTTATTCCGTGGGAATGTTATTCCGTGGGAATGTTATTCCGTGGGAATGTTATTCCGTGGAAATGTTATTCCATGGGAATGTTATTCCGTGGGAATGTTATTCCGTGGGAATGTTATTCCGTGGGAATGTTATTCCGTGGGAATGTTATTCCCCGGGAATGTTATTCCCCTGGAATGTTATTCCGCGGGAATGTTATTTCCTGGGAATGTTATTCCGCGGGAATGTTATTTCCTGGGAATGTTATTTCGTGGGAATGTTATTCCATGGGAATGTTATTCCGTGGGAATGTTATTCCGTGGGAATGTTATTCCCTGGGAATGTTATTCCCTGGGAATGTTATTCCGTGGGAATGTTATTCCCTTGGATAGTTATTCCGTGGGAAGGTTATTCCTTGTAAATGTTATTCCCTGTAAATGTTATTCCTTGGAAATTTTATTCCCTGGGAATATTTATTCCCTGGGAATGTTATTCCCTGGGAATGTTATTCCCTGGGAATGTTATTCCCTGGGAATGTTATTCCCTGGGAATGTTATTCCCTGGGAATGGGTTTCCCTGGGAATGTTATTCCCTGGGAATGTTATTCCCTGGGAATGTTATTCCCTGGGAATGTTATTCCCTGGGAATGTTATTCCCTGGGAATGTTATTCCCTGGGAATGTTGTTTCCTGGGAATGTTATTCCCTGGGAATGTTATTCTCTGGGAATGTTATTCTCTGGGAATGGTATTCCCTGGGAATGTTATTCCCTGGGAATGTTATTCCCTGGGAATGTTATTCCCTGGGATAGTTATTCCCTGGGATAGTTATTCCCTGGGAATATTATTCCCTGGGATAGTTATTCCCTGAGATAGTTATTCCCTGGGAATGTTATTCCCTGGGAATGTTATTCCCTGGGATAGTTATTCCCTGGGAATATTATTCCCTGGGATAGTTATTCCCTGAGATAGTTATTCCCTGGGAATGTTATTCCCTGGGAATGTTATTCCCTGGGAATGTTATTCCCTGGGAATGTTATTCCCTGGGAATGTTATTCCGTGGGAATGTTATTCCCTGGGAATGTTATTCCGTGGGAATGTTATTCCGTGGGAATGTTATTCCGTGGGAATGTTATTCCGTGGGAATGTTATTCCGTGGGAATGTTATTCCGTGGGAATGTTATTCCGTGGGAATGTTATTCCGTGGGAATTTTATTCCGTGGGAATGTTATTCCGTGGGAAGGTTATTCCTTGTGAATGTTATTCCCTGTAAATGTTATTCCTTGGGAACGTTATTCCCTGGTAAAGTAATTTCTTGGGAATCTTATTCCCTGGGAATGTTATTCCCTGGGAATGTTATTCCGTGGGAATGTTTTTCCCTGGGAATGTTATTCCCTGGGAATGTTATTCCCTGGGAATGTTATTCCCTGGGAATGTTATTCCCTGGGAATGTTATTCCCTGGGAATGTTATTCCCTGGGAATGTTATTCCCTGGGAATGTTATTCCCTGGGAATGTTATTCCCTGGGAATGTTATTCCCTGGGAATGTTATTCCCTGGGAATGTTCTTCCCTTGGATAGTTATTCCGTGGGAAGGTTATTCCTTGTGAATGTTATTCCCTGTAAATTTTATTCCTTGGGAATGTTATTCCCTGGTAAAGTAATTCCTTGGGAATGTTATTCCCTGGGAATGTAATTCCCTGGGAATTTTATTCCCTGGGAATGTTATTCCCTGGGTATGTTATTCCCTGGGAATGTTATTCCCTGGGAATGTTATTCCCTGGGAATGTTATTTTCTGGGAATGTGGTTTCCTGGGAATGTTATTCCCTGGGAATGTTATTCCCTGGTAAAGTAATTCCTTGGGAATCTTATTCCCTGGGAATGTAATTCCCTGGGAATTTTATTCCCTGGGATGTTATTCCCTGGGAATTTTATTCCCTGGGATGTTATTCCCTGGGAATGTTATTCCCTGGGAATGTTATTTCCTGGGAATGTTGTTTCCTGGGAATGTTATTCCCTGGGAATGTTATTCTCTGGGAGTGTTATTCTCTGGGAATGTTATTCCCTGGGAATGTTGTTTTCTGGGACGGATATTCCCAGCAAAAGCTATTTACTGGGAAAGCAATTCCCTTGGAAAACTATTCCCTGGGAATGGTAATACCTGGGAATGTTATTCCATTGGAATAATATACTTAAGGAATGCTATTCCCTGGGAATCGTATTCCCTGGGAATCGTATTCCCTGGGAATCGTATTCCCTGGGAATCGTATTCCCTGGGAATCGTATTCCCTGGGAATCGTAATCCCTTATAATGTTATTCCCTGGGATATTATACCCTGTGAATTGTGTTCCTTGGGAATTGTATGCCCTGTGAATGTTATTCCCTGGGAATGTTATTCCCTGTGAATGTTATTCCCTGGGAATGTTATTCCCTGTGAATGTTATTCCCTGGGAATGTTATTCCCTGTGAATGTTATTCCCTGGGAATGTTATTCCCTGGGAAGGTTTTCCCTGGGAAGGTTTTCCCTGGGAATGTTATTCTCTGGGAATTTTATTCCCCGGGAATGTTATTCCGTGGGAATGTTATTCCGTGGGAATGTTATTCCGTGGGAATGTTATTCCGTGGGAATGTTATTCCGTGGGAATGTTATTCCGTGGGAATGTTTGTCCGTGGGAATGTTATTCCGTGGGAATGTTATTCCGTGGGAATTTTTATTACGTGGGAATGTTATTCCGTGGGAATGTTATTCCCCGGGAATGTTATTCCGCGGGAATGTTATTCCCTGGGAATGTTATTCCGTGGGAATGTTATTCCATGGGAATGTTATTCCGTGGGAATGTTATTCCGTGGGAATGTTATTCCCTGGGAATGTTATTCCCTGGGAATGTTATTCCCTGGGAATGTTATTCCCTTGGATAGTTATTCCGTGGGAAGGTTATTCCTTGTAAATGTTATTCCCTGTAAATGTTATTCCTTGGAAATTTTATTCCCTGGGAATGTTATTCCCTGGGAATGTTATTCCCTGGGAATGTTATTCCCTGGGAATGTTATTCCCTGGGAATGTTATGCCCTGGGAATGTTATTCCCTGGGAATGTTATTCCCTGGGAATGTTATTCCCTGGGAATGTTATTCCCTGGGAATGTTATTCCCTGGGAATGTTATTCCCTGGGAATGTTATTCCCTGGGAATGTTATTCCCTGGGAATGTTATTCCCTGGGAATGTTATTCCCTGGGAATGTTGTTTCCTGGGAATGTTATTGCCTGGGAATGTTATTCTCTGGGAATGTTATTCCCTGGGAATGTTATTCCCTGGGAATGTTATTCCCTGGGATAGTTATTCCCTGGGAATGTTATTCCCTGGGATAGTTATTCCCTGAGATAGTTATTCCCTGGGAATGTTATTCCCTGGGAATGTTATTCCCTGGGAATGTTATTCCCTGGGAATGTTATTTCCTGGGAATGTTATTCCCTGGGAATGTTATTCCGTGGGAATGTTATTCCCTGGGAATGTTATTCCCTGGGAATGTTATTCCGTGGGAATGTTATTCCCTGGGAATGTTATTCCGTGGGAATGTTATTCCGTGGGAATGTTATTCCGTGGGAATGTTATTCCGTGGGAATGTTATTCCGTGGGAATGTTATTCCGTGGGAATGTTATTCCGTGGGAATGTTTTTCCGTGGGAATGTTATTCCGTGGGAATGTTATTCCGTGGGAATGTTATTCCGTGGGAATGTTATTCCGTGGGAATTTTATTCCGTGGGAATGTTATTCCGTGGGAAGGTTATTCCTTGTGAATGTTATTCCCTGTAAATGTTATTCCTTGGGAACGTTATTCCCTGGTAAAGTAATTTCTTGGGAATCTTATTCCCTGGGAATGTTATTCCCTGGGAATGTTATTCCGTGGGAATGTTTTTCCCTGGGAATGTTATTCCCTGGGAATGTTATTCCCTGGGAATGTTATTCCCTGGGAATGTTATTCCCTGGGAATGTTATTCCCTGGGAATGTTATTCCCTGGGTATGTTATTCCCTGGGAATGTTATTCCCTGGGAATGTTATTCCCTGGGAATGTTATTTTCTGGGAATGTTGTTTCCTGGGAATGTTATTCCCTGGGAATGTTATTCCCTGGTAAAGTAATTCCTTGGGAATCTTATTCCCTGGGAATGTAATTCCCTGGGAATTTTATTCCCTGGGATGTTATTCCCTGGGAATTTTATTCCCTGGGATGTTATTCCCTGGGAATGTTATTCCCTGGGAATGTTATTTCCTGGGAATGTTGTTTCCTGGGAATGTTATTCCCTGGGAATGTTATTCTCTGGGAGTGTTATTCTCTGGGAATGTTATTCCCTGGGAATGTTGTTTTCTGGGACGGATATTCCCAGCAAAAGCTATTTACTGGGAAAGCAATTCCCTTGGAAAACTATTCCCTGGGAATGGTAATACCTGGGAATGTTATTCCATTGGAATAATATACTTAAGGAATGCTATTCCCTGGGAATCGTATTCCCTGGGAATCGTATTCCCTGGGAATCGTATTCCCTGGGAATCGTAATCCCTTATAATGTTATTCCCTGGGATATTATACCCTGTGAATTGTGTTCCTTGGGAATTGTATGCCCTGTGAATGTTATTCCCTGGGAATGTTATTCCCTGTGAATGTTATTCCCTGGGAATGTTATTCCCTGTGAATGTTATTCCCTGGGAATGTTATTCCCTGTGAATGTTATTCCCTGGGAATGTTATTCCCTGTGAATGTTATTCCCTGGGAATGTTATTCCCTGGGAAGGTTTTCCCTGGGAAGGTTTTCCCTGGGAATGTTATTCTCTGGGAATTTTATTCCCCGGGAATGTTATTCCGTGGGAATGTTATTCCGTGGGAATGTTATTCCGTGGGAATGTTATTCCGTGGGAATGTTATTCCATCGGAATGTTATTCCATCGGAATGTTATTCCGTGGGAATGTTATTCCCTGGGAATGTTATTCCCTGGGAATGTTATTCCGTGGGAATGTTATTCCCTTGGATAGTTATTCCGTGGGAAGGTTATTCCTTGTGAATGTTATTCCCTGGTAAAGTAATTCCTTGGGAATCTTATTCCCTGGGAATGTAATTCACTGGGAATTTTATTCCCTGGGATGTTATTCCCTGCGAATGTTATTCCCTCGGAGTGTTATTCCCTGGGAGTGTTATTCCCTGGGAATGTTATTCCCTGGGAATGTTATTTCCTGGGAATGTTATTCTCTGGGAGTGTTATTCTCTGGGAATGTTATTCCGAGGGAATGTTATTTTCTGGGACGGATATTCCCAGCGAAAGCTATTTACTGGGAAAGCAATTCCCTTGGAAAACTATTCCCTGGGAATGGTAATACCTGGGAATGTTATTCCATTGGAATGTTATACTTTAGGAATGCTATTCCCTGGGAATCGTATTCCCTGGGAATCGTATTCCCTGGGAATCGTAATCCCTGATAATGTTATTCCCTGGGATATTATACCCTGTGAATTGTGTTCCTTGGGAATGTTATTCCCTGGGAATGTTATTTCCTGGTAATGTTATTCCCTGGGAAGGTTTTCCCTGGGAAGGTTTTCCCTGGGAATGTTATTCTCTGGGAATGTTATTCCCCGGGCATGTTATTCCGTGGGAATGTTATTCCGTGGGAATGTTATTCCGTGGGAATGTTATTCCGTGGGAATGTTATTCCGTGGGAATGTTATTCCCCGGGAATGTTATTCCCCGGGAATGTTATTCCGCGGGAATGTTATTCCCTGGGAATGTAATTTGTGGGAATGTTATTCCGTGGGAATGTTATTCCGTGGGAATGTTATTCCATGGGAATGTTATTCCGTGGGAATGTGTTTCCCTGGGAATGTTATTCCGTGGGAATGTTATTCCCTTGGATAGTTATTCCGTGGGAAGGTTATTCCTTGTGAATGTTATTCCCTGTCAATGTTATTCCTTGTAAATGTTATTCCCTGTAAATGTTATTCCTTGGAAATTTTATTCCCTGGGAATATTTATTCCCTGGGAATGTTATTCCCTGGTAAAGTAATTCCTTGGGAATCCTATTCCCTGGGAATGTAATTCCCTGGGAATTTTATTCCCTGGGATGTTATTCCCTGGGAATGTTATTCCCTGGGAATGTTATTTCCTGGGAATGTTGTTTCCTGGGAATGTTATTCCCTGGGAATGTTATTCTCTGGGAGTGTTATTCTCTGGGAATGTTATTCCCTGGGAATGTTATTTTCTGGGACGGATATTCCCAGCGAAAGCTATTTACTGGGAAAGCAATTCCCTTAGAAAACTATTCCCTGGGAATGGTAATACCTGGGAATGTTATTCCATTGGAATGTTATACTTTAGGAATGCTATTCCCTGCGAATCGTATTCCCTGGGAATCGTATTCCCTGGGAATCGTAATCCCTGATAATGTTATTCCCTGGGATATTATACCCTGTGAATTGTGTTCCTTGGGAATTGTATGCCCTGTGAATGTTATTCCCTGGGAATGTTATTCCCTGTGAATGTTATTCCCTGGGAATGTTATTCCCTGGGAAGGTTTTCCCTGGGAAGGTTTTCCCTGGGAATGTTATTCTCTCGGAATGTTATTCCCCGGGAATGTTATTCCGTGGGAATGTTATTCCGTGGGAATGTTATTCCGTGGGAATGTTATTCCGTGGGAATGTTATTCCGTGGGAATGTTATTCCGTGGGAATGTTATTCCGTGGAAATGTTATTCCATGGGAATGTTATTCCGTGGGAATGTTATTCCGTGGGAATGTTATTCCGTGGGAATGTTATTCCGTGGGAATGTTATTCCCCGGGAATGTTATTCCCCTGGAATGTTATTCCGCGGGAATGTTATTTCCTGGGAATGTTATTCCGCGGGAATGTTATTTCCTGGGAATGTTATTTCGTGGGAATGTTATTCCATGGGAATGTTATTCCGTGGGAATGTTATTCCGTGGGAATGTTATTCCCTGGGAATGTTATTCCCTGGGAATGTTATTCCGTGGGAATGTTATTCCCTTGGATAGTTATTCCGTGGGAAGGTTATTCCTTGTAAATGTTATTCCCTGTAAATGTTATTCCTTGGAAATTTTATTCCCTGGGAATATTTATTCCCTGGGAATGTTATTCCCTGGGAATGTTATTCCCTGGGAATGTTATTCCCTGGGAATGTTATTCCCTGGGAATGTTATTCCCTGGGAATGTTATTCCCTGGGAATGTTATTCCCTGGGAATATTATTCCCTGGGAATGTTATTCCCTGGGAATGTTGTTTCCTGGGAATGTTATTCCCTGGGAATGTTATTCTCTGGGAATGGTATTCCCTGGGAATGTTATTCCCTGGGAATGTTATTCCCTGGGAATGTTATTCCCTGGGAATGTTATTCCCTGGGATAGTTATTCCCTAGGAATATTATTCCCTGGGATAGTTATTCCCTGAGATAGTTATTCCCTGGGAATGTTATTCCCTGGGAATGTTATTCCCTGGGAATGTTATTCCCTGGGAATGTTATTCCCTGGGAATGTTATTCCCTGGGAATGTTATTTCCTGGGAATGTTATTCCCTGGGAATGTTATTCCGTGGGAATGTTATTCCCTGGGAATGTTATTCCCTGGGAATGTTATTCCGTGGGAATGTTATTCCCTGGGAATGTTATTCCGTGGGAATGTTATTCCGTGGGAATGTTATTCCGTGGGAATGTTATTCCGTGGGAATGTTATTCCGTGGGAATGTTATTCCGTGGGAATGTTATTCCGTGGGAATTTTATTCCGTGGGAATGTTATTCCGTGGGAAGGTTATTCCTTGTGAATGTTATTCCCTGTAAATGTTATTCCTTGGGAACGTTATTCCCTGGTAAAGTAATTTCTTGGGAATCTTATTCCCTGGGAATGTTATTCCCTGGGAATGTTATTCCGTGGGAATGTTTTTCCCTGGGAATGTTATTCCCTGGGAATGTTATTCCCTGGGAATGTTATTCCCTGGGAATGTTATTCCCTGGGAATGTTATTCCCTGGGAATGTTATTCCCTGGGAATGTTATTCCCTGGGAATGTTATTCCCTGGGAATGTTATTCCCTGGGAATGTTCTTCCCTTGGATAGTTATTCCGTGGGAAGGTTATTCCTTGTGAATGTTATTCCCTGTAAATTTTATTCCTTGGGAATGTTATTCCCTGGTAAAGTAATTCCTTGGGAATGTTATTCCCTGGGAATGTAATTCCCTGGGAATTTTATTCCCTGGGAATGTTATTCCCTGGGAATGTTATTCCCTGGGAATGTTATTCCCTGGGTATGTTATTCCCTGGGAATGTTATTCCCTGGGAATGTTATTCCCTGGGAATGTTATTTTCTGGGAATGTTGTTTCCTGGGAATGTTATTCCCTGGGAATGTTATTCCCTGGTAAAGTAATTCCTTGGGAATCTTATTCCCTGGGAATGTAATTCCCTGGGAATTTTATTCCCTGGGATGTTATTCCCTGGGAATTTTATTCCCTGGGATGTTATTCCCTGGGAATGTTATTCCCTGGGAATGTTATTTCCTGGGAATGTTGTTTCCTGGGAATGTTATTCCCTGGGAATGTTATTCTCTGGGAGTGTTATTCTCTGGGAATGTTATTCCCTGGGAATGTTGTTTTCTGGGACGGATATTCCCAGCAAAAGCTATTTACTGGGAAAGCAATTCCCTTGGAAAACTATTCCCTGGGAATGGTAATACCTGGGAATGTTATTCCATTGGAATAATATACTTTAGGAATGCTATTCCCTGGGAATCGTATTCCCTGGGAATCGTATTCCCTGGGAATCGTATTCCCTGGGAATCGTAATCCCTTATAATGTTATTCCCTGGGATATTATACCCTGTGAATTGTGTTCCTTGGGAATTGTATGCCCTGTGAATGTTATTCCCTGGGAATGTTATTCCCTGTGAATGTTATTCCCTGGGAATGTTATTCCCTGTGAATGTTATTCCCTGGGAATGTTATTCCCTGTGAATGTTATTCCCTGGGAATGTTATTCCCTGGGAAGGTTTTCCCTGGGAAGGTTTTCCCTGGGAATGTTATTCTCTGGGAATTTTATTCCCCGGGAATGTTATTCCGTGGGAATGTTATTCCGTGGGAATGTTATTCCGTGGGAATGTTATTCCGTGGGAATGTT
Source organism: Allacma fusca (assembly GCA_947179485.1). Lineage (NCBI taxonomy): Eukaryota > Metazoa > Arthropoda > Collembola > Symphypleona > Sminthuridae > Allacma > Allacma fusca. Next base: position 35,988 of record CAMXBY010000001.1, on the reverse strand, counting down.
TGTCCGTGGGAATGTTATTCCGTGGGAATGTTATTCCGTGGGAATGTTATTACGTGGGAATGTTATTCCGTGGGAATGTTATTCCCCGGGAATGTTATTCCGCGGGAATGTTATTCCCTGGGAATGTTATTCCGTGGGAATGTTATTCCATGGGAATGTTATTCCGTGGGAATGTTATTCCGTGGGAATGTTATTCCCTGGGAATGTTATTCCCTGGGAATGTTATTCCCTGGGAATGTTATTCCCTTGGATAGTTATTCCGTGGGAAGGTTATTCCTTGTAAATGTTATTCCCTGTAAATGTTATTCCTTGGAAATTTTATTCCCTGGGAATGTTATTCCCTGGGAATGTTATTCCCTGGGAATGTTATTCCCTGGGAATGTTATTCCCTGGGAATGTTATGCCCTGGGAATGTTATTCCCTGGGAATGTTATTCCCTGGGAATGTTATTCCCTGGGAATGTTATTCCCTGGGAATGTTATTCCCTGGGAATGTTATTCCCTGGGAATGTTATTCCCTGGGAATGTTATTCCCTGGGAATGTTATTCCCTGGGAATGTTATTCCCTGGGAATGTTATTCCCTGGGAATGTTATTCCCTGGGAATGTTATTCCCTGGGAATGTTGTTTCCTGGGAATGTTATTGCCTGGGAATGTTATTCTCTGGGAATGTTATTCCCTGGGAATGTTATTCCCTGGGAATGTTATTCCCTGGGATAGTTATTCCCTGGGAATGTTATTCCCTGGGATAGTTATTCCCTGAGATAGTTATTCCCTGGGAATGTTATTCCCTGGGAATGTTATTCCCTGGGAATGTTATTCCCTGGGAATGTTATTTCCTGGGAATGTTATTCCCTGGGAATGTTATTCCGTGGAAATGTTATTCCCTGGGAATGTTATTCCCTGGGAATGTTATTCCGTGGGAATGTTATTCCCTGGGAATGTTATTCCGTGGGAATGTTATTCCGTGGGAATGTTATTCCGTGGGAATGTTATTCCGTGGGAATGTTATTCCGTGGGAATGTTATTCCGTGGGAATGTTATTCCGTGGGAATGTTATTCCGTGGGAATGTTTTTCCGTGGGAATGTTATTCCGTGGGAATGTTATTCCGTGGGAATTTTATTCCGTGGGAATGTTATTCCGTGGGAAGGTTATTCCTTGTGAATGTTATTCCCTGTAAATGTTATTCCTTGGGAATTTTATTCCCTGGTAAAGTAATTTCTTGGGAATCTTATTCCCTGGGAATGTAATTCCCTGGGAATGTTATTCCCTGGGAATGTAATTCCCTGGGAATGTTATTCCCTGGGAATGTTATTCCGTGGGAATGTTTTTCCCTGGGAATGTTATTCCCTGGGAATGTTATTCCCTGGGAATGTTATTCCCTGGGAATGTTATTCCCTGGGAATGTTATTCCCTGGGAATGTTATTCCCTGGGAATGTTATTCCCTGGGAATGTTATTACCTGGGAATGTTATTCCCTGGGAATGTTATTCCCTGGGAATGTTATTCCCTGGGAATGTTATTCCCTGGGAATGTTCTTCCCTTGGATAGTTATTCCTTGTGAATGTTATTCCCTGTAAATTTTATTCCTTGGGAATGTTATTCCCTGGTAAAGTAATTCCTTGGGAATCTTATTCCCTGGGAATGTAATTCCCTGGGAATTTTATTCCCTGGGAATGTTATTCCCTGGGAATGTTATTCCCTGGGAATGTTATTCCCTGGGTATGTTATTCCCTGGGAATGTTATTCCCTGGGAATGTTATTTTCTGGGAATGTTATTTTCTGGGAATGTTGTTTCCTGGGAATGTTATTCCCTGGGAATGTTATTCTCTGGGAGTGTTATTCTCTGGGAATGTTATTTTCTGGGACGGATATTCCCAGCGAAACCTATTTACTGGGAAAGCAATTCCCTTGGAAAGCTATTCCCTGGGAATGGTAATACCTGGGAATGTTATTCCATTGGAATGTTTTACTTTAGGAATGCTATTCCCTGGGAATCGTATTCCCTGGGAATCGTAATCCCTGATAATATTATTCCCTGGGATATTATACCCTGTGAATTGTGTTCCTTGGGAAGTGTATGCCCTGTGAATGTTATTCCCTCGGAATGTTATTCCCTGGAAATGTTATTCCCTGGGAAGGTTTTTCCCTGGGAATATTATTCCCTGGGAATGTTATTTCCTGGGAATGTTATTCCCTGGGAATTTTATTCCCTGGGAATGTTATTCCCTGGGATAGTTATTCCCTGGGAATGTTATTCCCAGGGATTGTTACTACCTGGGGATAGTTATTCCCTGGGAATGTTATTCTCTGGGAATGTTTTTCCCTGGGAATGTTATTCTCTGGGAATGTTTTTCCCTGGGAATGTTATTCCCTGGGAATGTTATTTCCTGGGAATGTTATTCCCTGGGAATGTTATTCCGTGGGAATGTTATTCCGTGGGAATGTTATTCCGTGGGAATGTTATTCCGTGGGAATGTTATTCCGTGGGAATGTTATTCCGTGGGAATGTTATTCCGTGGGAATGTTATTCCGTGGGAATGTTATTCCGTGGGAATGTTATTCCGTGGGAATGTTATTCCGTGGGAATGTTATTCCGTGGGAATGTTATTCCGTGGGAATGTTATTCCGTGGGAATGTTATTCCGTGGGAATGTTATTCCGTGGGAATGTTATTCCGTGGGAATGTTATTTCGTGGGAATGTTATTCCGTGGGAATTTTATTCCGTGGGAATGTTATTCCCTGGTAAAGTAATTCCTTGGGAATCTTATTCCCTGGGAATGTAATTCCCTGGGAATTTTATTCCCTGGGAATGTAATTCCCTGGGAATTTTATTTCCTGGGATGTTATTCCCTGGGAATGTTATTCCCTGGGAATGTTATTTCCTGGGAATGTTGTTTCCTGGGAATGTTATTCCCTGGGAATGTTATTCTCTGGGAGTGTTATTCTCTGGGAATGTTATTCCCTGGGAATGTTATTTTCTGGGACGGATATTCCCAGCGAAAGCTATTTACTGGGAAAGCAATTCCCTTGGAAAACTATTCCCTGGGAATGGTAATACCTGGGAATGTTATTCCATTGGAATGTTATACTTTAGGAATGCTATTCCCTGGGAATCGTATTCCCTGGGAATCGTATTCCCTGGGAATCGTAATCCCTGATAATGTTATTCCCTGGGATATTATACCCTGTGAATTGTGTTCCTTGGGAATTGTATGCCCTGTGAATGTTATTCCCTGGGAATGTTATTCCCTGTGAATGTTATTCCCTGGGAATGTTATTCCCTGGGAATGTTATTCCCTGGGAAGGTTTTCCCTGGGAAGGTTTTCCCTGGGAATCTTATTCTCTGGGAATGTTATTCCCCGGGAATGTTATTCCGTGGGAATGTTATTCCGTGGGAATGTTATTCCGTGGGAATGTTATTCCGTGGGAATGTTATTCCGTGGGAATGTTATTCCGTGGGAATGTTATTCCGTGGGAATGTTATTCCGTGGGAATGTTATTCCGTGGGAATGTTATTCCGTGGGAATGTTATTCCCCGGGAATGTTATTCCGCGGGAATGTTATTCCCTGGGAATGTTATTCCGTGGGAATGTTATTCCATGGGAATGTTATTCCGTGGGAATGTTATTCCGTGGGAATGTTATTCCGTGGGAATGTTATTCCGTGGGAATGTTATTCCCTGGGAATGTTATTCCGTGGGAATGTTATTCCCTTGGATAGTTATTCCGTGGGAAGGTTATTCCTTGTAAATGTTTTTCCCTGTAAATGTTATTCCTTGGAAATTTTATTCCCTGGGAATATTATTCCCTGGGAATGTTATTCCCTGGGAATGTTATTCCCTGGGAATGGGTTTCCCTGGGAATGTTATTCCCTGGGAATGTTATTCCCTGGGAATGTTATTCCCTGGGAATGTTATTCCCTGGGAATGTTATTCCCTGGGAATGTTATTCCCTGGGAATGTTGTTTCCTGGGAATGTTATTCCCTGGGAATGTTATTCCCTGGGATAGTTATTTCCTGGGAATGTTATTCCCTGGGAATGTTATTCCCTGGGATAGTTATTCCCTGAGATAGTTATTCCCTGGGAATGTTATTCCCTGGGAATGTTACTCCCTGTGAATGTTATTCCCTGGGAATGTTATTCCCTGGGAATGTTATTCCCTGGGAATGTTATTCCCTGGGAATGTTATTTCCTGGGAATGTTATTCCGTGGGAATGTTATTCCCTGGGAATGTTATTCCGTGGGAATGTTATTCCGTGGGAATGTTATTCCGTGGGAATGTTATTCCGTGGGAATGTTATTCCGTGGGAATGTTATTCCGTGGGAATGTTATTCCGTGGGAATGTTATTCCGTGGGAATGTTATTCCGTGGGAATGTTATTCCGTGGGAATGTTATTCCGTGGGAATGTTATTCCGTGGGAATTTTATTCCGTGGGAATGTTATTCCGTGGGAAGGTTATTCCTTGTGAATGTTATTCCCTGTAAATGTTATTCCTTGGGAATGTTATTCCCTGGTAAAGTAATTTCTTGGGAATCTTATTCCCTGGGAATGTAATTCCCTGGGAATGTTATTCCCTGGGAATGTAATTCCCTGGGAATGTTATTCCCTGGGAATGTAATTCCCTGGGAATGTTATTCCCTGGGAATGTAATTCCCTGGGAATGTTATTCCCTGGGAATGTTATTCCGTAGGAATGTTTTTCCCTGGGAATGTTAATCCCTGGGAATGTTATTCCCTGGGAATGTTATTTCCTGGGAATGTTATTCCCTGGGAATGTTATTCCCTGGGAATGTTATTCCCTGGGAATGTTATTCCCTGGGAATGTTATTCCCTGGAAATGTAATTCCCTGGAAATGTTATTCCCTGGGAATGTTCTTCCCTTGGATAGTTATTCCGTGGGAAGGTTATTCCTTGTGAATGTTATTCCCTGTAAATTTTATTCCTTGGGAATGTTATTCCCTGGTAAAGTAATTCCTTGGGAATCTTATTCCCTCGTAAAGTAATTCCTTGGGAATCTTATTCCCTGGGAATGTAATTCCCTGGGAATTTTACACCCTGGGTATGTTATTCCCTGGGAATGTTATTCCCTGGGAATGTTATTTTCTGGGAATGTTGTTTCCTGGGAATGGTATTCCCTGGGAATGTTATTCTCTGGGAGTGTTATTCTCTGGGAATGTTATTTTCTGGGACGGATATTCCCAGCGAAACCTATTTACTGGGAAAGCAATTCCCTGGGAAAGCTATTCCCTGGGAATGGTAATACCTGGGAATGTTATTCCATTGGAATGTTATACTTTAGGAATGCTATTCCCTGGGAATCGTATTCCCTGGGAATCGTAATCCCTGATAATATTATTCCCTGGGATATTATACCCTGTGAATTGTGTTCCTTGGGAATTGTATGCCCTGTGAATGTTATTCCCTCGGAATGTTATTCCCTGGGAAGGTTTTTCCCTGGGAATATTATTCCCTGGGAATGTTATTTCCTGGGAATGTTATTCCCTGGGAATTTTATTTCCTGGGAATGTTATTCCCTGGGATAGTTATTCCCTGGGAATGTTATTCCCTGGGATAGTTACTACCTGGGGATAGTTATTCCCTGGGAATCTTATTCTCTGGGAATGTTTTTCCCTGGGAATGTAATTCCCTGGGAATGTTATTTCCTGGGAATGTTATTCCCTAGGAATGTTATTCCGTGGGAATGTTATTCCGTAGGAATGTTATTCCGTGGGAATGTTATTCCGTGGGAATGTTATTCCGTGGGAATGTTATTCCGTGGGAATGTTATTCCGTGGGAATGTTATTCCGTGGGAATGTTATTCCGTGGGAATGTTATTCCGTGGGAATGTTATTCCGTGGGAATTTTATTCCGTGGGAATGTTATTCCGTGGGAAGTTTATTCCTTGTGAATGTTATTCCCTGGGAATGTTTTTCCCTGGGAATATTATTCCCTGGGAATGTTATTCCCTGGGAATGGTATTCCCTGGGAATGTTATTCCCTGGGAATGTTTTTACCTGGGAATATTATTCCCTGGGAATGTTATTCCCTGGGAATGTTATTCCCTGGGAATGTTAATCCCTGGGCATGTTATTCCCTGGGCATGTTATTCCCTGGGAATGGTATTCCCTGGGAATGGTATTCCCTGGGTATGTTATTCCCAGGGAATGTTATTCCCTGGGAATGTTATTCCCTGGGAATGTTAATCACTGGGCATGTTATCCCTGGGCATGTTATTCCCTGGGAATGGTATTCCCTGGGTATGTTATTCCCAGGGAATGTTATTCCCTGGGATAGTTATTCCCTGGCAATGTTATTCCCTGGGATAGTTATTCTCTGGGATAGTTATTCCCTGGGAATGTTATTCCCTGGGAATGTTATTCCCTGGGAATTTTATTCCCTGGGAATGTTATTTCCTGGGAATGTTATTCCCTGGGAATGTTAATCCCTGGGCATGTTATTCCCTGGGCATGTTATTCCCTGGGAATGGTATTCCCTGGGAATGGTATTCCCTGGGTATGTTATTCCCAGGGAATGTTATTCCCTGGGAATGTTATTCCCTGGGAATGTTAATCACTGGGCATGTTATCCCTGGGCATGTTATTCCCTGGGAATGGTATTCCCTGGGTATGTTATTCCCAGGGAATGTTATTCCCTGGGATAGTTATTCCCTGGCAATGTTATTCCCTGGGATAGTTATTCTCTGGGATAGTTATTCCCTGGGAATGTTATTCCCTGGGAATGTTATTCCCTGGGAATTTTATTCCCTGGGAATGGTATTCCCTGGGAATGTTATTTTCTGGGAATGTTATTCCCTGGGATAGTTATTCCCTGGGAATGTTATTCCCTGGGAATGTTATTCCCTGCGAATGTTATTCCCTGGGAATGAAATTCCCTGGGAATGTTATTTCTTGGGAATGTTATTCCCTAGGAATTTTATTCCCTGGGAATGTTATTCCCTGGGAATGTTATTCCCTGGGAATGTTATTCCCTGGGAATGTTATTCCCTGGGAATGTTATTCCCTGGGAATGTTATTCCCTGGGAATATTATTCTCTGGGAATGTGTTTCCCTGGGAATGGTATTCCCTGGGAAACTTTTTCCCTGGGAATATTATTCCCTGGGAATGTTATTCCCTGGGAATGTTATTCCCTGGGAATGGTATTCCCTGGGAATGTTTTTCCCTGGGAATATTATTCCCTGGGAATGTTATTCCCTGGGAATATTATTCCCTGGGAATGTTATTCCCTGGGAATGTTATTCCCTGGGAATGTTATTTCCTGGGAATGTTATTCCCTGGGAATGTTATTCCTTGGGAATGTTATTCCATGGTAAAGTAATTTCTTGGGAATCTTATTCCCTGGGAATGTAATTCCCTGGTAATGTTATTCCGTGGGAATGTTATTCCCTGGGAATGTTTTTCCCTGGGAATGTTATTTCCTGGGAATGTCATTCCCTGGGAATGTTATTCCCTGGGAATGTTATTCCCTGGGAATGTTATTCCCTGGGAATGTTATTCCCTGGGAATGTTATTCCGTGGGAATATTATTCCCTGGGAATGTTTTTCCGTGGGAATGTTATTCCCTGGGATAGTTATTCCGTGGGAAGGTTATTCCTTGTGAATGTTATTCCCTGTAAATGTTATTCCTTGGGAATGTTATTCCCTGGTAAAGTAATTTCTTGGGAATCTTATTCCCTGGGAATGTAATTCCCTGGGAATGTTATTCCCTGGGAATGTTATTCCCTGGGAATGTTTTTCCCTGGGAATGTTATTTACTGGGAATGTCATTCCCTGGGAATGTTATTCCCTGGGAATGTTATTCCCTGGGAATGTTATTCCCTGGGAATGTTATTCCCTGGGAATGTTATTCCCTGGGAATGTTATTCCCTGGGAATGTTATTCCCTGGGAATGTTATTCCCTGGGAATGTTATTACCTGGGAAGGTTTTTCCCTGGGAATATTATTCCCTGGGAATGTTATTTCCTGGGAATGTTATTCCCTGGGAATTTTATTCCCTGGGAATGTTATTCCCTGGGATAGTTATTCCCTGGGAATGTTATTCCCTGGGAATGTTATTCCCTGGGATAGTTACTACCTGGGGATAGTTATTCCCTGGGAATGTTATTCCGTGGGAATGTTATTCCGTGGGAATGTTATTCCGTGGGAATGTTATTCCGTGGGAATGTTATTCCGTGGGAATGTTATTCCGTGGGAATGTTATTCCGTGGGAATGTTATTCCGTGGGAATTTTATTCCGTGGGAATGTTATTCCGTGGGAAGGTTATTCCTTGTGAATGTTATTCCCTGGGAATGTTTTTCCCTGGGAATATTATTCCCTGGGAATGTTATTCCCTTGGAATGGTATTCCCTGGGAATGGTATTCCCTGGGAATGTTATTCCCTGGGAATGTTTTTACCTGGAAATATTATTCCCTGGGAATGTTATTCCCTGGGAATGTTATTCCCTGGGAATGTTAATCCCTGGGCATGTTATTCCCTGGGCATGTTATTCCCTGGGAATGGTATTCCCTGGGAATGGTATTCCCTGGGTATGTTATTCCCAGGGAATGTTATTCCCTGGGAATGTTATTCCCTGGGAATGTTAATCACTGGGCATTTTATCTCTGGGCATGTTATTCCCTGGGAATGGTATTCCCTGGGTATGTTATTCCCAGGGAATGTTATTCCCTGGGATAGTTATTCCCTGGCAATGTTATTCCCTGGGATAGTTATTCCCTGGGATAGTTATTCCCTGGGAATGTTATTCCCTGGGAATGTTATTCCCTGGGAATGGTATTCCCTGGGAATGTTATTCCCTGGGAATGTTATTCCCTGGGAATGTTATTCCCTGGGATAGTTATTCCCTACGAATGTTATTCCCTGGGATAGTTATTCCCTGAGATAGTTATTCCCTGGGAATGTTATGCCCTGGGAATGTTATTCCCTGGGAATGTTATTCCCTGGGGATATTATTCTCTGGGAATGTGTTTCCCTGGGAATGGTATTCCCTGGGAAACTTTTTCCCTGGGAATATTATTCCCTGGGAATGTTATTCCCTGGGAATGTTATTCCCTGGGAATGGTATTCCCTGGGAATGTTATTCCCTGGGAATGTTATTCCCTGGGAATGTTATTCCCTGGGAATGTTTTTCCGTGGGAATGTTATTCCGTGGGAATGTTATTCCGTGGGAATGTTATTCCGTGGGAATTTTATTCCGTGGGAATGTTATTCCGTGGGAATGTTATTCCGTGGGAATGTTATTCCGTGGGAATGTTATTCCGTGGGAATGTTATTCCGTGGGAATGTTATTCCGTGGGAATGTTATTCCGTGGGAATGTTATTCCGTGGGAATGTTATTCCGTGGGAATGTTATTCCGTGGGAATGTTATTCCGTGGGAATGTTATTTTGTGGGAATGTTATTCCGTGGGAATGTTATTCCGTGGGAATGTTATTCCGTGGGAATGTTATTCCGTGGGAATGTTTTTCCGCGGGAATGTTATTCCGTGGGAATGTTATTCCGTGGGAATGTTATTCCGTGGGAATGTTATTCCGTGGGAATGTTATTCCGTGGGAATGTTATTCCGTGGGAATGTTATTCCGTGGGAATGTTATTCCCTGGGATAGTTATTCCGTGGGAAGGTTATTACCTGTGAATGTTATTCCCTGTAAATGTTATTCCTTGGGAATGTTATTCCTTGGTAATGTAATTCCTTGGGAATGTAATTCCTTGGGAATGTAATTCCCTGGGAATGTTATTCCCTGGGAATGTTATTTCCTGGGAATGTTATTTCCTGGGAATGTTATTCCCTGGGAATGTTATTCCCTGGGAATGTTATTCGCTGGGAATGTTATTCCCTGGGAATGTTATTCACTGGGAATGTTATTCCGTTGGAATGTTATTCCCTGGGAATGTTATTTCCTGGGAATGTTATTCCCTGGGAATGTTATTCCTTGGGAATGTTATTCCCTGGTAAAGTAATTTCTTGGGAATCTTATTCCCTGGGAATGTAATTCCCTGGTAATGTTATTCCGTGGGAATGTTATTCCCTGGGAATGTTTTTCCCTGGGAATGTTATTTCCTGGGAATGTCATTCCCTGGGAATGTTATTCCCTGGGAATGTTATTCCCTGGGAATGTTATTCCCTGGGAATGTTATTCCGTGGGAATATTATTCCCTGGGAATGTTATTCCCTGGGAATGTTATTCCCTGGGAATGGTATTCCCTGGGAATGTTTTTCCCTGGGAATATTATTCCCTGGGAATGTTATTCCCTGGGAATATTATTCCCTGGGAATGTTATTCCCTGGGAATGTTATTCCCTGGGAATGTTATTTCCTGGGAATGTTATTCCCTGGGAATGTTATTCCTTGGGAATGTTATTCCATGGTAAAGTAATTTCTTGGGAATCTTATTCCCTGGGAATGTAATTCCCTGGTAATGTTATTCCGTGGGAATGTTATTCCCTGGGAATGTTTTTCCCTGGGAATGTTATTTCCTGGGAATGTCATTCCCTGGGAATGTTATTCCCTGGGAATGTTATTCCCTGGGAATGTTATTCCCTGGGAATGTTATTCCCTGGGAATGTTATTCCGTGGGAATATTATTCCCTGGGAATGTTTTTCCGTGGGAATGTTATTCCCTGGGATAGTTATTCCGTGGGAAGGTTATTCCTTGTGAATGTTATTCCCTGTAAATGTTATTCCTTGGGAATGTTATTCCCTGGTAAAGTAATTTCTTGGGAATCTTATTCCCTGGGAATGTAATTCCCTGGGAATGTTATTCCCTGGGAATGTTATTCCCTGGGAATGTTTTTCCCTGGGAATGTTATTTACTGGGAATGTCATTCCCTGGGAATGTTATTCCCTGGGAATGTTATTCCCTGGGAATGTTATTCCCTGGGAATGTTATTCCCTGGGAATGTTATTCCCTGGGAATGTTATTCCCTGGGAATGTTATTCCCTGGGAATGTTATTACCTGGGAAGGTTTTTCCCTGGGAATATTATTCCCTGGGAATGTTATTTCCTGGGAATGTTATTCCCTGGGAATTTTATTCCCTGGGAATGTTATTCCCTGGGATAGTTATTCCCTGGGAATGTTATTCCCTGGGAATGTTATTCCCTGGGATAGTTACTACCTGGGGATAGTTATTCCCTGGGAATGTTATTCCGTGGGAATGTTATTCCGTGGGAATGTTATTCCGTGGGAATGTTATTCCGTGGGAATGTTATTCCGTGGGAATGTTATTCCGTGGGAATGTTATTCCGTGGGAATGTTATTCCGTGGGAATTTTATTCCGTGGGAATGTTATTCCGTGGGAAGGTTATTCCTTGTGAATGTTATTCCCTGGGAATGTTTTTCCCTGGGAATATTATTCCCTGGGAATGTTATTCCCTTGGAATGGTATTCCCTGGGAATGGTATTCCCTGGGAATGTTATTCCCTGGGAATGTTTTTACCTGGAAATATTATTCCCTGGGAATGTTATTCCCTGGGAATGTTATTCCCTGGGAATGTTAATCCCTGGGCATGTTATTCCCTGGGCATGTTATTCCCTGGGAATGGTATTCCCTGGGAATGGTATTCCCTGGGTATGTTATTCCCAGGGAATGTTATTCCCTGGGAATGTTATTCCCTGGGAATGTTAATCACTGGGCATTTTATCTCTGGGCATGTTATTCCCTGGGAATGGTATTCCCTGGGTATGTTATTCCCAGGGAATGTTATTCCCTGGGATAGTTATTCCCTGGCAATGTTATTCCCTGGGATAGTTATTCCCTGGGATAGTTATTCCCTGGGAATGTTATTCCCTGGGAATGTTATTCCCTGGGAATGGTATTCCCTGGGAATGTTATTCCCTGGGAATGTTATTCCCTGGGAATGTTATTCCCTGGGATAGTTATTCCCTACGAATGTTATTCCCTGGGATAGTTATTCCCTGAGATAGTTATTCCCTGGGAATGTTATGCCCTGGGAATGTTATTCCCTGGGAATGTTATTCCCTGGGGATATTATTCTCTGGGAATGTGTTTCCCTGGGAATGGTATTCCCTGGGAAACTTTTTCCCTGGGAATATTATTCCCTGGGAATGTTATTCCCTGGGAATGTTATTCCCTGGGAATGGTATTCCCTGGGAATGTTATTCCCTGGGAATGTTATTCCCTGGGAATGTTATTCCCTGGGAATGTTATTCCCTGGGAATGTTATTCCCTGGGAATGTTATTCCCTGGGAATGTTATTCCCTGGGAATGTTATTCCCTAGGAATGTTATTCCCTGGGAATGTTATTTCCTGGGAATGTTATTCCCTGGGAATGTTATTCCCTGGGAATGTTATTCCCTGGGAAGGTTATTCCGTGGGAATGTTATTCCGTGGGAATGTTATTCCGTGGGAATGTTTTTCCGTGGGAATGTTATTCCGTGGGAATGTTATTCCGTGGGAATGTTATTCCGTGGGAATTTTATTCCGTGGGAATGTTATTCCGTGGGAATGTTATTCCGTGGGAATGTTATTCCGTGGGAATGTTATTCCGTGGGAATGTTATTCCGTGGGAATGTTATTCCGTGGGAATGTTATTCCGTGGGAATGTTATTCCGTGGGAATGTTATTCCGTGGGAATGTTATTCCGTGGGAATGTTATTCCGTGGGAATGTTATTTTGTGGGAATGTTATTCCGTGGGAATGTTATTCCGTGGGAATGTTATTCCGTGGGAATGTTATTCCGTGGGAATGTTTTTCCGCGGGAATGTTATTCCGTGGGAATGTTATTCCGTGGGAATGTTATTCCGTGGGAATGTTATTCCGTGGGAATGTTATTCCGTGGGAATGTTATTCCGTGGGAATGTTATTCCGTGGGAATGTTATTCCCTGGGATAGTTATTCCGTGGGAAGGTTATTACCTGTGAATGTTATTCCCTGTAAATGTTATTCCTTGGGAATGTTATTCCTTGGTAATGTAATTCCTTGGGAATGTAATTCCTTGGGAATGTAATTCCCTGGGAATGTTATTCCCTGGGAATGTTATTTCCTGGGAATGTTATTTCCTGGGAATGTTATTCCCTGGGAATGTTATTCCCTGGGAATGTTATTCGCTGGGAATGTTATTCCCTGGGAATGTTATTCACTGGGAATGTTATTCCGTTGGAATGTTATTCCCTGGGAATGTTATTTCCTGGGAATGTTATTCCCTGGGAATGTTATTCCTTGGGAATGTTATTCCCTGGTAAAGTAATTTCTTGGGAATCTTATTCCCTGGGAATGTAATTCCCTGGTAATGTTATTCCGTGGGAATGTTATTCCCTGGGAATGTTTTTCCCTGGGAATGTTATTTCCTGGGAATGTCATTCCCTGGGAATGTTATTCCCTGGGAATGTTATTCCCTGGGAATGTTATTCCCTGGGAATGTTATTCCGTGGGAATATTATTCCCTGGGAATGTTTTTCCGTGGGAATGTTATTCCCTGGGATAGTTATTCCGTGGGAAGGTTATTCCTTGTGAATGTTATTCCCTGTAAATGTTATTCCTTGGGAATGTTATTCCCTGGTAAAGTAATTTCTTGGGAATCTTATTCCCTGGATATGTAATTCCCTGGGAATGTTATTCCCTGGGAATGTTATTCCCTGGGAATGTTTTTCCCTGGGAATGTTATTTACTGGGAATGTCATTCCCTGGGAATGTTATTCCCTGGGAATGTTATTCCCTGGGAATGTTATTCCCTGGGAATGTTATTCCCTGGGAATGTTATTCCCTGGGAATGTTATTCCCTGGGAATGTTATTCCCTGGGAATGTTATTCCCTGGGAATGTTATTCCCTGGGAAGGTTTTTCCCTGGGAATATTATTCCCTGGGAATGTTATTTCCTGGGAATGTTATTCCCTGGGAATTTTATTCCCTGGGAATGTTATTCCCTGGGATAGTTATTCCCTGGGAATGTTATTCCCTGGGAATGTTATTCCCTGGGATAGTTACTACCTGGGGATAGTTATTCCCTGGGAATGTTATTCCGTGGGAATGTTATTCCGTGGGAATGTTATTCCGTGGGAATGTTATTCCGTGGGAATGTTATTCCGTGGGAATGTTATTCCGTGGGAATGTTATTCCGTGGGAATGTTATTCCGTGGGAATGTTATTCCGTGGGAATGTTATTCCGTGGGAATTTTATTCCGTGGGAATGTTATTCCGTGGGAAGGTTATTCCTTGTGAATGTTATTCCCTGGGAATGTTTTTCCCTGGGAATATTATTCCCTGGGAATGTTATTCCCTTGGAATGGTATTCCCTGGGAATGGTATTCCCTGGGAATGTTATTCCCTGGGAATGTTTTTACCTGGAAATATTATTCCCTGGGAATGTTATTCCCTGGGAATGTTATTCCCTGGGAATGTTAATCCCTGGGCATGTTATTCCCTGGGCATGTTATTCCCTGGGAATGGTATTCCCTGGGAATGGTATTCCCTGGGTATGTTATTCCCAGGGAATGTTATTCCCTGGGAATGTTATTCCCTGGGAATGTTAATCACTGGGCATTTTATCTCTGGGCATGTTATTCCCTGGGAATGGTATTCCCTGGGTATGTTATTCCCAGGGAATGTTATTCCCTGGGATAGTTATTCCCTGGCAATGTTATTCCCTGGGATAGTTATTCCCTGGGATAGTTATTCCCTGGGAATGTTATTCCCTGGGAATGTTATTCCCTGGGAATGGTATTCCCTGGGAATGTTATTCCCTGGGAATGTTATTCCCTGGGATAGTTATTCCCTGCGAATGTTATTCCCTGGGATAGTTATTCCCTGAGATAGTTATTCCCTGGGAATGTTATGCCCTGGGAATGTTATTCCCTGGGAATGTTATTCCCTGGGGATATTATTCTCTGGGAATGTGTTTCCCTGGGAATGGTATTCCCTGGGAAACTTTTTCCCTGGGAATATTATTCCCTGGGAATGTTATTCCCTGGGAATGTTATTCCCTGGGAATGGTATTCCCTGGGAATGTTATTCCCTGGGAATGTTATTCCCTGGGAATGTTATTCCCTGGGAATGTTATTCCCTGGGAATGTTATTCCCTGGGAATGTTATTCCCTGGGAATGTTATTCCCTGGGAATGTTATTCCCTAGGAATGTTATTCCCTGGGAATGTTATTTCCTGGGAATGTTATTCCCTAGGAATGTTATTCCCTGGGAATGTTATTTCCTGGGAATGTTATTCCCTGGGAATGTTATTCCCTGGGAATGTTATTCCCTGGGAAGGTTATTCCGTGGGAATGTTATTCCGTGGGAATGTTATTCCGTGGGAATGTTTTTTCGTGGGAATGTTATTCCGTGGGAATGTTATTCCGTGGGAATTTTATTCCGTGGGAATGTTATTCCGTGGGAATGTTATTCCGTGGGAATGTTATTCCGTGGGAATGTTATTCCGTGGGAATGTTATTCCGTGGGAATGTTATTCCGTGGGAATGTTATTCCGTGGGAATGTTATTCCGTGGGAATGTTATTCCGTGGGAATGTTATTCCGTGGGAATGTTATTCCGTGGGAATGTTATTTTGTGGGAATGTTATTCCGTGGGAATGTTATTCCGTGGGAATGTTATTCCGTGGGAATGTTATTCCGTGGGAATGTTTTTCCGCGGGAATGTTATTCCGTGGGAATGTTATTCCGTGGGAATGTTATTCCGTGGGAATGTTATTCCGTGGGAATGTTATTCCGTGGGAATGTTATTCCGTGGGAATGTTATTCCGTGGGAATGTTATTCCGTGGGAATGTTATTCCCTGGGATAGTTATTCCGTGGGAAGGTTATTACCTGTGAATGTTATTCCCTGTAAATGTTATTCCTTGGGAATGTTATTCCTTGGTAATGTAATTCCTTGGGAATGTAATTCCTTGGGAATGTAATTCCCTGGGAATGTTATTCCCTGGGAATGTTATTTCCTGGGAATGTTATTTCCTGGGAATGTTATTCCCTGGGAATGTTATTCCCTGGGAATGTTATTCGCTGGGAATGTTATTCCCTGGGAATGTTATTCACTGGGAATGTTATTCCGTTGGAATGTTATTCCCTGGGAATGTTATTTCCTGGGAATGTTATTCCGTTGGAATGTTATTCCGTTGGAATGTTATTTCCTGGGAATGTTATTCCCTGGGAATGTTATTCCGTGGGAATGTTATTCCCTGGGAATGTTATTCCCTGGGAATGCTATTCCCTGGGAATGTTATTCCCTGGGAGTGTTATTCCCTGGGAATTTTATTCCCTGGAAATGTTATTCCCTGGAAGTTTAGTTCCCTGGAAATGTTATTCTCTGGGAATGGGTTTCACTGGAAATGTTATTACCTGGGAATGTTATTTCCTGGGAATGTAATTCCCTGGGCATGTTATTTCCTGGTTATTGAAATGAATGTTAGAAAATCTAAAAACGAATGAGCTGCACACTGGCACTATTTAATTTTATGAATTACTTGTTTATGTCGTCTAGGCGAGGAGAAAATGAACATTCAACTTTGGGACACTTTGTCGCTCATTCTGCACTACTATAGAGCTGCTATAAATATAGGGTGAACATAATCATAAGGCCTTTCCAGGCTACGTGGGGTAGTGGTTCATGAAATATTGGATTCTCCTGCTATGATGCAAACTTCTTTCCAGAAATTCTAACATTTACTTGATTGACATCTGCCAATTAAAAATCAAACTGAAGCAAATGATACATTTTGCCAAACGGTTAGGTTTTCAGGTCGTAATACCTGACGTACGAGATGATACCAAACTGAAATAAATCCCTTCGAGATTTACTACAACCGCAGCGTCCAAACCATTTTGACACATGCAGACATAATTTTATATTAGAAAACCGACAATATCAGAAACTCATTTCCGGAACTTCCCCATTTTTTCTCTTTAGCTTTAGTTTCCGGCCGAATTTCTTAAAATTTACTCTTGCCAGAAGAATTGCGACAACAATCACCACAAGTCCTATTCAATAATAAATCTGCGTTGTAGCCCCTGAAATTCTCAACATTTCTTGCAAACAATTACCACAATTATTAGCTTCAAAACAGATTATGAAAAACATCCGTATGCATCCAAAAATTAAGGAATTGATACACTGAAAACAATGACTTTCGATTGCGTGCCTTGACCTAACCATGAAGACACCAGCTGTGACCCATATTGGTCAAACTAAGACCAAATTAATTGTGACCCATATTGGTCAATTTGAGGTGCGGAAACTAATTGTGACCCATGTTGGTCAATCTGAGGTGCGGAAACTAATTGTGACCCATGTTGGTCATTCTGAGGCGAGGAAGCTAATTGTGTCCTATTTTGTTCAATCTGAGTCGAGGAAGCTAATTGTGTCCCATATTGATCAATCTGAGACCAGAAAACTAATTGTGTCCTATATTGGTTAATCTGAGGCGAGGAAACTAATTGTGTCCTATATTGGTCAATCTGAGGCGAGGAAGCTAATTGTGTCAAATATTGGTCAATCTGAGGCGAGGAAGCTAATTGTGTCCCATATTGATCAATCTGAGGCCAGAAAACTAATTGTGTCCTATATTGGTTAATCTGAGGCGAGGAAACTAATTGTGTCCTATATTGGTCAATCTGAGGCGAGGAAGCTAATTGTGTCCTATATTGTTCAATCTGAGTCGAGGAAGCTAATTGTGTCCTATATTGTTCAATCTGAGTCGAGGAAGCTAATTGTGTCTTGTGTCCCATATTGATCAATCTGAGGTCAGAAAACCAATTGTGACCCACATTGGTCAATCTGTGGCCAGAAAACTAATAGTGATTTTTAACGCAATAGTGCTGGTGCAGAAACTGATAGGCTATGAAATATCACAGATATGTTCAGCCTTCAAGGGTTAGACATCAAACAAAGCTTTATTGAATGTGGTTGACTGATATTTCAGCCCAGAGAAGGAATATGGGAGCAGGCTGAGTTTTCTTCGAAGGTTGAGAGTTTGAGAGAAGGTTTCATCAACGGCAGGCGAGGGGGAAAAAACGGTAGGTGAAGGAAGGGGTTAGAAGTAACCTTCGGGTAATTTACAGGCTTTATGCGAATGAGACCTGATTCATAAAATACAAGGCAGACAGAAGATTTTGGTTGTTTTTTCCAAGGTCCGGGTATTATGCTACCTGGGTACAGACAGCGACACAGCAATAATAACATATTTTTATGGAAACCGGGCCTCAAAATAAAAAACTGCATTCATTTGGTACAAACGCTTGGTCATTCCGGGCATCATGGTGCCCGCTTTGGATGCCGGAGTGAAACATTAGTTACCAAAATTAGATTCGGGTTTTAATTTTAAGCACGAAAGCATTTAATTTGGTACAAATCGGCATACAACAACTGTAGTAATACATTTCTAAGGGGCCAAAACCAGGCCTGGTATCATGTTACCCGATCCGTCTAAAAAATTTAATTTAAGCTCCTAGTATGCCAGTGAACAAGTTTACATCAATTCCGAGCCTCTAAAGCCCGTATTTAAGAAATAGCCTGGGGCGTACCACCTCCCTTCATCTCGGGACGTCAATGGGGCTCAATGCTGCCAGCAGTTGCTCATGCCTGGTCACTGTACAGAGTACGCTTAAAATATATTCATGTTTGAAGTCATTAGGTTACTGTAAGTGTTTCTTTGTTTGGAAATAATTTGTGGCGCATAGAGTAAGAAGAACAATAATAATGGCGTAATCAACTGGAGAAGTTAGCTTTGGATGTAGGAAAAATTATGGGGAAATTACACGAAGCAGGTATTATGCAGGTCCAGGGGTCTTGAATACATCAAATATTTTGGTGGAAAGCGGTCAGTTTGAAGTGGTTGGTAGCCTTGAGATTAGTGGTGTTAGGTGAGTGGCAAAAGGGATTCAGTAATGCTATATATAGCTTTGTAATGAACATAATTACTGTAAGTTTGAGCAATATGTTTCAGAATTTTGAAGGATGGAAATGGATGAAGCGATACTACCAATATGTAGTATAATTTTCATAGATTTTGGATTGAGCCATATGGATAATTCTCCTGAGTATAGAGGCGTGAATACCTGTACCTGCTGGAGCGGGCATTAACCAGTACGTATATTATATTGAGTGGTTCTTTGAGTGCATTTTATAGCTTACAAGAGCGAGCATCTCAAAGGAGGTAAAGAAGCGCTCATTAAACCGGAGGAGATTCACCAGGACGTAAAAGCAGCGCCTGGTTGCTCGAGTGGTAGCTCGGAATTAAAATATTTTTGCTCTCCTCTGCTCTGATTGTACTATATGCATACACACTAACTTCTTTTCGTATGTTCGTGGTCGGATATATTCCCTCGGGAGATATTCCCTCCGGATACAACCCCTCTGACATGATCCCTCCGTAGATAATCTCTCCAAATATGGAGATAATCCCTCTGATTGAAACAACAGAAGCATTTTTTCATGGCAACGCTATGTAGCCAATACGTAAAATCAACGCTGGATTAATAATTGCATTTAGTTCGATTATAAGCTACAGTGGTCATCGAAAATAGCAGCTTTTATTTAGGTTCAGGGGTTAGGTTTAGGGTCAGGTTTACATTTTCCGGAGTAATCAAACGGGCAAGGAAATTAAAGCATTTGCAATTTACAGCGATTTATTTCTACATAATATATGCTATCAAGAATCAAGATCACAAACAATTAATTTTAAAGCAGTCATATAATAACATAGAATCATGATTGATGAGTCAGTCAATAGTAGAACTCTCACTCCTGAAGAAAGTCGTGAAGTCAATGCTGAATAGCTTCGAGGAATTCCGAATGGTTTGTCTCACTTTGAAACAGAGCAAGTAGGAAAAACAATGTTTTCGAATACAATCGGGAGCAGGTGGAAGGTTACTACTGACTGACCGAGTCTCATTCATTTTGAACTATAGAGCATTGCAGTTTATTTACTTAAGCAAGTCAATGTAATTAGCGAAATAAGAATGTATCCGCAGTTTCTTATTGTTTTTGTTATGATTTGGGTTCAACGAATTAGGAATCACAGTTGCTATAGCAACTGCAATGTAAGTTGCAGTGACTCCTGTTGTCGTACAACCAACGCATGCGACGGAGGGCTAATCTCCAACTGCAGGAGGGAATATATCCGGAGGGATTATGTGCGGAGGGGAAATGTCGGAGGGCTTATCTCCATACTCCCTATGGGAACATGACGACTGTCTCTCTCTCTCTCTCACTCCTATATTAAATGCTTGGCTTTGGTTCTGGCTCTTGTGTATGTATATGTGGCACTGCACTGTGGTAAGGGATTGTGTACAAATTATGTCATCCAAAATAGGGTGATTGTAGATCCCTATCACTCCTCGGTCATTTTGTGTCATAAGTTAAATGCATTGACCCACCCATGAAAATGACATCATCGTGTCAAATGCGGAATGCTATGTACATACTTTATGGTTGATAGTATAACGCTGAAAATGAAAAGAAATTTATGCGATTCGAAATTTTTCCGTGTCACACACACTAAACGAGTAGTCTTTGGAAGCCGCACATTTTGATCCACCGAATCCTGAATGAAAATTCGGAAAGTTAATTTTGGAGTTCAATATAAGTTTCAGGTAAGTATTTAATTTACGTAAAGAATAGATGACATTTGGCCCATGCCATACACAGGGATGGGAATATTACACATTCGACCTGCAGGATTGTATTAAGGGATTGAGGGAAAAACTTCCGATCAGTTGGATTGGATTAACGGATTAAATGACAAAATTCCGATCACTTGGATTGGATTAACGGATTAAATGACAAAATTCCGACCACTTGGATTGGATTAACGGATTACATGACAAAATTCCGATCACTTGGATTGGATTAACGGATTAAATGACAAAATTCCGATCACTTGGATTGGATTAACGGATTACATGACAAAATTCCGATCACTTGGATTGGATTAACGGATTAAATGACAAAATTCCGATCACTTTGATTGGATTAACGGATTAAAGTAAAATACTCTGATCACTTGGATTGGATTAAGGGATTGAGGGAAAAAATTGCGATCACTTGGGATGGATTAACGGATTCAAGTAAAGAATTCCGATCACTTGGATTGGATTAAGGGATTGAGGGAGAAATTCTGACAACTTAAATTGGATTAAGGGATTGACGGGGAAATGGTTGATGAATAAAACTTCGCAGATTTACACTGGATTTCCAATAAAGATGTAGATATTAAGGATTGATGAAGAAAATCAAAAATGTTATAATGGATTAGCACATAGACCAATTTAATTCTTACATAAGTCAGATTAATGGGTCAACATTTGTTAATACATACTTATATGGTTTGCGCTATTGGCCACCATAAATTCAGTAATTCAGATTGGGATAATGCGATGACGTGAATATCCTAATAGTTGATTAAAATTACAAGGTTGGTCCTATTTATTCAAACACATCAGTATACAGTAAATTAATATGGATGGAGTGGAACCAGAAATAATCTGCTTAAAATAGAGTTCAATTCACAATTCCAGCCTACACATTTAGGATACACATTTAAATTATTATATTAAACTCCCGCATAAAACGCTTCACATTTTTTGCCCGGGAGTTGTTTGAGCACAATTGTGCTGCTAATTTCCATTGCGGGCTAAAATACTAGTAATCAAAATATGCACATATTTGAGGCAAGGGTAAAGAGAATTTGTTACTCCGTAATCAGTAAAAAAGCTTGAAGATTCTGTGCTCCCACGTTCTTTGCTAAGATTTATATTTTTAACAAACCATAACGACGATTCCTGTTTGAAAACAGCCTAGTAATTGTGACATATGAACACAAGCTACAAGTTCATTACAAAGCTGCCACATGTTGAAAAATGTAGCAATGATATAGCAGCAGATATAATCTAATCCATACTACTGACAGCAGTGGATTTTGGGATTAGGATTGACCAAATAATCCATTAAGTATTGGATTAGGATTTGGGATTAATTCGTTGCCATACAAATAATCGAATTTAACTAGTAGATTAAAATGAAAGTATTGAGCCAGGATTGAGGATTAAGGATTAGATCCAGGTTTCCCCAACACCTGGATTGGGATTGGGATTAATTATTTCTTTTAAAAATTGTAATCCGGGATTAAATTAATCCCGGATTAATAATCCATTCCAATCCCTGGTCATACATTACGATAAGTCACCCACCCACTATTTGGATGAAATAATTTGTACACGTTCCCTAAAGAACTGGGAGTTTGACTAACATTACACTGTGGCTGTGGCTTCCTTCAGTATAGGAGCCAGTGTGTGTGTGTGTGGACAGTGTATACACGGACCTGTACGTGCATAGAAACACATGAGTGTACATACTAGCGAGCTACTATGGAGTGTTGTGATAGCTGATTGTGAGTGTGAGAGTGCCGTGCCGTGCCCGTGCCGTGTGTGTTATTTATTGTTAGTGTGCGATAGCTTCTTCAGCATTAGGATTTTTAGTATTTCAATTTCATGCCAGCCGAAAGATCACGTCAAACCGTGAGCCTTCCCTGTATGTTAACTACTCCTGTTGCGAGTAGAAGTGTTGGTGGAATTTAAGTACATACGTTGAACGGTGTACACACACTTCAAATATCGGAAGAAGACGAAATTTGTAGGAAAGAATCCGAATATTTAGATGAGAAAGTGAGCCTAAACGCCGGAATTAAATAAGTGCATTTTCCAAGTTGAATTCCCATTTTTATAAATAAAGTTCAAATGTAACAACTGGGTTGTGCTAACATTTTAGAGTTAACTTCCGACTGACAGAGTGTTTTTTGTAAGTGATTATGTGTGATGGTTTTTATTTTTTAATTAAAAAAAATAAATTGTATTGGAAGTTTGAAGTGTGGTGTACAAATAATACGTGCACGGGTGGGATATAATTTGAGTGTTTTGAATTAAATGGGTTGTAAATAATTTGGAGTTGAGTTGAATTGATAAGATGGAGTTTTTTAAGATGATTTAGTATTTAGGAAGAGATGGTGTGTTTGTTAAGAAATGATTTAAAATAGTATGCTTTTTAGACTTGTGTTATGTAGGTATGTATGTAATTGTTGATTGGGGGAAAGATTGGATTTGAATTCTGAGGTTTGTTGGAATGATGTGAGGGCAGGGAAGAGAAGGGGCTTGAATACGAATACTTTTTTAATCCTTGAGATACGAAGGAAATACTTGACAAATGGATTTGTATGGTCGAAACAAATTGTCAATTTTTGTTATTTTTTTCGGATACGAATTCCTGTTCCGATTCCAATACTTTTCTTTAAACACACCTTTTATGTATTGTAAATATCGAATTTCAAGATTTCTTTTTAAATTCCGATTCTAGTATCATTGATCTATTTGTCTATACTTATAACTAATCAACGCAACTGGCCATTTACATGCAATCGAGGTACAAAGTTTTTGGGGCACTGTGAAATTCGGATTCGGATTCCCTTCCCTGAAGTGAATTAATTAGTGGTGATTATTAGTGGAGTGTGTTGTGAAGGGCTTTGGAGGTATTTATGTTGATTTTTTGTTCTGATTTTGTTTTTTTTAGTGTGGACAGTCTTTTTGAAAGTCAGAGGGGACTAGAAGTGAAGGAACTCCGGACGTCAAAATAGGGATGGTTTGTGGGAAAGAAGAGGATGGTGTTTTGGACGGCAGTGTCAAGGCAATTGATGTGGACATGGTTGATAATGATGTGGACGGTAACAATGGGGACCTCACAGCCAAGCCATCTCTTCTGATCTTGGATGCCGGGGCTCAGTATGGGATGTTGATTGACCGGAAAGTGCGTGAACTTAATATTCATTCGGAGATATTGCCCTTAAAACAAGTGCGGAGAGATCGTTCGGAGCCAGGCTAAGTATGTGGATTAATGTGGGACATTTTAAGTATAAGTATACTAATTTTGGGGATTGAGGGGGGGGAGGGTACTTATTATTTGGAGGGGTTTGGTGTGTGATGGATAGTTTGTCTCTTCATAGTTCAATGATTTAGGATTGGAATGTGTGGAGGACTTTGGAGGGATGGTGTAGAATTTGTTTCATGTGGGGTTTAATAATTTGTTTAATTTTTGTAGAGCCTTGATAATCTCTGGAGGCCCGAATTCCGTGTATGCAGTTGACGCTCCCGCCTATGACCTGGAAATTTTTTCCCTTGGGCTTCCAATTTTGGGAATTTGCTATGGAATGAAAATGATTAATAAGGAGTTTGGTGGCAATTTTCAGAAATCGATTCGTGAGGACGGAGAGTACGATAAATTGGGATTGAGACACGCTGCTCTATTTTTAAGCACGGGGATATTTTCTAAATTTCTTTCCCACGAATAATGTTGTAGAAGTAAAAATTAGGTGAAAAGTACTGTCACAGATTTAATGTTATGGTCATTGGTGGATCTGATTGTAAGGTTTCTGGTGCGTGATTTCATGAAAATTGTCCTTATTTGTGCTTATGTTGGTATGTGACAGAGGTTTAACGAGGAAGCAAACCGTTTTGCTGACACACGGGGATAGTGTGGATAGAGTAGGCAACAGTTTCATCGTGATTGGGTCGACAGGGAAAGTGATCGCGGCGATTAGCAATGAGTGTTTACATACTTACAGGGTCCAGTTCCATCCCGAAGTGCACTTGACAGTCAACGGAAAAACCATGCTCAAGAATTGTTGATATGAAGTGGCTGGTCTCACAAGTCTCACTCCTACCTTCACCCTCCGCTCAAGAGAAATCCAGTGTATCGAGTACATTATTTTTTCTACGTGGGTACAGCAAATATTCCTATAGATCCAAATAATCCTCAAAAACTCGTCCCGTCTAAACAGTTGTCCTTTGTTACGGAACCTGAGATTATTGGGGATGTTTTTATGAAGGTAATATATTTTACCTCCTTCCACTTATTCTTAAGAAACATTCTAAAGATAAGATTAGTATTATCCATTATCTTATGAAATGTTTTTTGACAATTTAACTAATTATAAGTGTATTAATGAGGCAGCTTTAAATGTGTAACTGAGAATCTTTTTGATAATGCATTTTTGTTGGGCTGTCATGCCCATCTTGTAGAAAATGTGATAGAGTCGGTGAACTTAAATCCTGATCAAGTACTCCTGGGTCAAGGAACGTTTCGGCCAGATTTAACTGAGTCGGCGTCTCATATGGTTTCTGGCATGGCTGACACTATCAAACCACATCATAATGGCTCGGGACTGGTGCGTAAACTTCGGAAGGTGGGAAGAGTAGTAGAGCCCCTTAGGGTTTTCACTAGGATGAAGTAATTTAGTTTTACTTATTAGTATTTCTGCTTAACTTATTATTTAGGCATGATGAGCAATTCAGTGTTTAGTATGTAACTAAAGGGAGTTAAGAAGGTTACCTCTAAAGAGACTTCTTAACGAAGAAGATCGGAAACAGGCGAACGATGAGTGCATAAAGAAAGTTGCAACTGCTTTTTAATACTGCCTAAATTCCAAAATTAATATTTCAAAATGTTTCTAAATATCTTTTTTAGCACGAAATTTAAAGACACTGATCCGTTCAAGTGAGATATTGTGAATCTTCATTCGTCTGTTACGAATGACGAACAGCGAAAAAATGTTCGAGACCCTTAAGCCCTACCGTAGAAAAATTATTCAAACAACAAGTATTGCTGAGAGCTCCATCACTGTACCTGACGTTGTCTACGGTATAATATTGGAATTTTCTTAAGTATACGGTGGTCTTCTACAGTTAAAATTAAATATTATTTGTAATTTACAATCTGTTGCCAATAATTTCCTGAATTGAATTTGCAGTCATTGACTTCTGCCTAAGTCTAATTGTGTGGACGCTCGGACGAATTTTAATTGCCTCTGGGTTGTGCTGGGCTTCTATAAGTCAGTGTATTCAGGGAGCTGGGCGGTCAGGCCGTGTTCGAGATGGGAAAGTTTTCTTGAAAGTTTTGTTGCATATGGAGCACAGGAAGCCAAGACAAGAGTGAACATCCTGAAATCGAATATTATGACGCTTTAAAGTGGATTTGTTAATAAAGGTGAGATCACACTTAGATCAAGCGAGAGTTTTTCTGGCTTGAGCGTGAACTACGATTATGTTTTTAAACTCTTCTTGGACGGA
Source organism: Allacma fusca (assembly GCA_947179485.1). Lineage (NCBI taxonomy): Eukaryota > Metazoa > Arthropoda > Collembola > Symphypleona > Sminthuridae > Allacma > Allacma fusca. Next base: position 9,898 of record CAMXBY010000001.1, on the reverse strand, counting down.
CAAGGACGCGTCGAAGAGAACACACGAAAGCCAGAAGATGTGACTTAGTGTGGTTCTGGAGATCTGTTTCGCTCCCAATAGCCATTTGACAAATGGGGCATATCTTCAGGCAACAATAGTGGTCGGACTAATTCAGTCTAGAATTGAAATTTTTCGTAGTTTTTTCGATTCGGTTTACACCTTGAACAGAACCGAAGGATTTAGTTGGACTGAATTGAATTGTTTACTCTGAATTGCAGTCCAAATAGAGCTACTTTTGGGATCGGGATACACCCGGGAATTGGGAACGGGTTCGAGTTCGGGTGTCAATTAATGTTCCCAAATACTTTGGGACCCGGTTCAGGAACATGCTCAGCAGACCCGGGATTTCGGGATCGGGACCGGGTTTGGGAACGGGTTCACGCTTGATGAAGGTATATGTGTTCCCGTCGGGAACCGGGAACATCTTCGTTCCCACACCCATTACACGCTTCACGTTCCCGGGAACTACGCATTCATCTAGAGGAGAAAAAAATACAAAGCATGCACAGCTTACTTCGTGCAAGTGTTGAGATAATAATTTTATGTACGCGGCTTGAGCCGCTTTGCATATTGTCAGTTGGCATCGCATAGTAGTGACATATAGTAGTGATTTCCAACTAGGCTAACTTGCATATTGAAAGTCATTGCAAAACGCAATGGTGGGAAACGTTGAAACAGTCGTCCTGCAGCTTTTTCGGAATCGCAGGCCAGACTCTTAGCATAATTATCATTTTTAGTAATGCCTACATCTATTTTTGCATGGTGCCAATGCACAATTGTTGTCAAATCAATAAAAATGTGAGAAAAAAAATTGGTTTACAATAACTGCACTGGTCCCGGGAACGAGTCCGGGTTCAAGGGATTTGGGATCGGGATTAGGGGCAAATTTTATCGGATTCCGGGATCGGGTTTGAGATCAACGATTTAAACATAATTTATGTCTGTGTTTTCGTGACCCTGGTCCCAGTATTTCAGGAACGGGTTCGGGTGTGAGTCCGAAAATATTGATGACCCAATTTTCGGGATTGGGTTCAGGAATGGGATCAAACTTTTCGTTCCCATAAGTAGCTCTAAGTCCGAACGATTAATCATTGCTCAAAACCGGTTAATACTGAAACTTCGAATAGCGTGAAGCGGAGGCTGACGTGAAAAATATGCACACTTTCGTAATAATGTTGTGATCATTGTTTTGGATCATTCGACACATCTTACAATCTACAATGTTATGATGTCTCATAATTTAATTCAACGTCCAGTGATTATTAATTAGGAAACGGGAATTAAATAATAATTTTTATTATAAACTTAATATGATTAAATTAGTATTAATTTATGTATTTGAACAAAACTCATTTACGTGTGTTTAATTTGTCTTCCTGCAAAAACAAATAATTTTCAATTCAGTTCAATTCATAGAGTAAACCCGAATTAAATTGAATTGTTTTTATCTGGACCGAATCGCAAACCGTTTAACGATTCAGTCTACATAACTAATTCAATTGAATCGAAAATTTCTGAATTGAATTGAATCGTTCCGACCAGGCAACAATGAGTCAGTTCCTGCAGTGTGGGGGTCCCATAGAGGTAACAAATCTGGGTAGCTGTTAGAATAAGGAAATTCTTTTTGTGTGTTCTGAAATATGTTTCCTTGTTGAAGTAACCGCTCGACGATGATTTTAACTTCCTTAATTTTTTTTGGGTCAATTTCAGGTCTCTTAATCAACAGCTTCAGCATGGACTTTGTCAAGTTGTAAATCATCACTCGAACAACTTCCTGTTTCAGTAAAACCAGTACAGCGATCATGAATTGGTCCCATGTGAACGCCTAGAAACCAAAAGACCAAATACTATTTAAATTTCTCATTTTGAAGAAGTAATTATTCAAGCAGAAATATTTGAGTGTACGCCTACTTGAGATCCATACCAAGACCTTTGACATACGAATTTCGGAATAAAGTTCCTGAGAAGCGGATACGGTATCGCGGTACAAAATAGGAACTTTTTTAATTTAAATCTAATCTGACAGACAAATATTTTGTTTCTGATTTTAAATCTTCAAAACTACGGAACTACTTCATTTGAAGACCCAGAAGTGTGAAGTGCTGCTTAGTTTCATTTCTGACTCGATAGTTGACGAATCCTGCCGGAAAGCACCATCAACAAATGTGCACAAATGAACCACCCCCACCACGACAGCCTGTAAATTAAATCTCTATACACCAAAAAAACAAATTGCAGTAGCCTCTTAAGTTAAGCCTAAACTTTCAAAATTACAGCACAGACATTTCTCGTTTGAGAAAAAGTCAAAACCAGTATTCTCCCGTTTCAAACGCAGTTTTTACCACAGCATTTTTTAAACCTAGCACAATTTTCAACATCGGTCCCAATGTACATAACACTAAATAATACAAACACCTACATTCAAAGCAATCAAAGGAGTATATACAGAATAATTACTTAATTAATAAGAAGCTTCTGTTCCAAAATCTAAATTCGATTGTTACAAACGTGGAGATCCCCCCGAAATCCCTTGAGCTTCGTCGAAAGCCTCTTTATTCTTTGGTTGTCTGTCAACATATCAAACGTTTGTGGTATAAAATAACAGGGTACCCAGGTCCATCCGTTAATTTCAATAATTTAACAACAATAATCACCAAAACAGGAATTTGAACTTCATTACATTTCACATATGCAGCGAACCATCATAAATGAAAACATTGTTCACATCATTGTCCGAATAAAAATATTACATATAAAATGAAATTCAAAATCACACTACACTCACAATTCTCCATCATGCTCTGCTGATTTTCATCCAGTGTTCCGAGGCGAGTCTCGGAATTGTTGACTGAGGTTTGAAGCTTCCGGTATCTTGATCTGAATTTAACATTTCAGTAGTCTCGAATCCAACCCCTTCACCTCCTTGGTTAAATCGAACCATCTAGTGGGCTTGTTCTCGGCTGTAGCATAACACTGATCAATACGCAAGAAAGTCAGAGATGAGTGACTCGCATCGTCGTATCCCAACGAGAAGGTAAACCGGCCGATGACGACCATCCATGGGCACCCTCCGAGGGAATGAGCAATGCTTTGCCGTCTACCTCGCTCTTTCAAACTGATGGGAAGATGGTGCGTACACGTTGATTTTAGTTGCTCTCATGAACATGAGAGAGAACCTATGAAGGGGATGTAAACGAAAGAGGGGGAGGCAGAGTGCACATTTACATAAGCTCTCATGATCTTATCTTGAAGGTCTTTTGTCTTATAATGTTAGAACTTCCATGGCAAACCAGCCGTAAATCGCAAAAACATTGTAAAGTTTTCAGGGTTTTTGCACTTTTTAAAACCTGTGCCAATGAGGGGTACTTTTTGAGTACAGTAGGGGATATGACACAAATGACGTCATGCATTTAGTCAGTCAGTCATATTGTCTATGCATGATTTAGCATGACGTACTTACTCAGTCCCTTTTCCAAAACATGACGTCATTTTTCCGCACCTATTTAACCCAGATCCTTTGTTACTCCTACATAAAGTCCATAGATGTAGGTTTTTTTCCCACTCGCACTCACACTCGCACTTCCATAAAGTCTGTCTGAGAATGTAAAACTCCTACTCCTACTCTCAGCGCTAACTTCAAATCTCAACACTCCTACTCACCACTCGTGAGTTACTCAATGTTTTCATCGAAATATTTGCAAATATTAAGACAAGTTTTCCTTATCATTAAAAAAGCGAATATTAAGCAAAAAATCGTTCTATATAATGTCAAAGGCAAACTCAATGGCAAATCCCGACCGACGAAGCTTACAATAATTGCAACAGCGCCTGGAACCTGGAAGCATGTTCGAGATTTCTTTCTAATCTGTGACATATTTTGTCTTCCAATACATGACTTGTACATACATACCTACGTCGGCATTCCATACGATTGTTTGTATGAAATTATGAAATATTTGACGACTAGTAAAAGCCCCGTGCTTCGCACAGGATCAATTACTTGGGTAAATAAATAGCGTAAATAATAAAAGAGTAAATGGCAATAAATCTCGTATCAAGGTCTGTCGAGAAGGATTAATATTGATATCCCGCTTCGCCAGGCAAAGTAATCTCATATAAGACGTGAAGTATTAACTGTAAGACTAACAATTCATTTCATTCGCAAGGCTACCGAAATTCCTCGTCAAATGCCCGCGGGTAAAAATTCGTTGCAGATTATGGGTGGGTTCCGGATAAATGATTTTTCGAGTAGGAAGTTGCGGTTCTGTCTGGAATGTATAGTATTTAAACGTTGCGAGTCGGGTCATATTTCATGACCATAGTGCGGGTTCCGGATTGATTTAAATATGCGCGGGATGCGCAAACACCCGCATAGCTTTTAAATTTCAATCAACGACGTTTAGGCTTTTTCCATTAGAATTGTACTAGTAAAAGCCCCGTGCTTCGCACAGGAGCAATTACTTGTGTAAATAAATAGTGTAAATAATAAAAGTGTAAATGGCAATAAATCTCGTATCAAGGTCTGTCGAGAAGGATTAATATTGATATCCCGCTTCGCCAGGCAAAGTAATCTCATATAAGACGTGAAGTATTAACTGTAAGACTAACAATTCGTTTCATATAGTAGTTGGCAATTCGTCATCAAAATATTATGGGACAGCAGCTTTCGGCCCACTAAAGTTTTATCCCAAACTCAATATTTCGCTATACACGTGGAATTTAACTAATCCCTTGATCAATTTAATACAAACATCGTTATTAAACCTTGCTGTTGCATCACTGTATGGTGATTCACCCCTTAGTGGATCAGCACAACGTGCTGATCAAATATGATTTTTTGTTATTATGATTTGTAATTATATAGATCCGTTGTCCCGCAATATTGTAACTGAAGCCTCAGACACTGGACGCACTGGTTATTTAAAATAGAAAAAATGAAAGGATTTCATATTAGCGCAACACATTTAACTTGCTATAGTTACTAAAGTCCATGGTTCCTACAAATCAATCCTTACATCCTAATGACATTTTTAGGGATATAAAGATCAAAACTCTGGATGCTAAGGCTTGTAATTATTCTTCCTAATAAGAATCCCACACGAATGTGAACTAAGTTCAGTCATTAAAATTCTCCTCTTATCAAATTATTCAGTAGTGTAACCGAACGTAGTTTTTATCACTACCAGTCGTAATTTAATCCAAATTTGATGATTTATGTCTAATGTTTATAATAATCATGGTTAGCGCTGTTAAGTGATAATCTAAAATGGCGTAATATTGCGAGCTTCCAGTATGCTGCAAGCAGTTGGTATATGCCGAGAAGATCAGCGAGCTGAGCGAGCTGAAAAACCTCTCCTTTGCGACAGAGTTTCAGCTTTCAGCCCGCTGTGCTTTTCGGCTTGTTGTGTATACCACCGACTTGCTTGGCTATATAGTGAAATAATATAGTACATACCGGCTTGGCTTGCTATATAGTGAAATAAGCCGGGAAGGTTTGAATTCGTGAAATAAGCCGCGAAGGTTTGAATTGTACTGCAAACGCGCGAAGGCTTAAATCAACAGAAGTGCTCAATAATAATAAAGGATAACCGCCAATCTTTTAATCGTTGCAGTGCTAGCTTTATGCGGCTAATACAATGGTACGAGAAATAGCGAGTAGCAAAACATGCTACTCCTACTCTTTTTCTATGCTACGATTTATACCACTCCAACTCACGACTTTTTTGGCGCCTACACTCCTACTCTTTACCTTGCTGCTCTCCTCTGAGTGTGAGTAGGAGTGTTGAGTGCACTCGTCACTCACGAGTAGCCTCCATGTATGATAAAGTCCCGTGCGAATTCGTAAGTTTAAATATCCACTTCATCATCCAAAGTCTTTAGTACAACAATGACATGACAACATCAATAATTTACAAAGTCCCAACAAAGAGTTATATCAATAAGTAATATACGGGACAGAGTAACTGATGTTAGTTTTTTAAAGCAGACAATTCCAACACAATTTAAGTAACGGCGAATTAAAATTGTGCTATAACAATTTTAATTTGAAATGTGTGCGGGTTTTTTGACGCATCTTGGAAACTAAACGACATACAAAAAACATCGACTGCGTCACCTGTCGGAGAAGTATGTATAAGCATTTGTGTACATATGTCCGATTTAAATTTCCTCACATCATACGACTGAACCGATCTTCCAACAAATACCGTCTGTTGAATAGATTTTCTTTCTAAGGAACCAAAATGGTTACATCTAAACACCTACTAATACCTGCACCATCGACAGGTGGCCCAGTCAACATTTACCAAACTGTGCATAACTGTAATGGTTCTTCGTGTATACCCATATTATCTAAAGCTATCCCACTAAATCATGCTATAGCTTCAAATATCATTAGGAACACCGCACAATCCTTAGGAGAAAATGTCCTCAAGTTTAGTTCCAGTTGGTGACACGATGACCCATCTGTGACACCCGAGGTCAATATTTTACCCATACCTAAGATGATTAGGTACCTATCATCCAACTGGAACCAAAATAGGCAGACAACACATCTGGGCTTAAACCCAAAGTTCTAGCCTATTTGAGGGTAATTCGAATGATGTTTAGGTACCAAATCTGGTATGAGTGCAATATTGAGATCGGAGGTCGAAGCTGGGTCATCGTGTCACAAACTGGAACCAAACTTGACAGGCAACTCATCTGTCCTTAAACCAAAAGTTCTAGCATATTTGCGGGCAATTCGAATGATTTTTAGATACCAAATCTGGTATGGGTAAGATATTGACCTCGGGAGTCACAGCTGGGTCATCGCGTCACAAACTGAAACCAAACTCTCAACACGTTTAATGTGTCTAATTAAAGCCCTTATTCCAATCTGGACCATTTTTGTCACCGTTTAGATTATGAAACCGGTTTCGACGCTCTTTGACCTCTTGAGGTGAGTATCTTGGAATTTTGAGGTCATATCTCGCTGAAATTTGAATTTTATTCTTGCCATTTTTGAAGTAATATTGCTAATTTTCGTTGTTTGAATTTTTTGGTACCCCATGAGCCCCCCTCATTTTTTGCTAACTTTGACCCGGGATATCTCCGAATCCCGTCGTCAGATTTTTTCGTTGCAATTATTAAAAATGATCTACGCATCAAGGCGCACCCTGCAGTAATTTTTTGTTAAAATCGAACAGAGGGCATTTTCTCGTAAGCATTGTGCGGTGTCCTTCCATGTCTATAATCAGAATAATAACTACAGAATGAGCGTCACTAGATAATTCGACATTTCTACGTGGATACGGTATCTAAAATGTCAGAAGTATTGATTTTAAAGGAGGTAGTGTCATGCATCTAGCCTTGGAAAAGTATATGGTCTATTTACACGCACATTTGTTATACATTCTTACAGTAGTGTAAGGTAATAATATCGCCATCTATTGTGACTTCATAATTTTTTAAACTTTGTTTTGCAGCTATAATAATTAGAACCATTGAGCGGATGTTGCGAAAAGCTATTTCGTGCGATTTGAGTGAATTTTATAATTATTATTAAAAATGCTTTTAAGTAAAACCTACGTATACGCCCATTCGCCTGTCAAGTTACCTTTTCTGTCCCGCATATTTTACCACAATACCCCACTTCAGCTCTTTATGATTTTGTTTATATGAAGTGTTAAGGCACAAACAGTAATAAGTTTATTTTCAAAATTTTACAGTAAAAATGTTTTTCTACTTATTAAGAAATTGTTTGTTACACTATTATAAAATTATTGACCGAATGAGTGACCCACTTCAAATTACCGTTGACCTATATGATTTTACCCATGAATAAGTACAAGTACCTGATGATTTTTGGTTCTCACTTGTTCACTGTAGAAGTCATTGTTAATCTTCTGATTATATTATGGTTATTACCGATGGCTAATAACAAAATCTCGACGAAAAAACGAGGTAAACAAAGTCGACTAATTGCTAATAATTAATATTTAGTTTGCAAACGAACGCAGTCTTAAATAATAAAGCAGCCTATGGCATTATATTATACCCATATATATATATATATATATATACATATGACGTCATATACAGTCAGTCATCCTTCGATGTGACGACGAATGATCATCCAGTCAGTCCGTCGTAATTTGCCCAGAGGTACGGACTGCACGATGTTGGAATTCACATGGTATTAAAGTTTACTCAAACCTAACCAGATACTCTAACTACCAATACATAAGAATTAATGCAAACTTAATTACATTTAAATAAATTTCCATAGATACTAGAATTTATATACATAGATAACAAATTGTTACGTTGAAACTGTCAAAGGTCAAGGATCAAAACGGTATAAAGTCAAAAAGTAAGCGGAATGTAATATTTTATTAAAGCTAACATTTGAAAAGCGTACGTATACTTTTAAAGCCTACTGCCCCCATGTACCCTCAAAACATTTTGTGCATCTAACTCGCCAATTGCAACGCTACTTCACACAAGTTTGACAATACCAGGTGATGCTATACATAAGAATTAATGTAAACTTAATTACATTTAAATAAATTTCCATAGATACTAGAATTTATATACATAGATAACAAATTGTTACGTTGAAACTGTCAAAGGTCAAGGATCAAAACGGTATAAAGTCAAAAAGTAAGCGGAATGTAATATTTTATTAAAGCTAACATTTGAAAAGCGTACGTATACTTTTAAAGCCTACTGCCCCCATGTACCCTCAAAACATTTTGTGCATCTAACTCGCCAATTGCAACGCTACTTTACACAAGTTTGACAATACCAGGTGATGCTATGTTGATTTAAAATGGGTTTATATGGTTTTAAATTTTTTTGGGACATATTTTTTGCCCACCCTATACTTAGAATATAAATAATTTGATGTCTTAGGACCGTAGGGTAGGGAAGCTTAAATTGAAGCAGAGGGAAAACAAAACTACTTGTCGACGCATTAAACATTTGCAATCTTGGAATGAACATGTTTGTCAAAACTCTTTCCTCAAGTGTGACTTTTATTCTGCCCTGGCACTGTTCCTGGAATTTTTGGGCCTCCAAATTAACCACACATTAGACCATGTGCATAATATTTTCATATACTTTCAAAATTGTTACCTACTAGTTTACCTAATTCATTAGTTTAATATTCCTTTTTCCATTTAAGCAATACGAATACTAGTTTTCTGTGTTTTTGTTACACATAGATATTCATATTGCATGTACCCGAACCTACGAAATTACGTGTACGAAATCAGAAGTTACAACCTTGGTTGCAAATGATTCCTGAAAAGCTGATCATTATAAATATCTTCAGTTAATAAAGGGACCTAAGGGATGTAAAAAGGCAAAAGGGTAATCTAGAACTTCATGAAAGTACAATATCTTCTACTACATTAAAATATAAACTGAACAAATTATATGGTAACCATCTAATTCTTGAATTTCCCTGAAGAATGCTAGACTGAAACTAGAATGTATTGCTTTATCGTAGCATAATACTTCCATTCGGCAATAATGTATTTCATTCCATTAGTTTTTAGAAACTTAAAAATGTAAAATGCAGAGTTAGCATGTAGCACACATTACTGACTGATTTTAAACTCAAGCAGAGTAGCTCAGCCGGATGTATGTTAAACTTTAGTTACACACAAATTATATGATATTTAATTCTCGCAATCAACACTACATTCCCTCTGTACACGAACCGTACAATATTTAATTTAACTACTTACGAATCCGCAATCTGCAACCATTGTTAAAAATAAGGGAGCGTCTTAAAAAGATTAAGAAGCATAAATAATTATGGTAGAAGTTGTAGCGAAAAATGTATTCATTTTTTTTTTAAATTGCCTACGGATTTTATACTCGTTTTATT